>JAOXNO010000006.1:11278352-11289204 GCA_028565335.1 Limnodromus scolopaceus | reverse complement strand
ATAGCATTAGTTGACAGATTCTGATCTGTAGCAGCTACTGTTAATTTTAGATTACAGACTTTCAGTACATTTAAACTTCTTAGACTTTCCTTTGGCTGTAATTTAAAGACTATTAATCACAAACACTAGGTTCAAATTTTTGTTGTGTTTGCAGGAAAACAAAATATACAGTTAGAGATATACTAATTTTTTATATTGTGTGTGTTCTGATAGGCTTTATTTTCTAAAATACAGCTTTCCAGGCATTGTTTTCTTTAAACCCTCTCTTGTGGATGGGCAATTTCAGGGGTTATCACCTTTCCTTTTCTTGCTATCCTCTAAGTGGTACTTTCTTTGCTGTGGGCAGTGCAACAACTATGCTCTGCTCTACTTGTCGTGTTCCATTTGCTGCCACCCAAATCAAAAGCAAGTGGTTTGGCACATCTCTGAGACAGCCTTTTTAAAAAAAACAACCTTCCAAGGACATAACTAGACACAGTGCCATTCCCGGGAACCAGGCTGCGTTTCAAAGCCCATTTGCTTTATTTTATGTGCTGCTTCCTGTTCTTTTCACATTCTCCTCTCTTTTGTCTTTTAAGCCTGAACTGCAGAGATTCTCAGGGACAGATTATAACTTTCCTCCCAGGTGAGATCAAAGAGGGTCTGTTAGAGGCCTGGTTGTCTCTTTTTCACCTTAAAAAAAAAAAAAAAAAAAAAGCAAACTTTCCAACATCTGCTAGAGCCAGCACAAATGTACATACATTGTAGTCTGTTAGAGGATTTAAGTTAACATTGTGAAGCTGTTTTCAACATTTCAACACCGCATGCTGCCCTTGATAGTTTATTTTAAAGGATCTAAATGCAGAATATGAGTTTGCAGATTATGGCAGAAGAATCAATGGGGTAGGCTCTTGAATTCCTATTTCAGCTGCCATGTTCCTTTTGAGATACCAAAGTACATGAACGAACTGAGATCCAATTCATTACAAAACAGGCAATGCAATTCTAAAAAAAACTTCTAAAAACTGTTCGCTGATTTTGGAAATTCAGTTAGATTCAGAGTAATAGCTCAGTATCTCATATAGACATACAAGTGTTATGTGGGAAAAACACAGTTTTATAACTGCTTTCCTGAAAGTGTTGTCCCATTTTCCCCTTTTCATCACTTCTTATTTCAAAATCCAAAGATTTTCAGTGTCAAGGTCAGCTCTTTTTGTTAAGAGTAGGTAATGGATGTAGGATCTGCTCATTATCAGAACCTTCATACAAAATTGCAAAATTGATCCATTTCTCCTGTTTATCATTTTTCACCTTTTCCTACTGACATTTTCCTTTTTTCCTTTCTTTTTTTTTTGTTTCCTTTCCTCTCAGCATTCTGGATTTGTATGATTTAGTTTGGTTCCATATAAAATAATTTCCTCCTCAGCAATCATCTCTCACCTACCATCACACAAATGGCACACACCAATATGTCTGAATTAGCAGTTTCTAGTCCCAAACGGAGGAATCAGAAGCATACAGCTGTTTGTGCCGAAACAGGCTTCTGTCAGTGAAGACATAGTTTATGATAACTATGCCAATAGTTAGGAGAGGGGAAAATATGATCACTGGATATGGAGATCACAGGAAAGAGGAACGGGAGATGGCAAAACAGACCTTATTGTCAGCATAAGAACTAGCAGGAGAGAAGACATGGAGACTGAGTTGACATTAAGGGAACCTTCAGGAAAGAGATTAAGGAGGGGAAGAAAAAATTAAGAGATGTAATTTTGCCCTCACCTACACAGAGCCTTGAACAAGTAGTTGATTTTAGCGCAGAGGAAAATGCAATTGAATGAAAAGACTGGAGAAGGTGGGAAAAGACACAGTCAGAACAGCAGGAGCTTAAGAAAGCAACAAAATCTCAAGGTGGCTTGAGTTGAGGAGGGCAGAGGAGGTGGCTACAGTACTGTATTTATTTATATCCTTACTTGTCATTAGAGGTCATGTGTGTGTATGTAACATCATTTCTCTTAGAGTTTTTTCAAACTGCCATCCTTGGCTAATAGCATTTGTATGACTTCCACATAATATCAATAACAAAAACAAGTTCCTCCTGGACTTCTTAAAATCTCAGGAATGTCTCCTTTGGAAGGTCATAACTCTGCTGGGGAAAGACAGGATAGGAGTTTGGTTTAGATTTTTTTTTTCTATTGTTCCTCTGTAGGAGTGCAGCAGCATAAAGGGTGTTAGTTTGGTGACTGAAATTCTGAAGAGAAGTTTTTCCTCCTATGATGATTCATCTGATAAATATGTAATTTTTATTAGCATTTTGCTTGATTGTCTACTTCCAGAAGGGCAAAACATAGATAGGGCCAGAAGAAGTTACAGAAATTCTAAGGAAATTCTTCTAATTCCAGAGAAAATTTTTATAGGAGCTGAGAAGTACCATTGAGGTGGTAGTAATTGTGGGGTGTGTTGTGTTACCTAAGGATATTCTATTAAAACTTTTTTGTCATGCAGGAGGCTTCATCTCAGGTAACAGACTTCATAGCAGCAGTTCAGTCAATACAGCAAATCATGGTAGCTGTGATATAGACTCGATACTGGTATTTTTCCACTACATTACCAAAATGTTTATGACAAAGCGTGCAAATTATAGCTTCAAGGGTTGCAAATGTACATAATTCTTTGAAGGAAAATGTACTGTGTGAATTCCTTGCTCCAGTTTATACTCCCTCTCTTCCCCCTTAGGTATGGAGTCCTGCAATTCTTCATTTGAGACTTCTTTAGCACATTGTACCCCAGACTGCATCAGACATTTACTTCAAAGTTTTCTTTTGTGCATTACATTAGATTTGTTTGTTTGTTCTGCAGCCAAATGCAAAACCTTCTTCAGTTGAGGTGAGTTTAACTGATGCCTCTTGAACCTTCTGCTGAGATTCTGAAATTTTACGCTTCTGTACATGAGGAATAAGAGGTGAGACAGTGCAAAAAAATTGTTATATACTAATTTTGCTTGGCATCTGACAAAAATTGGGTATTATTTTATTCAATATTGAGTTATTTATTTTGTGTATCCTGTCAGTCTCAAATGGCAAAGGATTATGCTGTGCATGGCGTGAGTATTCTGAGTTGCAGCATCTACCTTGATGTGCCCCAAAGCTTCCCTGTAGAATACCTGTGGTAACTACTTAAATGCACTTCTAGCTAATCTGCTAGTGAGTTGGGCAGGGATCACAATCATATAAGTTCAGGGAGAGAATGTAGAAAAGCCAGTTTTACTTGTCTTCTGGATGAAGCTGATGGAATATAGATTAATTTTTCTCTGTTTCTGAATTTCTGTGAATTCTTACACACATAATTTCTCCTTATTCTTACCTGTATAAAGGTAGTAGGATTTACCCTGTGTGTACCCGAGAACAGAATTTGGATTCATAACTTCTTAGACATACCTCTAGATCTTTTCCCTCCATATTAGTTTGTGGGATTGCTTGTACCATCTTATGCAGCACTTCTCACATTAGGCCTCCATGTGGCTGGTTATTAGTAAGATGATGGTTCATGAAGAAAACATCCCTGTCCTGCTGACGTGTTTTGACTTATGTGAACATAATTGTTGAAGCACAGAAAGAAAATTCAACACAGTTTCCCTTAGCCTGGGTGCTCTGGGACTAATCTTGTTAGCATGTCAGCTTTTGTAGCCAATAGCAAATATGGGAATAGTGCAGCCACTATTGCTATTTCCCTTTGGTCTCTTAGATCATGAGATCGGGTACTCAATTACAGCTGGACTAACTGGAAAGTAGCATTTGGCACAAGTCCAGGCTGAAACGAGTTGTTCATGCTGTCCTGCAAAAACATGTGTTACTGCAGCATCTGTTTTTAACAAAATGAAAAATTATATTTATGCAAAATATGGGGTGTTACAGTCAGAATAAAAGAAATCTGTATGGGAATGTAAGTAAAGGCAAGGCACTTATCAAAAGAAACTCAGTATGAAAGTAACTGTAATTTCAGTTGCCATTGATACTCATTACTAAACTAGTGATAAACTCATCTGTTCAGGAAATAAATGTCAATGTACTTTTGTAATTTAAATGAGAGCTTGTAATATGGAAAATATGCTTCCCGCTCAGATCCTTGAAGGTTTGCTTTGAAATGGGAGTCCCCTGTGATGTCTATTTCATTTTCTTTTATTGTTAAAGTGTTGTGTCACTGATGACATTTCTGCTGAATGCTGCCCAATTATAACATTGAACATCTGCACAGGGACATTATATCTTCCCATGGGGATTATGGGAAACAAGCGCATTGGTAAACAAAAGTAACTGAAATTATTTGTAAGAAATTTAGTCACTTTGTTGGCTGCCAAAGGTTGAGGCTTACTAACAAAACATTTTTGCCTTATATAGATAGATCAAACATTAAGGAAAAGAAAGCTTTTATAATAAATACAAGGAAAAAGTTGTGGTTTGCACTGTACTTTTAAAAATAATTTTCATGGGTGAGTGGGTGTTGGGGGGGCAAATTGCTTTGATTTAAAATATGTGTGTTTGTAATATCCATACTAGCATCGTATAGGGCAACTCTTAATTTATTCTTTCTGTGCAGTAAATGAAAATCTACTAAAATGCCCAGGATCACATAAGATAATATATAGTTGTAAATGTAAAGTATTTAGTCTAAAGTTAAAACATATTATCTTGGTGCCAAGGTTCTGGATATTTAACAATTCAGTTGATGTTTTAATTCCAATTATGGCTTTTGTGGTCAGACACTGAAATGATTATGCACAAAATTCCCATCCAAGTCGGTGGGAATTTCATGTGTGCAAGTTCTGTAGGCTCAGGGCCATAACCACATGCAGGCTATTTCCAGTACAGCTTTCACCAGAATTCTTTGCATTCAGACCTTTGCAAGGGAGAAACCGAAGAAACAGGTGGTGCCTCTCTGTCTCCCACTGCTATTTGGCCTTAGGGTAAAAGTACAGAGAGAAGACAAGCATATAGTCCAGCCAGTCCATGCTGCAGGGATCTTTGAATATTCGGAAAGACTTCTGCTGTCGTGGCAGGATTTCGTCTGTCTGGCAGTGACTGTCTGTGCTATCCACAGCCCACCTTTTCTCCTTCGTTGTTTTGTCACTTGAGCTTCAAACACCTTTTCCAGTTTTCCTTCTGCTCTACAGCTTTCCTCTGTTTTCCTTTGTCTTTCTTTCTAGTTTATTCCCTACAAACTGACTGCATCAGAAAACCTTGAAAATCTAACTTGCTATCTGCTGCATCACACAGTGATATAGACTATGATAATATGTGTTTTCATGATCTATGTGTTGTGTCTATTTTGACTATAAGACTGGAAGAACAGGAGCTCCCAACTACTACTTAGGGCAGTGGGATCAATTCTTTTTTGGTTATTAGGGGCTGCCTTAATTAACCTGAGTCATACTTATCTACAGCAAAAGCCTGATACTTGCAAGAATTGATGTGTTTCCATTCACATTTTTTATTTATCTTTGTGTGCTGGATTGAACAATAGCTTGCTCCAACCCTGGCAGTATTTCAAATTTTGAATTAATCTGTATAATTTCTTTCAATGACTACTAAGATGATCTGCAACAATTGCCCAAAATGCTACAATTCGAAGTGTTACTGTAATGTTCTTACCTATTAATTTTTATGAAGAATATAGCTGTTAAAATGGGTAGGAGGGATTCTGTCACACAGGAAGTATTCCATTTTTTCTTAATGGATAAATAATGAATGTCTCTTTTATTTTGATTTATCTCAACAATATATCTGTCTGCAGTTCTCCCTCCCTTCCCGCCCCAAAATAAATAGTCCTGCTGTTGAAATGAAAGTATGTTTCTACATCTTCAAAATAGAACTGAAAATACCTGCTTGACCTGTGAGTTTTAAGACAGCTTGCAGTTGTGGTTAACACAAGCCCCCCTGCTGAGATCAAAGTCTGGCCCCATCCCACTTGAAACACCGCTGTCAGTACCTTGTTGTTAGGCAGAAGGTAAGACAGTGTTCCCCTCTGCTGTGGAAAAGCAATGTTTATTTGATCTTGGGCCTTTTCTGAATAATTTTGCTAAATCTAATTGCTCTTGATGTTTTACCCAGTACATCATGGGCTCTTTCAGAAGTAGCTCTTTATGCAATGGGTGAAGCATCAGAATACAGTAAGGACCACTTCAAATATCTCTCATCAAGGCAAAGAATTCTAGATAGATTACTGCAGATCAATTTGTATAAACCCTGCATAAACACCAAAGCTCTTTTAAGTTAAAATGCACTTTAAAAAACCCTTATGTTATGAAAGGTGAAATAGTCTGTAACTATTAAGAGAGTATCATGTGAAAAGAGGTAGAGAGATCTGTTTAATTCACTGGTTCCTGTCAATTTATGATGAAACAAAACAAATAATGAAATCGATGTCAGTATATTTATTACCATACATTAAGATTTTATATTACCAAAATGTAAACTTCCTGTATGTCAAATGCCAACCCTGTACCTAAATGTGAGCTATGGTTCCAACATGAATGTTGCTGTTGCTGCTATGTGTTGCTTGAGTGAAAACAAGAAACTTGACTTTATCTGATAATCATTGCAAAGGACTTTGCACTGGACTGTGACATTTGGTCGCTGCTCACACTTCTGCTGGCATGCAAATGACTTACAAACTTTGCTACATCTACGTAAGAATTTTCAGTGTGAAACCATAAATGAGAATGACAGCCTGCAGCTGTTTTCCAGTTGAAATCTCCTCTGAAAACAGAAAATGTATGTGAACTTCACTGATGGAGTATCATACTGAATGATCATACAGTGGTGATAAGCAAGGGTGACTTGTAATGCCTCCCTTAACTGTGAGGCTGGAGTATTTGGGAAATGTGGGTCCTCTTCCAAAGTTCATTGCTGGTTTGATCGATGACATAATCTCTTTTATGTCATGCAGTTATTTAAAATCTCTTCTTCATGACACCTATGGCCCCTCTGTTCATTTTACATGTATATTTGTCTGCATGCTTGTATCAAGTATGACGTTCCCATGAATCAGTGTCTGAATGCAGGAGGGTGCTTTAGGCATACGCAGAACACAAAGTGGCAGGTGACAGATTGTGCCCCTTGGGTAAGAGGAGACCAGCTGCTCAAGCAGCATTTGTTTCCTCTATTCTATTACTTTTGCTGCAACCAAAGGCGTTGTTAGGTTAGGTGTATATAGAGGAGTTGATAATGTTTGGGGAGGAGAGTGATCAGGAGGCCATTTCTGCAGCCACAGTAGCAGTTGTCAGCCCCATCTTTTAGCAGCTGCAGGAGTAAAAACACCACTAGTTAGGGGCTTTTGGTTCTACCTCACACCCTCTTCTTTTTGAGACGGAGGTGGGCTCATCCCCTTCCTTGCACTTTCCTTCCCAATAAGGCGTTAGACGGCAGCAGCCAGGAGTATGGAAGAGTGAGGGACTGCTTTGAAGTTATCTCTCCATTCCCCTACACAAAGACATTTGAAACATGCTTGGTCCTTGAGCCTTCTTATTTAACTTTTCCAAAACTCCGCTTCTCACCCCAGGCTTTAATTTTCTCCCCCCTATTCTCTCGTTTTACTTCGTAGAGCTGCCTCCTATTACCACTTTTCCAGCCCTCAGCTGGTCAGTTAGCTGGCTAACCTTCCCAGCTTTCCTACTCTCCTAAAGACATTTCTACCATAACTGTGTGTTGCTTCATTAATAATGTGATGTTCATTATCTCTGGACCACAGAATTCCATGTCATTTGCTTAATCTGATCTGCTTTGCTGGCAGATCAGTCTCTGTCTACATCCTGTTGGCTGTGCCTAGGGAGAATCACTTACACAGAGCTGAATGGGATACTGAGCTAGATGGACCTTAATTCTGAACCAATATAGCTGCTTGGATTTTGTGCTGTGTTCTGAGGCCACAGCAGAAGTAGATCTGTTGCCTCTTTGTGACCTAGGGGGAAAAGAGAGTTCTTCCCTGCACTAAGCCTGTCTACTTAATGAGTAAAGGAATTCAGATCAATAAAAGAAAATAGCAGGAGATCTAGAGGAACTCCCTAAGGCCAGATGCATCATCGCTCAGTCCTTGTACAGTAATTTGCTTCTGTGCAGTTCAAGAAGAGTTTTTCCACTGGTGCTGGACACTGGACCAAGATCTTACGTGGCTTTTTTAAAAAGGTTAATTTTAGCTTGGAAGATTGGAATCCCTCCAATCCTTCCATAATCACTGGTGGAAAACAGGTTGCTCGCAGCCATGAAGCAGAGCAGGAGCTTCTTAGGCCGAAGTTTGCTATTTCTCTCCACTGCTCAATACAGTGGGGCTCTGGACTCACCCTCTGTACGGGACTGAATTTAGCTCCCAGACGATGAAGTGATCCCTCCTGGTACACGCTTGTGAATTTCACCTTCCCATTTTATTTGATGGGAGATTTATAAGGACAGAACTCCTCTAGTCATCACCCTTAGTATTTATTTCAACATTAGATAGAATTTGTGATTAAAATCATGACTCTGGTACATTAAACCAAAGTTCAGTGTCCAAAAAAGCTTTATCTTATAAGTGTTATGATGAGTTGCTTTATTTCTAGGTTTTTCAAAGCTCCTCCCAAAAAAACTTTTTAGTTTAAAGACTTTAAATTCAAAACATTTATTAATAATGTAAAGGGATGCCTGTCAATCAAAAGCTGTAAAGAAACTCTGAAATCAAAGTGCAATAGTTTCTTCATCAAAGCATTAAAAAAACATAACTTTGGTACAAGCTTTGCTGGTGCCATCCTTTGTAAGCCCACTTAAAAATAAATCTGTACCATAGACAGTCCTCAACACACAAATTTGCAGTCTGTCTCAGTTGGTCACTACTAACCTGGATGGTACAAAGCACTAAATTTTAAAATGTCTGGATTTTTCTTCTAGTCATGTTATTGATTTCTGTGTGATTTTCAAAAAGTCAATTATGTCCAGCTTTTTAAAAGTCCTCAATTTTTGCTGCTTTAAAATTTGAGGTATCTGGGGAGAAACATCTTCAGTCACTGAAAGCCCATAGCTTCCGCAGAGTTCTAAAAGACTGAACATTTTGCTGATTTTGAAACTGATGCTTTTGAAAAATACATTTGATCCATGTTTAAACTGGGTGTTATGGCCAAAGAGCAGTAAAATGTATCTAACTCAATATTTATTATGTTGCTTGAGAATCTTGAGTGAGGTGAGCACTGACATGTACAGCATAATTCAGCCTTGTTAGTACACTTGCTGATCAACTGCCTTCCCCTGAGAGTCATTAAGACAGTTACTGAGAGCCTTGTTAGTATCAGATTACAAGAAAACAATGTTAAGGCAACCTCAAAAAAAAGGTGGCTTACAAAATGTTTTCCCTTGGTGGAAATGAGCATCAAATTACATTTCACTACTATTTGTTTGCTTTGGAAAGGGGGGCTAGGGATTTTCACCTTGTCCTTAGGGCAGCAATTTGCTCACCTTACACTTTCTAATACTGAAAACATTTCTTCAGATTACTGTGTTTTCATTTGATTTGTTCTGTTGTTTATATAGAGGTTGCTTTTCAGTAAAATCCAATATAATTATTGACACAGTTTGTTCTGCTGTATAGATCATACCAAACTGGCTGGAACATACAGTAGAAAATTGGTTCTCTTAGTTATTTTAGGTCACTAAAACTCAGATTCAAAGTCCATTAAATAGACATACGAAGGCCTTTAAACAGATGTTGCACTGAGGTTATAGAAGCTCCAAACACGGTATTTGGAAATGGATCTAAATATACCTCACTGACTTGAAGCTTCTCAGCCAAATAAATGCAATTCTGTTTTGTGGCAGTGGCAAATTACATTGTAGGAGACAAGAAAGGAGGTCTGAGAGGGATCAGGCAAGGAAGCTGTAAAAGGGCAGTAGAGGTCTGAGGGAGCTGGGGGGGTGCAGGTGATGCTCAAAAATAAGTTAGGTGAGAACCCTGAGGGATCAGTATTTTCGTGGGTGGAAACAGGCAGATTTGGGGAAGATTAGGTGTTTGCAGGAATTTGAACAGAGGAAGATCAATTAATTTGTCAGATAAGGGCAGGGCTCACTGTTGCTCTCCAATACTAGAAGCAAGTCCTGTGAAAAAGCCAGCAACAGTAACCCTGGGGGTCTGTGATCTGTTACAGGAGTGGGAGACTTCCTTTTCCCAATGAGGAAAAGCCTCTGAGAACTGGAGCACTGGTCAAAGCTCTTCTTCTGTTGGTCTGAAGTTGAACTGATACTGATTCCTTTTTGGATTGCTGTCTTCTGAGGCACTAAGAGTCTGGAAATTTCACTAAATACAGAAAAATGCAAAGATTTACTAAAATAGTAATGTTTATATATATTTGAAGGCCAATCTCCAAACAATTAAATGCAATATTTTGACAGTGTATTGAAAATATAGTACCATCCAAAAAAACTTTCCTCTTTTTCTGAATATATGTCATATAAGCCCTAGTTATCTCTATTTTTCTTCACATTTTAAAACTCTGACTGGTTCAGTGCCCAAATTTCTGGCCAATCCCCACAGTAGAATGAAAACTTTCTAGTAGATGTATGGTCACTACAAGAATAGCTCATCACTACCTTGATTTGGAGATCTAGATTTGGATGATTTTTGAGGTCTAAAGTTCATTTTAATTTACATAATGTGCATGTTAATATTTAGTAGAGGTTATCTTCTTAATCATAAAAATGCATCACAGGTATCATACACATTATATCAGGCATATCACTGGGAGTTTATTACAATATAACTAAATTAAAATGCTGTGACACTTTTCATAGAATCATAGAATCGTTAGAGTTGGAAGGGACCTTAAAGATCATCTAGTTCCAACCCCCCTGCCATGGGCAGG
>JAOXNO010000006.1:11233436-11277639 GCA_028565335.1 Limnodromus scolopaceus | reverse complement strand
GATATTGATAGGCTGTTATAAGGTCTCCCCAGAGCCTTCTCTTCTCAAGGCTGAACAACCCCAGCTCTCTCAGCCTGAAGGTAGTGACATAAGGACTCTTTCACTGAATTTCACTGGATTTCACTGAATTTTTAGAGTTGGAAGGGACCATAGAGATCATCTAGTCCAACTCTTTAAGGACTGCTGAAAATGTTCTTTTGGTCCAGCACAGTTAAAACTCCTAGCTGACACTTCGTGAAGACAATGTTTTAATTTCTGACTCTATTTGTGACCTAGGATCATCGAAACATCATCTGCAAGAACAGTGAAAATCCTCAAAAATTAATTTCCATCACCAGGCTTCCTGTTTACATTGTTCAGGGGTAGTTACAGATTGTTAACATGTAGTTGCTGTTCATGGTTAATGATACAATTGAGTCATCTCTGTGCAGTTCTCAGCCATTTAAAGCCGTCGTAAAATAACCCAAATAGTAGATGATCAAAGCAATATAGCTGACTCTGCATGATAGTTTGACTGCAGTGTTTGCAACCATACTAGAGAGTACTATAAATATATTCATAATAGTACAAAAGAGATGTTCAGGTAACAAAAACTCTAGTTCAGACCAGGATGGAATCATAAAGTAAATATTCACCTATGCTTGCTTTCTTTGAATCTTCCCATAAACTGTATTTGTTTGGATGCCTAGTATGATATGCCTAATTCTGAGTAAACAAGTACCCAGCATTTTTTTGAGAATCAGGATTCATTAAAGCATCACAAATCAAGCATACAAAAATGGAGATATCCAGAATAATTAGAAAGCCTTTGTTATTTTTTTTTGGATACTTAAGGCAGATGATTTCTGATTTCTTTGTGAGGGTTATGGCTTGCTTTGCTAGATCTGCATGATTTCAGAAAGTAGTGCTTTATTTTCCATGAAAAGCTTTTAGTTGTCATTGCACCCAGTGTTGCATAAGTCAACGATAAATCAAACTAATATATTTTAAAAACTAAGCATTAGAAGGTTTTATAGTTTAAAAGAAATCACAACAAAGCATGAATGCTGACTTTTTATCACCCTTCCTTTGAGACCCAGTTTATTTCATCATTGATGTGAAGCATGTAGCGCAAAACAAGATGACCTGTTTTCATCCTTGGTATAATTCCACTAAAGTAAAAAGCCTTTTGCCAGGAATGAATTTGTCCCTATGTAAAAAAGGTCTTCACTCTTCCCAAGAGAAGGCTGAAACTGGGTTCTGTCTGTTTTCATCAACTCTCTTTATCTCACATCAAGGGTAGCTGATTGAACACAAGGAATTCCTAATATGAGTCACTTGTCATTCAAGCTCTTCAGGTTGAGGATATAGTGTTTCTAGCTTTCTTGGGCAAAGTGAAAATTACCTTGTTTAGCAGGCCCAGTGACTGGATGTAAAGTTGGCAAGTGACACACATGTGCTCAGTTTCTGTATGTGACAAGTAATACTGAAGTTATTTTGAGGTGTGAATATAAATAAATCTTAATTATGGTGTTTTCTTCTAAATATATTTGTAGTTTTGGGATGAATCTTCCATGCTTCATTCAGGGAGCACTTCAAACTTGACTGCAATAGCATACCAGGAATAACAGAAAAGATAACATGGCTTTTAGATTTTAGTTGGTCATTTAGCTGAAGGGATTTTTGATTGGCATGTACTACAGAATAATATTCACCACATAGATGTCTTACCACATAAATTATAGTTGTTTTCTAGCATGTCTTAGCCACTAAAGTGATGGGTATTAAAACATTTCCTCACTAGCTTACATATATATAGCCATTTTATAGCTATTTTACATTACAGCAGAGTTTGCACCTCAAACTAAGTAGAGTTCGTGTAGCTTTCTCTGGATCTTATTGCAAATATTCTTTGAATGTAACTTACAGGTAGACTTTTACTTTCATCTCTAGTCATCAGTACTGGAAATATTCAGTAGAGGCAGAGAGCGCCCTTTTTTTTTAAATGACAATACAAGAGAAGAAGCAAGAGGCAGGAAATATCTAAGATGGTTGCAGTCATTTTCCTTGCCACTTTTCCATCATTTTCATTTCTTGGTATAGTAAGAACCCTTCCAAAACCCTCTGAAAAAAAGCTGCCACTGCTGATTGCTATAATCGGACACTAATGTTAGAGTCTGAAAAGGACATTGGTTACAGTTAGCGGGTAAGAAAAACTTTTAAAATGTTCACTATTCTAACTTATTTTCAGTTGAGTTCAGCAATTTAGAGGGAAAATAAGTTATCTAAATCCACTTGGAGTGATAAAGCCTCTAAATTTGTAATAGATCTGAATAATTTTTTATGTTTTCCTTGAGAACAGCATGTGAAAGAGCAGATGTGAGGGTCGTTATCTTAATGACACCACAGAAGTCTGGGCAGTCACAAAGGCTTTCTCACATAGTCAAACTGTCTTGGGAGAATCTAATTTGCTGTTGTGGTGTAATACCAAACAAATGCTTTTCATTAAGGAGCTGCATGAAACAGTATCAGTCTAACAAGAGGACTAGGCCTTTGAAATGTAAACAAAGTAGCTCCTCAAGGTAACATCCATTCCCTTTAATTGAATGTCCCTTGAAAACAGCAGTTTCCTTGGCAGAAGAAAACAAACTTTTACTGGCACACTGCTTCACCCTTCCAGCTTTTACCTTACCAAATTTGTTGTCAGGGGAGTTTGTAAGAAAAGGAACACCTTTTCTAAGTGTTATAAAACCTTATATTTGAATTTAGCTTAATTGTGGCAAGATATTAATATGAGGGTCTGAACTACACTAGTCTTCTCTTTGAATATAAACCATGGGCCTTTGCACTCTCATCTACTCAGTGGAAGCTGAGCACATCTTGGACCTTGCAGAGCATTTGCTGGCAACCAAGTCCAAACTTCTGCATGCTGCTTTATCTTGGAAAGTTATTATTTTATAGCCGATGCATGTGCCTCCAGTAAAGCCTTGAGATTATTCAAGTGAGGAGGACATCACAGGACTGATGTAATTTTTCTGCTTTATGACAGTCTGAAGGTTGACTATCAACAGGTATTCAATCCCTGACATAGGACCCTATATTTACGGGGATTCTTCTGTACAATCACTGCTATACAGGTGTAAAAAGAATCAAGCCCAAGTACCTATATAAAATTACTTTATAAGATTCTGTCTATGCTTATGACACACGGGTACAGACACTAAAAGCTAGGAATGAATTAAATATCATTCTGAACTCATGGTTTCCCCCACTGTTACACATATTTTGTGTTCCCTTCTTCCCTGTATTGGTGTCAAAGTAGATGTAAGGGCTGACTCTGAGCAGCATGTTTCCTTGGTTCCATGACCTGCAGAAACCAAGTCAGCTTCTGAAAACATGTGAATTGTCCCACTGACTACATTAACTTGTGACCCAGCAAAACTGTTGCCTTTGTGTATATGACCACCACTATCCAAGATTTCTGGACTACTAATTCTACTGACTACTAATCGGTCATGTGTATCTGGATGTCCTACAACAACCTACAACAACTTACACAACAGTGTATGGTCAGCTGCACCTCTTGATGAAACCATCTAAGCGGGAAATAATCTTTTTGGGTGCTTACGGCACTGTGCTGCTTATGCACAAAACCACTGCTGTAGGGTAATATGAGATTAACCATTTCTTTAAACTGGAATATAACAGATGATCTATTAGAGAGAAGTAAGAACAAACACTCAAGCTCAACCAACTGAACAACTGAAAAGAGGTCCATTTCTACTTTTCCAGCATCATAACACAAGTTTCAGTTGTAATATAAACATTTGGGGGTTGGCAGACATGTTCCTTCACTAGTGCAGTCATCAAAGAAACACAGAGTTTTGTGGAAAGAATTAGAGGCAATTGGATGTAAAAGATTCCATGATGTTTATATTAATTTCTCTTAGAAAAGAAAGACTGCTAAATTTACAAGTCATGAAATGCAAAACATTACACTCTAGGAAATCAGCTGTACTGTGAAAAAGACATTACAGAAGACATTTAGCATCTCATAGCAAAATGCCATTTATAGTTGGGATGTATTATGGAAAATGTGGAAACAACTTGTCATGGAAAAGTGCATTTTCCTAGCCATCATGAAGAAATGTTCAGCTAAGTGGAAGTGGTGTATTACTAGTATAGACTTTCACTACATATTCTAGTAAACTTGTCAGTCCTGCAGTTTTAATGAGCAGCAACACCATTTTCTTTTTGTCCTGAGTACTGTTATTGCCTGTTTTATTAGGGGTAAAAGCTTGCTTTACTTTTTTTTTGAGAATAATCACTAAAGTCAGTGAAGAGCTTTCCAAAGTGCATTAAATAAGATTTAAACTTGCAGTGAGGATATTTTGGGAATTTAATTTCCAAGTTTCACATCAGCAACTGGAACTTTTTCTTTTGTGGTGATTTTTATTCAGTGTGCAGTAAATGCAGCTCCAAGCCTTAGTGAAGAATGTGTTTTGACTCATTTTAGTTTTATAGGTGTCAGTTAAGAATACCATGTGTCTTGATGTCAGAAGCTGCTTCTTTGTACTTTGTGGTCTTGTGGTTAGCAGCTTGTCAAACTAGGGGGTGGTTTTCTCTGTTTGAGTTATGTTAATGTTTATTGGAGATTTTACACCTGGACCATGAAAGCTCCCTAACAAATGCAGATCTGATTTCAAGTGCAACATCCTCAGGATTTCTGTTTGATTCTTAGGCTCCTGTGTAAGCAACAGAAGGGCATATGCCAGACCTGACGATGAATTCAAAATGCAAACTATCTAGAACTAAACCCAAATCTCCATACGTGTAATAGGAAAGCATTTTCTTTCTGCTCACTGACATGGTTTACATCCTATTATGTGCTTTTCCTTTCCTTTAAATATGCAAAGTCTGGGTACCAATTTGCTACTTTCTGGTAGCCTCATACTACAACCAAGAGCTATCCTGAACAGAATGGAAAGACAGTTTATGGAATGTGATTTAAAGCTGAAACTTAAAATGAAAGTGAAGGAAAATGCTTGCTGTGTCTGTCTCATATTTGTATGAAAAGGGACTCCCTTGGACCACTGCCTGTGTTCTGATGGACATCTTTCTTTGGCTGGGAATTTAAACAGTCCACAGAAAACAGAAGGTTCTTAGAGGAAGGATAGAAATAAAGTCACTGAACTTCCACAGCACTACGGGAAGTATTGCACAGGCATGTCTGCCTAGCTGGGACAGCAAAAGCAGATAGAACCCGGATTCCATGCTGATAGCTGGTTGTAGCTTCGAGAACAAAGTGAACTGCTGCTGGGCCAGATCTTTTCTACTTGAACAGTTCAGATTTATTTCTGGTGAATAGATTTATTTCAATTTGCATCATTTGTGTTCCCTTCTCATGCTTGCACTGCATGTTGATTACCTATTTACTGGGCAGTAAGGCAACACAGGATAGCTTATAGTCTAGGTGTGTATGCTCAGCAATTCATGGGCCATTATATGGGGTACTAATATTGTCATAGTCAAAAAGATAAAGCCTCAGAATATAGCAACCCCATGTACCTTCAAATGTTGGGTAAATTTTGGGTAGTATTCCTGGAACTGGTATGTGGAACTCCAGTTATGAATCAAAATACCTCTACGGTATGCTCTGCATAAGTGGTGGGGGAAGGGGGAGATGATCAAAGGAGATGATGATCAAGGATCTTATTCCATTGCTTTATCTAGTTCTTGTTGCTACATAAATAATGTAAATATAAGTGCAGTCACAGGGATCCCAGTCTTCCCTCAGTTATGAATATATTCTAATAGATTTAGGCAATTCTAAAAAAGAGACAAAAATGAAAGAAGTCTTTATTTATTATAGTGGAGCTTCTACAACAATTAAATAACTCCAATAAACCTAAATTCTTCTTTGAAAAGTTTACTGTATGAATACCAAGCTTTGTACCATTCTGGGACCTGAATTAAAACCATCCGTTAGGCAGTAGCACTGCTGGATAGGAACAGGAAGGTGGGCGGCTTGAAAAGAAAGAACAAAGCCATAGTTCCAGTGGCTTTAATTTGTTAAAGATCTTGTTAGGGCTATAAAACTTTACCAGGTACCGTAGACTCTTAGTTTAAGGAGGGAGGTCTGGTCACTTCATACCAAGCTGTTGTTTCAATTCCCAGCCTTGAGGTTTATAGGGTGTCATACATTGAGCTATTCCTGAACCATAAGTTTATTGAATATTTCGAGAGTTTGAGGTTGCCTTTCCCCTCCTTCCTGCCTTAGATTATTAGTAACTACTTGAACCTGAAACAGTTCTGCCAATCTGTAGCAGCATTTTGTATATTCTTTTGGAAGAGAGAAAAGGTTTTGTTTTCTTTTTCTACCATGCAATAATTCAGAAGAACAAAGAAGTAGGGAAGCATTGCATTTTTTATTTCTTCTAAGCACCATCTCCTTCTAATAATATGCTTAGTATCTCTAGCATTCATCAAAGGATTATTTAAAAGAAACAGAGCCTGTAGGTGTCATACTAATTATGTATGTGAAGATGGATGTTATGCTAGGGCTAAGTGTCTGGCTTATTGGCGGTGAATGTAAGGAGGCCACACGAGGAAGACCTGTTTTGTGTCTCAACTTGCTCTTTGGCAATTACGCTCCCAAAGTCCATAAACAGACATTTGTCATATTGTTAAACTGATATATATGAAGTCTGAATTAGAGGTAGTTCAAGCAAATTAAGAGACTATCATTTCAGCATCTTTGGATCAAGCCCAGAAGCACAACTCACTGCAGAGACCAGTAGAACACTGAGTCAAATGTGATCTTTCCAATTCATAAAAATATATACATTTGCACAAGGCCTGATGTGGAGAAACAGGGTGACGAGCAATTTTCCTTTTTAGGATAAATTTTCCCATTAAATGGTTTGCAGAGAGCATTCTCCCAAGAGCTATGATCACAACTGCTAATGGTCTGGCTTAGTTCTGCCCAGTGAAGCAGGTTTGTGTTTTGGCTCCTTTTGGTAGCATGGATAAGGAGGCCTGTAGTGAGCATGCAAAACGGAAGGGCTTGCAGGATGTTTCTTACTCCTGAGAAAAAAGAGTTTTTTGAGTTTTCCAGGAACTCTTACAAGTTTCTTCAGTTCACAGTCCGTTAGAGCAAATGGAAAGATAAATCTCAGAAAAATGATGGAAAAAAAATTTAGCAACTTCAGAGAAGTTTGTATCTGACCTTTGGAGGGCAATAAATGGATGTGTTTTCCTAAGTTCATGCCTTCTATAAGTACATTATCTTCAGATAAGTTACAGAAAAAGTGAGTTTGACCCATTGTTCAGTAAATCTTGCACTGATATTGGAATTAGATATCTTAAGCTGCCACTCTGGTTCCCTTATCACCGTGTGTGAAGAATTTGACAGTCTGTATTTTAAAGTATTATTAATAGGATTTTTAAATTACACTTGTGCTTGAATGAACTAAATGCTTTCACATGACAAATTGATATGAATGGTTTTAATAAACAGAAAATGAGAAGTAGGTTCATCTGTCCCTGGGGGCTTAGCTGGTTCCATTCATTCTTCTTATTAAATCTTGTCTGCGTGGCACTGTTGTTTGCATTGATTGATTACTTGCCGTAGCCCATAAACTTGGGTGGGTTTCTCCTGTGCTACCATTTCATGAGGCAGTGAGATCCCAGGCTCAAAGAAGTATCTCCACTAATAAGGAAGATTAATAGATGTGCACCAAAACTTTCCTTAGCTACAGTAAGCTAATTCTCAAGGGACACTGGACAGCAACAGATGAGTGAGAACTGTTGCAGCTTAGGCTGTATTTTGCCAGTATGAAATGCTTCTAGCTAATTCATTTGGCACAAGATTAGAAGCTAAACAAAATGAAGTCCACACTTCTTTCTTCCCCTCTTTTTTTAAAAAAATGACTGCATTATCAGCTAAGTAGTAATAAAATCAAACTGAACTATAGAAACGAGCACGCATTCTTCTTTTTTTTTCCCCTGTTACAGATAACCCCCACTACATAATAGCAGGCTTTTGTTTGGAATAAATGCTACTATAAAGTTTACGACCTATGTCAGCAAGCATTCATCATAACAGTCAAGAAGGGATGTGTCTATACTCGGCTTTACCTTTGACAGAGCATTTTTATAAACATTTGTTCTTGAATTGGAAAATAGATTCTGCAGGAATACCTGGGACCAGTAGAATCAGGGAGATTATATTATTTCACTGGTTTGACATGGAAAAGCAAAATGGGAAGTAAATAACCAAACTGATGATTAAATTATAATTACTTCAGTAACATAAACTATCATCTAATTGAATTTCAAGTTGAATTTTTAATAAAGCTAAAGCCAAGGACAGTGAAGACATTAAAAGCATTAGACTAAATTCTGAGTCCGTAACTGAACAAAATTAGGGTTGCTGGAGCAACTTCCCACTTATGTCATGGACTTTGAATCAGTACTGACTTTTTAATATATTCTGTTTTAAAGACAGACTATAAGAGAGACCCCATTTCTCAAGGTGAAATTCTCACTTGGATCACTTTGTCATTACTTAAAGAGGTTAACCGATGCACAGACCCTGTTCAGGCCCTCACAGAAAGATGATCTTGATTTATAGTAGATGAGTTATGCCTGAACTCAAGTAAACTATTTTAGATAATAAATTGTACTATTTGGATGCTTCTGTCAGATCAGGGTAGATGCACATCTGTGTCATTACAACATATGATGAAGTATTGCACCCAATTGAATGAGCCAATGCTGATTACAAAGGGAGAAGATACACCGTAATAACCTCAGCTTGCCTAAATACTGATTGGATTAATGCCCTGTGACTGACAATAAATTGAATGTAACTAAGGAAACTATTTAGATTATTTAAATCTTATCCATAGCTTAAGATAAAGTCACTAATCTTCCTGTGCGTCATCAAAGATAACTATCTATCCTAAACCAGGCATCATTGATAGAAATTCTTGTTTCCATATAATGGAACTCATCTGTAACCTATGAGTGTAGCTGAATGCTCTGCTCTTTGGATATGTTACTCACCCTTGTGGTGCGGTCTCATTGTAGGCTCCAAAGTTGCATTTGAACATGACCTCTCCAGCTACAAAGTCCTGACTCCGTGTAAGTCAGTAGGAGTTTGTTTTGATGTTGATTTCCGTGAAAGCAGAGTTGGCATTTTTTGTCTGAAAGGCTGGCATCTCAGTTTCTCAGAAGGCTCCTACTTGTGGAGGCTTACAGTATGTAGCCAAATACTTCTCTTGGGTTTGCTTCTTCATTATGCTTTGGCAAAGCAACAACAAATGCTATGAAATCAGAAATTTAGTATTTTACACTTGCAACATGCTCATTATATATGGGGACAATTAATGAAGCAAGAGGCAAAAAAATGAGTATCAGGCAGACTGAAAATAAATAGCTTGAAATCATAATCATTATGAGTGTGTACTTTGATATTCGAGTGGTAGTTTGCCAACCAATGCAGTGGAATGGCATAATGGGAAAGATGACAACATCAAGATTGTTGTGACAATGTCTGATTGTTATTTGTGTGTAATTTAAGGAGTAACGTAATCTTCTGTGCTAACACACATCAAAGAAACAAGAAATCAGTATTGCCAAAGAGAGGGCAGTTTTATAATTTCCAGACTGTCATTCTTATAACACAATTCTTGTACAGGCTATCATTAATTTTTTCTATAAAGTACATGTTCAGTGCAGCTCATTTGCCTTCTCTTCACAACTTTGTCTCCCCTAACCTTCTTTATATCCCTTGGTTTCATGTTCTTTATCTATGTATCACCTATAATTGAAGGACGTCATGTGACATGTGCATTAAACCTCTGTAAAGAAATGTAATTCAGTTAATATATGGTAAGATAAATAAGATTGTACTTTCATAGTTATGTCTGTGCAAGATAAGGCAGTGACCAACTATTTTCAAAACACTGTCCCGCCCTTTTAAAATGATATTTACCAGTGTAAAGCTGCAAACCACTTCAATAAGCAGGACATAATCAATCCCAGACTACCAAGAACTTACAAGTATCTACAAGTAGTTCACCCATACCAAAAGACCCTGTAGGCATTTCAGTCCCCAATACATGTGCACTTAGATATTTATTTATAAAACACACATGGTTGTACATATATTATATGCATATACATTATAGTATTTAGGTAAACAGTTAATTCAGTTTGCCTTTTTAGTATCGATGTTATAAATAAATCCATGTCTAAGAACAGGCTTTCCATGGATAAAGGCTATGCAATTCCCTTACAGAGTAAAAAAAAGAACTTACTAAACTAAAGAGGACTAGCCATGGTTTTAAAAGGATGTATTGTATGAGTGTCTAAGGTGTATGTATATAGACAATGAAAAATATTCTGCCTTACAAACACATACAAATAAAAGCACACGTGTATACACGTAAGTATGTACATACTGCTTTCTGTATCCACACTCACAGGCCGCCATTTGAGAATGTGCTGAGTCCAGAAGCAATACTAGCTTAATGTTATGCACTGTTTTGGTGTTAAAAATCTGTAAATTTTGTTGGGGTTGATCTTTAGATGACTCAATTTCCTGATCCAGTTCACAGCATGACCCCACAAACAGCTGTGTTAGCGAAACTGGTGGAATGCACACCTCGTCTGGGAGCAGCAAGATGCAGCAGAGGCTGCTTTGGTACGTGGTTAGTCAGTATTGCTACTGGAGACAGTGTATCCTCAAACCACAGCCTTGGAGATACATACATACGCTTTAAAGCACAACCTTTCTTTTGCATATAATAAGGGAATTCTGACAGCATATTGGCACACCCACTAGGAACAAAGCTTAAACAGGCACTGTCAGCTGCCTCAGGGCTTTACATAAGAATAAAAGATTGAAAGGTGTGCTATGGGGATGATTCATATACCTGAGGCTTAGACCAGGTGCTCTGCAATTAACTGCATTAACCTGCAGCTGGAGTGAGTTCAGAGTGAAGGTTAGCTATTCTCAGTTCAATTGGTTTAAAATCTGTACTGGGGATTATATTCAGTTATTTATATGGCTGGGTTTTTTGTTGGTTTTTAGCTTCTTTTTTTTTTCTTTTTCTTTTTTTTTTTTTGTCTGGCTCTGCTGAGAGGTTAAAAAAAAAGAAAAAGGAATGCTGTCTGTATGTTGAGCTCTAATAATATTTAATGCAGAGTATACAGGAATTCTTCTAAAGTTAGAGGGAGGGACGACAAAATGACATTTAAAGTTAGGATGACATTTATTTTGGAATATCCACTGACTTGGGGTAGCTGGAGAGAAATAGATGGCTTTGAGAAGCAGAATGCTTACAGGGATAACCCTTTTTCAGTTTTACAGAACATGGCAGGGCTTAAAAAATGTGCCTGCCTTAGCACATGGACAGACTACATGATCTCTTTTGAAATCTGCACAGGATCTTTTTACCCGCTGGGTTTAATTTCAGAATCCAGTGCAGTCATTAAAGAAAATAAAATTATGTTTGTTCTTTCATCTGGAGCACAGAGCAGTATCAATTTTTCATTCCCTCCTCCTTTGCATTCCCCCTTCCAAAAAAAAGATGTATAGATGGAAGAATTCACCCTATAGCTCCCCTAAATTTTCTGATCTTCAACAGCTGCTTTGAATTGATTTTGTATACTTGGTTGCCTAATGTGTGCAACATGTAACACTGTTCCTGTGCTCTTGAACATGAGATTGCCAAAACTGGAACATAATGTGTACTGAACTTGCAATCGATCTAAAAAGGTCTACCTGTATCTTCCCGAATGTCTGAATTTCCTATGACTCTCTCATGAAGTAATAGTGTATTCAAACACTGCAGTGTCTGAGTACGTCCCATTCATGAACATCAAGCAGAATATTCTTCATTTACAAACAGAGGAAACGCAAAGTTAGACAATGGGCTTGTGTACACAGAGACATTTTCCAGTAATACTATATCATTATACTTAAACCATTGCTGTTGTCTGTGCACTTCCCTACACAGGTACAAGTATTTCAGATTAAGCGAGTCTTTTCTCCCACCTTGTTTGTCATTTAATAATAGAGAAACTAAATAGGAAAAAAATAATCTGAACATCCGCGAATGATCTAAATGTAACACTTCCTCACTGTATTTCATACTGGTATAACTCCACTGTACAGGAGTGCTTTACGTGTCTTATTCTGCACCGTGCTGGCAGTTTGTGGATTTGAGCCAGAATTAGTCTAGTGCTTTAACATTTCTATCAAATTCCTGCTTTGACATGGGAAATACAGCCTTGTCAGGTTATGTATGATGCGCTGGCTTCTAGGACAAATGAAGAGATTGGATTTTGTGATGTGAGGATGGGCTGTGGCCTAGGCTGTAAGTGAATGTGGGGCTCAAATAGGCAACATGCACTCTGGCCCAAAACACAGCCTAACCGGGTCCCTCTTGTCCTGTGGTCTGACATCCTAGGTTAGAGACTCTGCCAACCAGCTGTGCTTAGTTTTTAGTGTCATCAGATGAGAGAAAGTCTGTATTACAAACACACTAGCTGTGGCTTTTGGACAGAAACAACTTTTACATGGGACCTTTATGCTTATTTTGTGACATTTGACATGCCTGCCTTAGCTACTGAAAAACTTAACTACTGTCTCTTGCACCTCTCACTTACAAGATACACAAAGCATCTCTTTTTTTGTGATCTGGAAATAATAAATAGCATTCCAAACAATGGTATTTAAATTTCTCACTTTTCCTGCTTGCTTCAGAGAATGTGCGATTGCCATCACACCATTAAATTTAAAATGCCAGATGGAGAAAGTCCAAGAGCAACATACAGCAGTGATTAAACCCATATCATATATTCATGGTGCCTTAGAATATAAGAATGTAGAATGGATATGCAGGTCAGGCCAAAAGTCCATCTAGCATGATATCCTGTCTCTGACAGTACCCTCTAGCAGATACACAGGGAAGAGAGTAAGAATGGGTAAAACACAGGGCTATTGTGGAATTGGTACTTCCTCAAGATACCATACTATATATTGGGGAATGACATGTACCTATGGGGAATATCATGTACCTATCATATGTGTATAGGAAACTGAATTACTAGATTTTAGTTCAGATCCATCACAGAAGCATAACTGCACCATGGAAGTCACATTTCTTTTGGCCAAACTCCTTCTAGCACTAGTGAAATTCTAGTAGATATTGATTTTTTCTGGTATAGGTGAGGATAAAATTTAGGCCCCAGACAATTTACACAGTAATTCTCATGAATTCTCTGCCCATATTCTGAAGAATTATCACATAACACTAGAGGTGAAAAACAAGGAAAAATATAGTTGAAAATAGTATTCACATAAAACAAGAAGCAGAAGCAAAGCACAGACAAATCCATCCTGGTGTGGGCCACTGCTGTGACAGGAATGGGCCACAATAGCTACGGTTTTGAAGAATTATATAATTGGAAAGTCAATGATGGCTTCCACTGAACAGCACAGCAAAGTCTTTGCTTCCAGTAATACCAGAATTTGGTCCTTACAGTGGTGGTTATCCACCTGAAAAAGAAAACATGATGCCACTTCATACTGCAAAAGTGTATGTGCTCTGGCCTGCTTTATAATGGCCAATTCAGCTGCAAAAAAAAAACCCCAACAAACCAAACTGGCCAGCAAAGTTCACAATGTCCCTGTTGAAGATCTGCACTTTCACAGCTGCACTGATGCAAAACCTTAAGAGAGCTCAGGCCGTTTACACTGATTCTTTTTAAGCATGCTTAACAAAAATAACTGAATTTTGTTCTATATGCCAAAGGCTATTTGCTGGGTTTGCAAGGCAAGTGTATGCAGTGGTAAGTGGGGAGACTTGCTTGGTACACACACCAGTACTCCACTGATGCAGAATGCACATGAATTTGCTGAATGGCTGCAGTATTTGGAGAAATCCTTCATTGTCTGTAAAAAGCTGTTCCCTAACTTTGACATTCAGTGACTTTCAGTGGCACACTCTGCTTTCTCCTCTATGTTTAGGAAGAAGTAGACACCAGGCAGCACACTAGCAACTGTCCAGCACTAACTGAATATGCAGTTACCAGGGTATAGTCTCCATAGTTTGCATCATCAACAAAGAATCCACTGTTGCAAGGAGACAAGACAGCCAGTTCTATATGTACCATGCATGCCATATGTGCCTTTCAGACCTTGTTTTGGAGGGTTGTCCAGCGAATGACAGGTGTTGGTAACATCTGAGAAAGGAAAAGATTAATCTATAAGAAGGAGCACAGTTTGAATTACAATGCTCGAATTTAATTTCTTATTGTGCTCTTCTTTCAGTTTCTGGTGCAGGGTACATATTTTGTATCACATTTTATCCTTCCTTATGTTGATTATAAAAGTACTTACCTACAATACCACACAAGGATTTTAAAAACATTAATTAATTCACTTTTGCAAAACACTGAGAGACATGGGTTTCTATTATAGCCACTTTTAAACGGCTCTTATGAAGAGAATTGAACTTGAGACAGGAAGGCAACTTATGCTAGGATTGTTTTCTACATGCTAAGAAGGCTGATATATCATGCATTGTTTTTATTACATTGGTCTGTATCAAGCATGAGAGAAGGTACAGTGCAGGTTTCCAAACTGTTTTTTTTTAGATTTTTTTAAAAAATAATGTTACAGTAAAAATTTTCCAAAGATATAATGTGATGAATCAAAGAAGATCAGTCTAGTATTAGGAAAGTAAATGTTTCTTACCTATCTTCTGAAAAATGATATGAAAACCTTTATTCAGAACTTTAGAAAAGGGTGTTACTGTGGCCGCCACCACCTTTACTGTGAAGTGCAATACAATATAGCATGTGGTGCTATAAAGGAACTCTGACAGATAAAAGAGCGTAAGAGATCTTTACCATTTACTTAATGAACATGTAAGGATCCTGGTGTCCTCTGCAGTGAGCAAAGGAGCTGGCCTAGGCCTTTGGCTCACATAGTGAAGTGTCAAAGACAAGGACAAAGGGAGGGTACGTCAGAAAGCTGCAGCATTTCAGCTGCTGTAACGTTCCCAGGGGCTGCAGTTGGGCCAGAATGGCCCTTGCATTAAGTTGTAAATCACTTTCCAACTCTCTTCCAATATGCTTTTGTCCCTCCTCTGAGGATTACTACTATTAATTTGACATTTAAGTTGATAGATACAACTGAGTCAAGGACTGTCGCAGGTTACAATTGATACTGATATTTAATCATGCAAATAAAAATTACCTTAAGACAACAGTATAAGTTAGAGATGGTGAAAAGACATGAGGGTTGACATGGGGAGGTCTGGAATTTTAGCCTACCTCCCAAACTAAAAATCATCTTAAATGCATGAAATAGATTGCTAACACAAGTGCACCACTACGTTAGTTTTCCCTGCATGACGGTTTAGAGAGTATGGATAAAACTCTAAAATTTTTCTCTTCTTGTATAGGACAAACATATAGGTATTATGAAGTAAATGCTTTTATAGTAAAAGTATAAACTAGTCTTCTGAAGTGAAAAAGACTATAGAAATAATACCAGAAAAATGAATGGGTTTGAAAGATATAGGATAAAGAGAACTGACTTGTCTATTGCATCCCAACTCTCTGCCCCTGAACAGTCGATGAAAGACGATGCCATCTTATGGAATATTGCAAACAGCATTTAAGAGAATTAAAGAGTGTAGCTGTCACTGATTTTCAATGAGGGAGATTTTTCAAGTTCTGTAGGTCAAAGCTTTGAGGTTGTTGTTTTTAAATTATTATACCAAGATATGCTGATTTTCAGATTTTTTGTTAGTTTCAGGATAAGTGCCTCTTCAGGATTTCTTTAATCTGGCCAGTTACAGAAGTACCAAAAGAATACATAATCCTTTTTACTGACTTCTACCTATGCAAGTTTGGTGACCTTTACAAGTGTTTAAATAACACTTTGATGTAGTAGAAGTATCAAAAATTAAGATAATGAAAAAATACTACTCAGGTAAAAAAGGACACGAGTGGTGGACGCAGAATGGCACTTTATGACATCTTGGAGACTCTTAAATCAGGGGTTGGGGATGAAAACAATGCTTCATGTCAAACCACAAAGGATCTCCAGCTCATCTTTGCTTACTCAGGCAGTTCTCTGGTAAACCTCATCCCCTTTCTAATTGCATATTCTAAATCTTTTACTTCTGGCCTGTCCACAGTCTGTTCTGAATATTATAGGATGGGTACTGAAGCTGGGATGTGAATACTTCCAACAGTTATAGCCAGTTTGAAATTATCTTTTACATCAATGCCCGCAGGCCATTTCTTCCACCACCAGAACAAGCAGTGAATGAGTTTGAAAGGAAAAAAGACTAAGCCTCCAACAATCTCGATCCCCAGACCCATCCAATAGCTATACTACTCTTTTATTTAGAGATTTTACGCCTGAAAAGTATTTCTGTCCTGCAAACTTCACAAGAAAGCCTAATTTCATAAGATTTCTCAACAAGGTTTCACATAAGCAAAGTAGACTAACTCTCAGATAAATAGGCTTCTGTATATTTCCTTGGAAGTTCATGAATGATATTTGGTATTAGGGGAATACATCTTGCTGTCCTATACTATAGAAGTAATAAATGTATTTATTACCATCATTTTACTCCTGAAAGTCTCTGCCTGCACCAGAGGTGCCAAAATGCTTATGGCATTACATAGGCAATTAAAAGACACAATATTAGTGAGAAACCTGAAATGAATTATATTCAGGAGATCAGATGCGTGGCCAGCAGGACGACTACAGTATTGCAAAAGTTTACTAGCAGAGAAGGGAGATTTCCAGAAGATTATTGCCTAGGTATGAAGGCTCTCGGTGGACTGAGGAAAGCTAGACAAAACAGCTTTCATCTGCAACATCCCCATGTCAGAAATACTGCCATATACTTCAAATTGCTTTCATCTACCCTGTCATCTTTCCATAATCTAGATGTTAATTTAGAGAGGCACTGAAACTACAACTGGGAGCTGCAGGCACTGAGAGTGTCTTTCAGGATCTTCCAGAAGAACAAAACCAAAACTATTTTACCCATTCTCTGCAAGCTAGATGCTGCTGATATTTGTACTGGAATTTTATTGGAAGATTAAGGGCCACAGGTTATCACTCTCCTCCTTTTGCACTGTCCAGGTGGTACACAAGTACTGTAGGTTATATAAAATAGTGCCCAGAATTGGGAGTTGCTAAGAACTGGTTCACATGCCTGCAATGCCTGATGCTGTGAGGGCAGCAATAGCCATCTACCCCCTTGCAACAGCTTGCCTGGGATCTTACTGCTCCTGCCTATTGTCAGCTGCTTGCATTTGCCTTTGTGAAGAGGTACATACTTCATACCTGAACAAGAGAGTTTTAAAAAGATTGGTTTTATCTTGAAAAGTAAGAGGGGAGAACTTATGGATGGAAAATAAGGGAGGAAGTGACTCGAGGAGAACTAATTAATCCCTGCTATCATATGCAGTTTTCACTATGTTTATGCCTTTACAAGTCTAGATTTGGCTGCAAGATATGCAAACAGTTCATGCAAAAAGAACGATGAATGAAGTTTATCAAATGGTATATATAAGAAAATTTGTGTGCATTTTCTTTATTAGTAAGCCTTTTCCTTGGTTTTAGTCTCTATAGAAATTTCTGCTGTGGCCTGTGCCTTAAAATTAAAATATTGCTGTAATAGTAGAACATAAGTGAAAAGAATATTCTCCTACCTTCATGTAATTTTAGAATTACTGGGTTTATTTCTGACTGGGAATCTTTTTTATTCTGCTTTGGCTTTAGTTTTGTTTGTTGTTTTCATTCCTAAGAGGAGAAAAATACTGTATCTTTAAATTAGGAGTAGCTGAATAATGAATCTTGGGCAGTGAAAAGGCTAATGTGCTGTGGAAGAGAAGGAGTTTAATCTAATTTAGTTGGAGGGTGTCTGTCTGTGGTGTTGTTTTCTGGACTGTGGGAATAGAGGAGGGAAGCTGCCCCAGTGAATGGTTCCTCCTGAGCCAGAATCAGTGGGGAGTCCCTTAGATGCCACTGATCCGAAGCCAGGCCATGAAAAGGGGATTAAAGAAATGTTCTGATTTGCAATTCACACTAATGCACCCCGTCGAACCTTTGGTAATATTTCAAACCACATTTCAAGGGAAGTACCCTTAAAATAGCCAGCTAAATTGTATTAGAGCAATACTATACAACCCACTCATCCATTTATGATTTGTTTTTGTTTTTAATTCTTTTAACTGGTGGTGGTGGTGGCTTTCTAAGGTAATTAAAACTTTTGTGCATTGTGAATATTCGCACTTGCATGGGAATATTTCTCAGTATGCCTGTCCTATCAGGCAGACATGTTTATTTAAATATTGGAGGAAAACTGCTACAAAGATTCTGTGGCTAGGAAAAAATAAGCCCATTTGGTTTAAAAAGTAAATGTTTTCTTCTGTATGCCATTTTATTTTATCAGTATCTAGTGGAAATTCAGTAAGAAAGACAGGCTAATAAAATTGCCAAAAACAGTTACCAGATTTCTTTTTTTGTATGCGATCTTTTTCTTTTACAGTTGAAACCTTCAGTATAGGATTTTTTTTAATATATATGTTAGAATTTGTTACCAGAATGAAACACATATCAGATGTAAGTAGTTAAAAAGTGTGTGAATGAATGAAAACAAATATAGATGAGGATAGGATTATTGAGTGTGACTAACATTAAACTGATTTCTATTTTTGTGTAATGAACAGCTGGCCAAAAATATTAACCTGACAAACAGTTATAGTACAGACTTCTTAAACATAAGACTGTAAATATAATTTCATGTTCTGTCATAACACAGTATTGTTAATCGTAAGTAATTTAGACTTTATTATTAAAAATCTTTAATGTATTAATTAACTCTTCAACTCCCCAAGCCTATAATTTCATTTCTCTTTACTGCTGAAGTGTCAGAACATTTTATCTCAAATGGATTATTTGGGTTTTCTTTAATCCCATTTCAGAAAACCTTGCCTATCACTGTAATTTCCATTGACTCTAACATGTATAGAATTGATGCAACTTTGATTTTCACCATTACCCATATCAAAGTATTTTATTACACTGTCACTGCAATAGATTACAGAGCATTAAACTTTGCCATTGCAGGGATGAGGGGTGGTGGTGTCTTTTTTCTTGTCTTGTTTATGGTTTGCTTTACCTACAAAATATTTAGTTATGGTTTGAATTATGACATGCCTTATTAAATATTCAAGTTTTTTAATCTTTTGCTTACGGGACAGAAGAAAAGGTGGACTTTAAGATACAGATGATTCCTCCGCACATTTTTGGGAGGTGGGGAGAGGGATAGCTAGAGGGAGAAATGCATCTTTCCTGTGAGTTGGCACATTATTTGAAATCATGTTTAATTATAAAGTTTCATTAAAAATCTTTTGCTTAAAATTTTAGAAGCCTAATAAGATTTCCATTAATTTAAACATATCACTATTCCCACAACGGCCCAAATGCTTTCTTTTTCCTCTTTCATCCATGGTTAAATATGTAAATAAAATGTCTAAAGTCATTCTTCAAAGAAGACAAAAGAAAAAAGAGCTGAGGGAAAAGACAGCCATAAAATTCCTCCCAATTCTCCATAACATTTGCCAGAGGGGGGCCAACTCCTAGCCAGGGCCTAGCAGCAGGGGTGCCTGGCTGCTCCATAGAATCACACATCTCAAATCCCACACACAGGAGAAAAAAAATAAAATAAAATATCTTTTCAGCTGGAACCATCAAAAGGCTCTTTTCATTTATTAGTTACAGAGGTATCTTCCAGTTGCTTATTTCTCAGCGGTCTCATTTTTCTATAATAATGTCCTATTTGTTAGTTTCACTGACTCAAGCTCGTTGAATGGGAGATACCCCTAGATAGCTCTTTAAAAATACAGAAAGTAAAATAAATGTTCTAAAGCAGGATGCATTGGCTAAAATAATGGCTAGAAAAACAAGGCTAATTTAAATTGGCACATAAAGATCAATTAAGAGAGACACAACTGCAAAGGTTGAGAGTTCCCCCTGTATTTTTCCCCTCTCACTATCATTTGTATTCTTTTTGCCTCTTAAGAGAAAAAGGTTGCTATAGAAGAAAACAGGTCATGTTTTATTTCATGTATTTTTTCTAGATTAATGTGAATGGTGATATAATATCCTTTTCAAAAATACTTGTTGAAAAAAACCAAAACAACCAAGCTTCCAAACAATCAAGTTGAACAAAACAACTATTGAATATGTTCATCTTACGTATTATTTAAATTCTACTTTTTATTATTATTTAAATTCTACTTTTCAAAGTAGAACTTACTTGTCCCTTGTAAAAGCTTTCCCCACGCTTTTCCCCTACTACCCCCAGCTGAGCTCTCTAGAAGAGGAATCAGGATGCATATAAATACTAAGAAAACAGGCTTAGATTAATGAAGAATGGAAATGCCCCAACACTCTCTCTCACACATCCATACACAGAGACACACTAAAATAAATAAAGCTTTTTTTGCACATAACACTGCCTGCTTTTGTAACATTCCCTAAGGAATCTAAAAATGCCCAAGGAAAGGTCAGCCCCTAAGACCAATACTTTATCAGTTTAATCTCCTTGGTTCACTGAAAAGCCACAAAAAGGAGGACTACTGTTTTTAAACATTTTTATGATGGCTTTTACTTCTAGGCAAAAACTAGCCACATCTTCAGGGTTTTCAAAGACAAGCATTAGCCCTGTTTTGTTGTCCTTGCTTGGATCTGTTTCACCCTTATCACAATTGAGGAAGCCAACAGTTTCCTTTCTAGAGCCTGGTGGGGTATTAACTCTGACCCTGTGGGATTTGGTAGTTTCCAGGAGAATCCGTGTTCGTTTCGATAAGAAACAGGCACTAATGGAGAGGAGCACAGTTTGTGTGGGCGAGCATGAATGAAGAGAAAGAGAGATTTTCCTTCTTCATTAATATGTCCGCTAAAACTAAGCTCAAAGGAAATAAAAAAAAAGGTAGAGCTAATCTTTTGACTTCTGATCACAGTGCTCCTTCTCAGTCTGTAAAATTGTGAGTTATAGTTTGGATTGGGATTTAACTTCCTCCTTCTAGCTCTGATAGACCAATAAGCAAAATAAACCTCAAAGCTTAACTTAAAAAGTAAACACAACTCACTTCAAAATGATCTCCGTCTCCAAAATCTGTAAGTATGTTTTTTATAGTGGATAAAGTAACTTTCCCAAGGGTATGTCTCTAGTCGTCCTAAGGATTCTTATTAGAGAAAAAAAAAAGGGGGGGGGGGGAGAAAAAAAAAAAGGAAAAAAAAAAGGCGCAAGCTACTTTTCAAGTGATGCCATACTGTGATTAAAAACATAATCAGGTACTTTTTCAGCAATCCTGCCTGTCCTGTTCATTTAGGAATTCGAGACAGAGCACGACATTTGAAAACAGCTGAGATTCCGGGCTGAAAGCAACCATTTTTTATGACCCTGGCAGCGAAGAGTTTATAGCACTCGCCATAAAATGCATCCTCCTCCCCACATCCTCCCTGCTAAAGCATTGCCCCCCCTCCAATAAAGGCAGGCAAGGAGGCACCACCTTCAACCCTCTTATTAGGAGACACGAAGTCTGCAGCGCTCGCTCTCCCTGGGCTTCCTACCTGAGCGAGGGAGGTGAGGCTGACGCCTTCTAGAGAAAAGATCTTATTAAACTTTCAAGAGAGGGCAACGGGAGGGAAAGGAGAAAGGAAGGAAAGAAAGAAGGAGAGAGAAACAAACGGGGCTTTTTCTAATCTGTGCTGATCAAGGAAAACCTGTAGGGGTCCTTAAGGAGGTTTCAAGGCGTTCCGAGTGATTGGAAAGTAATCACCGTGTCAGCTTCACCTTTCTCATGCAAAGTGGATGTCGTATGCGAGGCGGATCCTGCACAGGTTTTGTTGGTTTTTTTTGTTTTTTATTTTATCCTTGGACTCAACCGCCCCCTAAAAGCCCCAGCTGCTCCAGCCCCAGGAGTTCCTGCTGATGCGGGGGGAGCAGAGCCGCCACAGAGACAACACGCACGCAGGAGCCAGCTCTGCTCTGCAAAGCGCAGCAGAGCCGACCTATTGCAAACCCAGACCAGAGGGCGGCGAGAAGGGGCGGGGGGGGGGATTTTTCAGCCTCCCCTCTTCAATGGCTTAGATATTTCCTCCTCCTCCTCCTTTATTCTACACTTGGATAAACCAATCCCCACCTCTCGGCAAGAAACTACGGAGCTGTGACCCGTTCTAGGAAGAGGAAAATCTCTGGAGAAAGCCGCTGCACCAAAAAGCCGCCCGGGACATGTGCAAGTTGGAGCAGTGATCGCCCGGATCTGCCCAGACCCAAACCGCTCCGGCACCGCTCTGCCGCGCTGCGAGCGAGCAGCAGCGGGGAGGAGGAAGAGGAGGAGGAAGGGTGGTGAAAAGACGGAAGACAAAAGTGGAAGCCCGGGGAAAAGAAAGTTGCCGGGCTCGCCGCAGTAAGTTTGGCGCATCTGTGGATTGGGGGTACTTTTTCTTCTCCTGGCTGTTTACGAAGTTGCCTGCCCGCCTCCCTGCGCCGCCGGCTGGGCCGATGCTGGGCGGCCCGGGCTATGCTGACCTGTGTGCCGCCGTCCCCCGCCGCCCAGCTCCCTCGCCGAGGTCCGGGGCGATGCTGTCCCAGATAGGAGCCGTGCGGCCGCTGAAGTGACCGCCGGCTCCCCGCCCCGCACGCCCCCAGCGCCGGCGGGAGGGAGGGAGGGAGCCGCGCTCCAGCCCCGCGCCCGGCTGCAGCCGCCGCGATGGGGCCAGCGGCGAGGAGCTTGGTCCGGACGCTCCTGCTGCTCTGCTGGCTGACCTGCTTCTGCGCGGGGATAAGCTCCATAGACATTGACCGCCCTGGTGACGGGAGGTGCCAGCCGATAGAAATCCCCATGTGCAAGGATATAGGGTACAACATGACGAGGATGCCGAACCTGATGGGACATGAAAACCAAAGGGAAGCTGCCATTCAGCTGCACGAGTTTGCCCCCTTGGTGGAGTACGGTTGCCACAGCCATCTGAAATTTTTCCTCTGCTCCCTTTATGCCCCTATGTGTACAGAGCAGGTTTCTACACCGATCCCAGCCTGCAGAGTTATGTGTGAGCAGGCGAGGCTGAAATGCTCTCCCATTATGGAGCAGTTCAATTTTAAATGGCCAGACTCCTTAGACTGCAGCAAACTGCCCAACAAGAATGACCCCAATTACCTGTGCATGGAAGCCCCCAACAACGGATCAGATGAGCCACCCAGAGGATCCAGCATGCTGCCACCCATGTTTCGTCCACAGCGGCCCAGCAGTGGCCACGATCTGCAGCAGCATAAGGACAGCCTCAGCAGAACCTCCTGTGAAAATCCTGGAAAGTTCCACCATGTGGAAAAGAGTGCTTCCTGCGCACCACTCTGCACTCCAGGGGTTGATGTTTACTGGAGCAAGGATGACAAACAATTTGCTGTCATTTGGATTGCCATCTGGTCCATTCTGTGCTTCTTCTCCAGTGCTTTTACTGTACTCACTTTTCTGATAGATCCTCAGCGTTTCAAGTACCCCGAGAGGCCCATTATCTTCCTCTCAATGTGCTACTGTGTCTACTCAGTGGGGTACATTATTCGCCTCTTTTCAGGTGCTGAAAGTATTGCCTGTGATAGGGACAGCGGCCAACTCTATGTCATCCAGGAAGGACTGGAGAGCACTGGCTGCACCATTGTGTTCCTGGTTCTGTATTACTTTGGTATGGCAAGTTCCTTGTGGTGGGTAATCTTGACTTTAACGTGGTTTCTAGCAGCTGGGAAAAAATGGGGGCATGAAGCAATTGAAGCAAACAGTAGCTACTTTCATTTGGCAGCATGGGCCATTCCAGCTGTGAAGACCATAATGATCCTAGTTATGAGAAGGGTGGCTGGAGATGAGCTGACAGGGTTGTGCTATGTTGGAAGCATGGATGTGAATGCCTTGACGGGGTTTGTACTCATTCCTTTGGCTTGTTACCTAATCATTGGCACTTCTTTTATTCTTTCGGGTTTTGTGGCCCTTTTTCATATCAGGAGGGTAATGAAAACAGGTGGAGAAAATACTGACAAGTTGGAGAAACTTATGGTCAGGATTGGTGTCTTCTCAGTCTTGTATACAGTGCCTGCAACTTGTGTGATAGCTTGCTATTTTTATGAAAGACTTAATATGGATTATTGGAAAATTGTGGCAACTCAACAGAAGTGCAAGATGAACAATCAGACTAAAAATTTAGACTGCATGATGAATAACTCTATTCCAGCAGTAGAAATTTTTATGGTCAAAATCTTTATGTTATTAGTTGTGGGCATTACTAGTGGTATGTGGATCTGGACTTCCAAGACTCTTCAGTCCTGGCAAAATGTTTGTAGTCGAAGATTAAAGAAGAGAAGTAGGAGAAAACCTGCAAGTGTTATTACAAGTAGTGGAATCTACAAAAAACCTCAACATCCACAGAAAACTCACCTTGCAAAATATGAATCGACGCTACAACCACCCACTTGTGTGTGACCAGGTTTTAGAAAAGCCAGTATCTCACCTTGCAGACTTACAAATGTCCACAGTAGCAGTCAGAAATTAAAAAAATAAATGGTGCTGGTTTTTGTCAGAGAACAATTTAATATCTCAAGGCAAAAAATGTATCACGCTGAATTCAGGACCTGGTGAAAAACTGAAGGTAAATGTACTTTGGAAAGGTTTTCAGTGAAAGAAATATTGTGAACTAAAACAGTCTCTTCTGTTACTAATTTGTAGTTAAGTAATTCATCCAGCCCCCACATTTTTTTTTTTTTTTTTTTTAAATCCCAACACCCTATTTAACATTTTCATGTAGCTGAGCTGGATTTCCTACAAGTTTCTGAGTAACAAGGTATAGTCAAGTTTTATGGAGCAATGACTTTATTTTAAAAGTGCCCAAGTGAGCGCTGTCTCCTTAGGGAAACTAAGGTCGCAAAGATGCCTATCCTTAGTAAGTATGCTATCTGTGAAAGCAACTTCCATGCTAACTTTTTAAAAAAATAATAATAAAAAAAAAAAAGATAAATCCTTTACAGCTCAGCTCAGCCTAGTGGGTTTTGGAGTGCCTAAAAATAGGTTCAGTCTATAACACTCACCAATATTCTTTCACTAAAAGAGAAACTTCCTGCACCAGACACAAACTTTGTGAATAAGAATAATGTGCAATACATTTTTTTTTCTTACCATGACATGAAAAGAGAAACAAGTATTTTGCTGTACATAAAGACAACAAAAGAAATCTCTTAACAAAAGAACTAAGAGGTCTAGTCCTCAGAAACCCTTTAGTGTTACATTTTGTGGCTTTTTAATGGAAATCAAGCCAATGTTATACACGTTTGGACTGATTTGTGCAAAAAAAAAAGGGGGGGGATCAATTCAAAGAGACCCAAAGGGCTTATTGACTCTTTCTATTGTTAAACAAATTTTCACTATGAATAGATCAAGAAGCACTAGATTCTGCAAAGGGAAGCTTTGTATAGAGTGATGCTCTTTACTGTGCTGGGGGTGCACAGTTTTGTGCTGTATATATTTGTAATATACAATTATTTTTCATGCTCCACTATTTTATTAAAAATAAAATATGTTCTTTAGTTTGATAATTTTGTGTGTTCTAAACTTTCTCCAATGTGCTTTGTGGCTAATAAACTTGTTTTTTCAATTATTTGATAAAAGCACACTTTGAATATAATAGCTGTTGTTATACTTGCCTGCAAGTATAAGCAGATAGAACAATAATTTACTCAAAAGAAATTGCAAGTTGGAGTTAAATAAATGAATTTTAGAGTTCTATCTTCCTGTGAACCTTTGCAACTTAGAAAACCGAATGGTTAGAAGCTTTAGTGATGTAAAAAAGCTGCAGTGATGTAGAGTAGTACCATGTTTACAAAGCACTGAGATTACAACAATGATCCTTGGTTAACACCCCTTTAAAATTTGCATAGGGTAGGTTCAGCATGTTAAAGATCGCTGGCTCACTTCAGCGCAGTTTGAATACAATTCAGTCTCTACTCTTCCGGGATTTTTTTCCTCCTTCTAACATTACTGAAACTATCACTACTATTTGGGAAAAGACTTCTGGAAGATCAGGAGAAAAAAGAGGGAAAATGTAAATACAGAATTTGAGTACTACTTTAGGAAAGCTAACTGATACAGTTAAAATTGTAAATATATTTTCAAAAAGTTTTTAGTGGAGCATGATTTTGTGTGAAACTGAAGTTTTCCATGCAGTTGACTAACAGGTGGTGTGGTTACCTGTGCGATAGTAATATAACCTCACTTTCTCACACAGGCTGTTCTAGAAAACCCTTTATCAGGTATCTCATCATACAAGGAAGAGAGGTTTTAATGGACTTCGGTAGAGCGAGGATCCCTGTGACAGTTATCATGTGGCTAGGAACTTTATAACAAAAGGATCTTTTTTAGTGGTCTGATTTTCAATTTATCTATGCAGTGTTACAGATGAATCTTTCTCTTCTGGTAGTCTTTTTAAATGTTTCTAGCAATGACTAGGAACTTAAATGACAAAAATGATGTTGCAGGTATTACTGATAATCTTTATGTCTAAAATGTGCATGTGCAAAGCAGCTTTCAATATAAAATTTATCTTTTGGGGGAAGAGGAAATATATTTTTCCTTCTTTGTGCCTATGTGCCGCTGTTTGATACGTAGCTTTTAGATGCCCTGGAAGTTAATCCTTCTGGAGCCAAAGTAGGACATTGCATAAAACAAATCCACTTCTGAAACTCCTGAATTAATGCCTTTGCATCTGTGTATGTTCTAGTTAAGAACAATTACATTAGATCCCAAGAAATACAAAGTTTTTAAATGATCTGTGTATGACAAATTGCTACAGGAATCCTTCAAATATCTGTTTTGTTATTATGCTTGTCATCTTGCCAGTAATGTATCTGCTTCACACAAATTTCATCTCTGATATGAAGGTTAGTGCTGGTTTTACTAGACACAGATTTGTTTCAAGAATAGTTTCAGGCTTTACTCTAAATACATTAGACACTGAAATAAACATCTCGCTATTTTTGTAGAATATAGAAAATGATTTGCTTTCATGGTTGATCTTGTATTTTTAGTCTGCTACTAGGATTCTGGAAGAGAAAAAAAAATGAAGAAAGATGTTGAGCAGTGGCTGAATTCCTGCTGCCATTCTGAGTTTAATCAGTTGTCAGCTAGGCCCTTTACTGTCATCAGAGCAGAACTGCAAGTTCTCCTGTGAAAATGCCAAATATGAATGCTTGTCTAGATGCATCATGTTACAAATAGATTCTTGCTAAACTGTAAACTAATAATTCAGATTTTATTTCAGCTTTTCATTTTTTCAGGAATTTTTTTTTTTTAATTTCTTTTTTTTACTGGTAAGCAAACTAGATTCTTCAAGTATGTATCATTGCATCAGGACTAGTGTACTGTAAATACAGCAAGGTATAAAGATTGTCTTCAAGGACATCTTAAGAATTAATTAATTCAGGAATTGTACTCCTTGCTGTCCTGGAACTCCTAACAGTCTTGGCATTTTAATATTGAAGTTGAGTTCCTACTGAAGGAATTGGAAGCTTACAAGGGAAAGTGTTATACTTGTTTTCACAACAATTCAGTTATTTAATATAAGATTATTAATAGTTTAACAGAGAACTTTATTCTTGTTGTAGAAGTCTGCACATTAGTTAAATGATGATGATGATAATAATACTAAAAAGTCTTTAAGAAAATATCACAAAAGTATTAAACAATATTAAACTTCTTTTCACAATAATTTTATATTTTAGCAAAATTATGTTCGCATTTTTATTTGTTGAATTTCATAGGATTTTTCTCAAGGTACTGTCAAGGCCTATTGGGTATTTTTTATCAGTAGACTTTTAAGAAAAGTATCTATATGTGGATATATTAACAATTGAGTCACTCCGCAGCAAACTTGTTGAGGAAGGAATGAAAGTCCAAAATGTCATTCTGGAAAGGATATTTTATCACAGTACAGTGGCATTTATCAGATAAAAATATCTCAAAAAAATAATCATTCTGTAGTGTATACATACACTGTAAATCAAGAATCAGATGTGTGCCACAGGCTGGCGTATGAGTGCTCCGTTCTCTCCCGTCAGAGCTATAGATTACCCATAGGGTAGAAATTGTCTCAAACTGTGTAAATTGTGACAATGCAGATTATGTCTCGACATTCAGGTAGACATTCGTATGTTAAGGCCAGGTAGAAGAAAGGCAGAAAGTTCCTCTTTTTTGGCAAGGGTAGCTGGGTAGAGTACTTCTATTTACTAAGGAGAGATTAATGAGGTAAGAGTATGAGATCAGCAGGGCAAAAAAATGGGATTCAGAAAAAAACCCCACAGAATTGTGTTTACAATAATGACTCTTGTTTCTTAGTGAAATGCCAATGCTTCTTATAAACAGAAATAAAATTAAGCTCAGTAGTTTCAAGGTTTCATTTTAGGTGTGATGTATTAGGACACTTTGAACAGTACAGTGCAAGCACCATGGCTGAAAAGATGTGAGGAGCTCAGTCAAGGAATGTTCAGATCTCTTATCAGATTTTTCCCAAAGTAGCATTTCATATGTATGTTATTATGAAGCCATTATTCACATATGGCTGTCATCCCATGGCTTCAAACCATATGAAAAGCCCAGTAACAACAATGTCTGTAACATACACCCTTCTTATTCTAACACTTAAAATCCATGGCTTCAAGGGGATAGTTCTGTAATGATGGGATATTATGTGCTCAGGTGGTCTTTTGATGACAGGTGGTCTCCAACAACAGATGGCCTCAAAGGAGGAACTTCAGTGCATTTTAGTTTAAAACATTTACACATTTCTTTAAAAAAAATGAAATGTTATCCTTGTGTAATGTTCTTAAGTATTTTAGACAGAGTAGCCAAGTTATTAACACTGACAGATGATAAATCAGGGCATCCTTTAAAAGGTGGGTGATGGTGATTATGTGGTCTTGGAGCTTGCTTTGATCAGAAGTGACAGGCCTGTAAGGTCTGTGCCACTCAATCCCCCCTGAAGGGAGATCAGCACCTGTTTGCACTTTGAGGCTCCTCTACCTCCCACTGCCTTCCAGCACTATTTCATCTTTTTTAACACACTTGATGTTGATTGGCTTTAAGCAAAGTCATTATTCATTTACAAAACACTCCCTGATGGAGCTTACTTAAAATTGTATTTCAGTAGCAGTGTTTGTGCTGTTACAGTTAAGGTCACATCAATATTCCCATTACAATAGCTTTCTTTTCAGTGAGCTGCAAGTTAAAATCAGCCTGGGTGCTAATATTAACCTGGTTTCATTTAATTTTTTTTTGTCCAAACAATAGTATGTATTGCCCAAGTTCAGCTTGAGCTTTCTGTATTTTTACACATTTATCCAGAAGAGACATAGGATCAGGTTTGTGAAACAAACAGGTCCTGGTTTGGTAGATCAGATTTTAGCTTAATAAATACTGTTCCAAATAGCTTTGTCTTACTTGTGAAATCTAATGGATATTTCTAGAAAATAGCACAAAATAAAACTTTGGCTTCATGAAGGACCGTATGAAAAATCACAGAAATAAGTCTCCACTGATTATTTAGTGTTGTATATGCAGGACTTTGGTGTGGACTTGCCAATCTAGATGCAAATGCACACTGCAGTCAGCGGGATCTCATTAGTTAATTCTAGTGTGTCTGAGAACAGATGTGGTTTGTGCCTGTCTGGTCTGGGAGCCCAATTCTGCTTTTCCTGTAGTAGCAAAATTAAAGCTTTGGGGAGTTGTACATCAAAGGCAGGACTGAGTGATCATTGTGTATATTTGTAAGGCATTGTTTAAAAAGGAATTCCTTCAATTTGTTGTCACTAGTTTCTTCCTTCTATTCTTCGAGATCTCCTCATAGATCTGCTCCACTGAAATCAATGGGTATCCAACTAATTTCAGTGTATGCTTTGAATCAAACTTCCTATCTCAGGGAAAACATGTGCTACATGAAAAGTTATTATTTAAAACTTTTTTTTTCCACATCAGAGCATTTTTTTTAAAGTCTTGATATAACATAAATTCATGATATGGAAAAAAAAAACAGTGAGTGAAAGTATTTCAATTATATTTTCAAAATGTGCTACTATGTTAGAATGGACAAAATACAGCATATTGCAAACCAAGTGTCATTTCAAAATGAAATCCAGAAATATTGGGTGTGGATAATGTTGGAATGGAGTGGAAATTTTTTTTTCTTTTTAAGTTTATTCAGCCTTTTTGAGAACACTGCATTTATATTTATTGCAGAATGCTCAATATTAATAGATCTGCATTTCCTGCTGGCAGGGTACCCCATCAAAAATTTTTCAGCCAATTTACATCTTTGTTCATGAGTCTACCATTTCCAAGGGGCTCAGACCTACAGGATCCATGGGAGCTAATGATGAACCGCAACATTTTGAGTTGAGCCCACAATGTGCTCCTTGTTTCCTCCTTTCTTCACTGATCAGCACTTCTGTTCCCCTTCCCCTCTCTTCCACTGCTGATCAGTCTTTCATCATCTGCATGTGACTTGCTTCTCTTACCCTCCTCTCAAGTGATCCCATCCTTTTAGTCTCTAATCTGCCCACACACAGCTTTCTGTGGTACTGGCCAGTAGCTATGACTGCTTTGAGCTTTTTTGTTCAACATAAACGAAAAGATATTTCAAAACTTGTGTTTTATCTTTCTTTTTGGATAAGGACTGTGATAAGAAACAGAGGTTCAAAGTTCTGAGCTACCAAAGGTGCTGATGAACACAGGAGACTGTCAAGAAGAGACTGCCAGTTCTGAGCAGGTGCCTTAAACTTGAAAATACTCTTTTGTTGAAGACAAGCATTGTTTGGTTCTCTCTTGTATATTTGTGATTTTATATATCCTTTATCTGAGACTTATATCTGTCTGTGTGAAATAATAAACAGGAAAGGGAGAAAGAACATTTGATCAATTGATAAAACAGGAAAAAAAATCCACCTTGTACTCAAAAGCTTTTAGCCTGAGGAGAGGTTTGTATGCCTCAAAGCTTGCAAGTTTTTCCCATTTATACCCAACTGGTCTAATAGAAACATTCCGTCTGCCTTCAGCCTGTCTTTCTCGTATCCTTAGTTCCTCACAGCTATAGCAATGCTACACTTACAACTGCATTGCAAATAGCAATGATGAGACTGGTTTTGACCTTCATTGTTCTTTAACTTTGAACAAATTTTAAAACTGGACTATGATCACTACAATAATTTGATAACATTAGAAGCCATGGTATTAAATTCTAGATCTTTGATATTCTTTAAGTTATACCATTTTTATTCTTTTTAAGATTTTAGTCAGTCTGGTAAAAATATTTTTATTTCATATTGTCAGCATTTTGTCACATAAATTGATTTTTAAACAAAGGACAGATTTCTACTGAGGTTTTAGGCTTTTTAATTACTGTAGGTGTTGAGTTCTTTTGAATCCTGTCATCTTTCTTCTTTTTTAAATTACATAAAAGAACCTTTTTTGTTCTTTAGGATACTGATTTTAGTAATCAGACATGACAGTTTCCCTAGACTTCTCATCCTTTCACATCAAACTCAATGCAGCCTTTTAGTTTCTTCAATGGGCCTTTCGTGTTTGACATAAGACACGTTGGTAACATTTTCATAAGTTATTCATTGACAATTAGTAGAGAATAAAAACCAAGCTACATGTCTACATATGATTTTTATGCTAACTTAACTTGATCAATTTGAAACCAACCAAAAAAAAACTTACTTAAGTTGATGCAATTCCCCATGTGGGCATGGCGATAAGTATAAAGGCAATTTTAAGGGCAGAGTACTGGACCAAGTAGAGTAAATATGAACTGTGGGGTTTGAAAGATCAAGTCTCACTTCAGATGGTTTTGCATCTGATTTGCAGATGCAAACAAAACAGATTTGCAAATCTGTTTAGTTGTTTTTAGTAATTTCCCTCAGAAGTTTTGGCAATTGAATTAAAGCATAATGTGAGGACCATAAGCATAATGCAATAGTACCATTCTGCTGTATCCTTATGGCAATGTAAGGTAATAGATGCTGCGCATTTATGGAACAGCATTACTGCTGGGTTTGGATTTTTATTCATAAACACAGCTCCCAGATTATCTAAGCTTTACACCTTCTTTATGATAGCTGTAAAGTTACTTTGCACAAGAGTGGCTGTCATGGTTAAGAAGGGACAGACAAAACCCTTTTCCTACAACTTAAAGTCAGCTCAAGCTAGCATTCTTTGGGGGCTATCTAAAATCTAGCTTGCCCTTTCCTCTGTGCCCTTTTGTGCCTTCGTTCAGTTCAGGTCTGAATTCCAGGTGGCATGGGACATATCGGTGGATGTATTTTGTTAGTTCTGGGCCAGTCATAACCAAAGGATGATCAGAAAATTTAAATAGCAAGGATGAGTTTGTGTTTCGGCTGACTTCCAGCTTAGCTAGTCTGGAGCAGTACTGGAGTGCTTGAAATCTTTGCTGAGACACATATCCAAAACTTCTGTAGTGTATTTTGCCACTTATAACACCATCCATGGATAGGGCAAACTATAGTGCTCTACACAGCATTTGGGAGGTGTCTTACGAAGACAATCCTGGATAGTATTTTTTTTTGCTTTGTTTCAGTCTTGCTGTTGAGATAAGAACAAATTCTATGTTTCTTTTTGCACTCTGTAATAGCTCTTCAGGAACCTCCTTTGTATACCTAACAGGAAAAAACGTGTACAAGAGACTTCTGAATCATCTTGAATGCTGTAGGGTTGTCTTTGATAGCAAATTTCACAATAAGATAAATATTGGCTGAGTGTATCTATATGTAGGGAGTAGAAACTTTTCAAATTGTGAGTTCCTCCAAAAAAGAAATGAGAAAATTGAGCATAGGTGATAAATAGGCTAAAGATACTGAGAACAGAACCATGGGAGAGGAGAAAGAAAGACATAAACTGCCTCAAGGGACTTGTCATTACGTAAGTCCTAAAGCTAGAGATACACAAACTCAACTGCTTATTTTTTGCACATTAATATAATTTGATTCCCAGTAGCTTTGGTTTCCATCGTACTGCTCTGACCCACTAGTCTCCTCACAGATACAGAAATGACATTCACAGATTTTGATTCTATGATTCCCTGGTTATCATGTATAACTGTAGCAATCTTTACAGTGGAATCTGATTATCTAATTTTATGCACAGTATTTTACACAATTAGAAAGAGAGTGTATTACAGTGTTACATCTTTTGATAAAATGAAGTTGCCAATGTATGGTTTTTTAAACAAATCATGATGCAGTTACAAGAGAAGGTTTGAAGAATAATCAAATTCAGAACTCCAGCCATTACTGGTTTTGTTAATTAACTTATCTGGGGCAACACGTTCTCCTGCATGTTGCTTTGAAATTTCCACCTTTAGAGCCCACCTACTTTGGACTGTGAAGGGGTGTTTTATGCAGCTCTTTGATCAGTTTTGAAAATTACTCAAAGCCCTTCATTTGCAGGATAAACCCAAAGTTTTAAAAGCAGGAAAAGAAAAAAAGCTTTACTCCTTTTTTTGACATCCAAATTTGGCTTCATATGGACTGTTGATGGTTAGTGACCTCTGAACAAGGTATTTAATGAATCAGATTCTGCTTTCATTTAGTAGTACAGGAAACACCAATGAGATTGGAGGGGTTGCCACATTTAAAGAATAAAGTGGAGATCAGCCTAAGCATGACTGGACTGGGTCCAAGTGTTTGTTTATTTCAGCCCTTGATAATCAGAAGCCGCCCTCTTCTGTGTATGCACAGATTGGAAATATGATGAAATGGAACAACTACAACTTTGTCTGCCCCCCCTCAGACTGCAAACATCCACAGGATTTCAGGCATGACACAACACTAAAGCAGAATCACAGCTACAGTGAGTACTCAGTGCATCATATACTCTCTGATAAAAAAGCAGATTCAATTGATCTATAAATATTATGTGTTTCCTAGAAAAACAAAATTCTGAAAGCTATGTATATTCGGAAGATATTTTGAGAACTCGTGGTTCCGATCCTGTTGTACAAATCCTGCACTTAAATCTCTGCCCACTGAAACTTCCATGTGTCTCTGGAGCCCAGAAGACAAACTAACGACTTTCTTTTTAACTTGGGAATCATAAGGCTCAAAAGGGCTGAAAATGTCATAGTGACCTTCGTGTGAAACTTGATGAAATGTTGTGACATGGGTTTGCAGCTTTCATCTCTCTGCAGTGCAACCTGCAGATTGGAGATCTCCATTGTGCAATGTAGACATGCCCAGACTCACGTTAAAGCCAGTAAGGAACACTGCTCAGGTCCTGTGATTCCCAGTCCTATGGTGAATCCTAATCCACACCTAATCCACAGTCCATGTCCACGGAAGAATTCCTGTTTCCAGGTTGAAGAGAACCAGAACATTTTTTTCCCCTTTATCACTCACAGTAGCAATGGAAGTTTCAAATATCGACACTGGCAGTGACAGTCTTTGATTTTGTATATGCTTTTGTACGAGTTTGAAGTAATTTTGAGGTAGAAGCTGTTTCAGTTTGGCAACTCCTGTTAATGTCCCTCTCCTGCAAGTAATCTCCATTTGACTGCATGTTCCCACCTTCTTGTGTTAATGATTATTGTCCAGCTGGGTATTTAAAGCATCAAAGAACTGCTGTTTGAAATGCAACCTTAAGCAAACTATCCATGTCAACTCAAAATGCAGGAGACTGACTCTCTGGTTCCTTGTTTGATGAGTTTAACACAACAGACATATCTACAAGTTGGCATTTAAAAACATCAACAAAACCAAACAAGTTGGTTTCATTTACATAACAAAAAGTTCCTTGGACTTGCAGGGAGGTTCCTTTGAAATGCACAATTGTTTCTGTCACTGATGGGAGAGGGATCTGTCTAGTCTGGAGCTCAACCTCTTTTTTCATAAACACACCAAAAGGCAAAATTTCAGTAAATGAAATCTATTTTTTTCACATGCCAGGACATTAAAAAAAACAACCCAAACAAACAAAACCAGAACTGCAGCGTCTCTACCATTATATATTTTTCCTAAAGTAGTCTTTTTAAAGCACTGATCCAATGCAAGTTTTGCAACTATTTTAGTGAATACAGAATCAGCTTGTGACTGATGTGGAAGGCTACGATTCATAATACGGTTTCAGTAATAACCCTAGGTCACTACAGTGAGTGATTCATGACTTGTTTTTTCATTATATCTGTTCAAAAACATAGAGTACTCAAATAGTTTGTGAGTAGTTTAGTAAATCTATACGACAATATATCCCTTTCTGTCACCACAATTTGACAATAAATAAAACTCTTGCCATGAGAATATCAAGTATATTGTTATTTCAAATCAGTAAATCATATTTCAAGGCAGGTTTAATCTTTCGGATTTGTACTTTAAATGTACAAGCAGCACTTCAAGAAACTATGCAGTGAGTTTTTTTCTTTTTATGTTTTTTTATAAAGAAGGCCTTCATAAATCACCTCCTATTCATACCGATTATTTGCAGAAGTAATTTCTGAAAACAAAAAAAGCAATCAGCAAAGCAAATTCCCAAGTTAATGAGCGCAGTTCATGTTAGGAAAGGAATGGTTGGTTACTATTTGTTTTCTGTGTTTCCCATGGGATGAGTGACACATGATTAATGTGTTACTGGGGTATCTCAGACCTCTGATGAAAAATAAATACTAGTACAGTAAAAGTGACAGTAAAGTAATCCCTTAAAATATATTGTAGCACTCTATAGTGCAGAACATAACAAGCTGGGCCTTTGAGTAAGGCCCAGAACTGTGAAGCTGTAACTAAAATAAATGTTCAGAATTTCATGAATTTAAGTCTGCTATCTTAGATTTTTATATGGCTTCAGTTTGTGTAATATCTAATCACCTCAAACGGCAATGTTTGTTAATCCAAATATTAACACCAAAGCTATGTCATCCTATTACAGATAGTGAACTGAAACGCAACAGAGTGTAGACAAGTTGTTCCCAGGTAGCGAGGCATGAACATGTCAGAATTGAGGCACAGCTGAATTGCTGCAGGCGCTGCGGAGCAGCTGACTCACACAGGGATGGAGGGGTAAATTACCCCCAGTCAGCTGAGCTGGGAGCCACAGTTTTTAGATACAGCATCAATAATATCTTACATCTGCATGAAGCAGTGGTTCCCACAGGTGCTGTCGAAGAGGTGCTTTGGGGACACAGCAGGAGCAGAATGTCACTATCTTTCAGGAACAAGTTAGAGCTGACTGATGATATCTGGCCAGTGTGCTCCCAGTTCCAGAAAATTCACAAAGCCACTAGACTTGTCTCTCATGGGGTGAGCTGATATCTTGGCAGGGCTCCCATATCCTCCTGGATTCTTGTAGGTAATGAGGAACCAGCTTTTCTGTATGAAGGCAAGACTGATATCTTGCCTCTGTGCTGGCTCTTTCATCTTCATAAATTCAGTGAGAGCAAAACCCCGAATTACCGGTCTAAAATATAGGAGTGAAGCTGAGGCAGAGCAAGAGAAGGGATATGGCTTTTGAAGGGGAATTTGAGTGGTAGAAGGTTGGAAGAACTTGGAATATTGAATGTCTGGTGACTTACTGAATTATCATATTTTATAAAATACAACATATTATTGGGTGTCTAAAATTATATTTTCTTATTTTATAAACTTTCATAACATAATATCTATGATGAGGTCCTAGGGGCAATGAAAACTTTGTATTATGGACAGTAAGGATAGCAGATAGTTCTTCCTGTGACAATATGATTTCATCATATCACACTAGCAGCCCCGGTTTAGCACTTCATGGAGTTGTTATTGCGTCTCAGCTGCAGATGTTACAATATAACCTTTGTTTATTGATGATTTATTCTGCTAGTGTATAGTTACTGTATAGTCAAGAGATTCTTCGTAACAGTCAGTCCTTTTTGCTGGATAAGTTTGATTCGTCGGACAAAATCTGGTGTTTTCCACAGATTATTTAAGAAATCTCCCTTGGGAATTTAAGATTTACAGTTTTCACAAGCTCATTTTGTATATATAGGTGTGATGGTACCTCTAGAACCAAGTTCAGAATTCAAAAAGACAGGCAAAGTATCATGCCCTCCCTTTGGAAAAAGCTTGTAAAGCATTTCTGAGAAAGGCTGGGAAAGGAAAGATGTAAGATTATTTCCAAATTATTGGAGCAGGCAGGACCTATCTCGGTTGTCACCACAGAGAGAAATCAAGCATTCTCTGATTTTTTTTGCAGAAAAAGTGGTGAAAAACATAGATGGTGAACAAATAGTCTCATCACAAGAAGAGGACATCTTGTTTTCAGAGCCATTTCACAAGCAGCAAAGACAGTAGTTGAGATCTGCTGCGGTGGAGTCTAAGGTCTGTCCAGCTCCTAAAAGTCAGATAACTACAAAAGAGATTTGAGGCAGCTGATCCCAGCAGCTCAGTGAATCTCCTCATAAAGAAAAGAATAAATTGTAAGACAACTTTAGAAATTCTATTCTAGCTCTTGTTCCCCAAATATGAAACTTTAAAACATACTGAAAATGATGTGACCACAGTCTATTTTATCACAGTGCCTGTAAAAATGCTGTAAGTTATTTGTGGCTTTTTTTAAACTATGTTCTCTTTCTTCAGTCTGGGATTGGTTACTGTGCTTTGGGAGTGCCTGTGCCAATCAGAAACAGGACTGATGCAATTACTGGAAAAAGCATCTTTTCCTGTCAGTTAGGAATTTTGTCAGTGAGGAAAAGGAAAAAAATGGCCTGTTTCTATTTTTCCTTTAAACTGCTCCACCTATTAACGAGGCCACACACCCTCCACAAGTATAGCATGGACAAGAAAGACTGGCCTCAGTGATCTTAATAACTGCAAAAACCGGTATGTATGTTATGCATTGGCTCCAGCAGATGAATGACATTCATGGACACAGGAAATGCAGAACACCTAGAGAAAATTCAACTTGCATTTAGGAAGAATGAATAAGTAAAAGGGCCTTATCTCTAGGGATTTGCCAGTTATCACTGTGGTTTGAATTGCACAAGGGTAGGAGGAGAACGATGCCCCTTTCCACCCATCAGTCTCCACCCATGGTAGCATGGTGCTAATGGAACGTTAGGCATGAGAGATAATTAAAAGCATTGTAATAACTGTACAGGATGTGTCACCCTTGCCTGCAGCTTCACCGTCATCTCAATTCACACCCTACCCCTTTCTTTTTGCTCCACCCAAGCTTCAGTTTCCTTCACCCACTCATGACTTCTGTGCTATCTCTTCATGCCAGCTGAAACAGCCTCCCACCTTCTGTTGCCTTTCCTCCAGAAGAATAACTGGTCTGTTCGTCATTGCACTGCTGTATACATAATCACCAAATTCATGAAGTTCCCAAACACCCATTAATATTCTTATCTATTAACAACTGACCATAACATATAAGCAGGTAGGAGAGAAGCCAGGCTACAATCACACAAAATGAGCAAACCCAAAAGAAATAAGGATATTATTAATGAGGAAACATGGGCCTCAGCTGGTCTATCCCCTATGCTGAGTTGACATTCATGCCAATCCTGTTACGGAGGGCAGGATAGATGGGACTGGTTTATGACATGGATATCCATCCACATCATGCTCAGAAGAATACATGTCTTGAAGCCATTGAAATAGATTCCTGTGGAATCAGCATTTGTTCAGTAATACTCCACTTGTCTGCCTTTTCTTTTTCCAGTACATTGTGCCTTACCAGCAAATGAACAGGTTAAAAAAAGGAGAGTGCCACAAAAGACACAAGGCTGGATTCCTAGCTAAACTAGGAACTCAACTGCTAAAGGGTTCCTCTGGTGAGCTACAGGCTTTAAGAGAGCAATTCCAGTTTTAGGTGGGCCATATAATTCAGGAGTGAGTGCAGATTTCAACTTTGAATATTCAGTTTTTGAGATGAAATACATCAACTTGAGTAAATCAAGGCTGATCAGCTCTTGGCAAAGCTTTAATCAATAACGGACCATACACAATGACCATACATTTTCAAGTTGATGGGAGAGATTCTCTTCTTTCTGATAGCATTATCATTGAGGAGTAATTCCATCAGCTTCAACAAAGTACAGAGGCGCATGGGCAGCTGAGAATCGCCTTTGAAAGTAGGCTTATAAACTATGTATGTGCCTTTTCTCTTAACTTCTTTTCCTAGTTCCATGTTATTAAAATCAGGCAGTGTTTTCCATTGTGAAGCTCTAAAGCCAAAGAAGAGGTAATATGAGATGAGCTCAGCAAGTGTGTGGAAGAGGTCATAGCTTAGGAGGGAATCTTGAGGTAGATATTTCACCTGGTGTTTTAAGTCATTAGTGTTTGATTTGCAGCTATCCCTAATGGATTTGAAAAGCTGCTTGAACTCTGCTTTGTTTTGTGTTTATTTTTTACAAACATCATGGTGGATGGATTCTCACTAGCTAACTGTAAAAGACAGAAAGGATGTTTTCTATGTTTATGTATAATTTGACTAATTTTTTTTCCTCAGGGGCAATCAAAGCACTGAAAAACACATTATTTAGTTATTATGACTTTTTAATTTGGGCTGTTCTTACTATTTTAAAACCATGAGCATTACATTTTGTTGTTTTGCTTATTTTTGTTTTTCTTCTTAGCTCTTACAAAAGAAATTCCCCTCTTATCCAAACCAAAATCTCATCACATGTTTCTGACAATAGTTTGCCTAAAAGATCTGGTGCTTCCTTTTTCTGAAAACGGAATGGAGTGGAAACAGTGTCATCCTCAGGGTGTACAATGTGAATGCTATTTTTTGGTTTATTTTTTTTCTCTCTAGTTATCACAACTAAGCTCTTTGGAACACCCAAAATTTCTTTCTGCATCATGCTTCTAAACCTCGTTTTCTATCTTTCTCTGAAGCACTGGAGCTTGGCCACGGCTTGAGGGTGGATTTGGCAAGTGGTATTAAACTCTTACAAATGCCTGGCTGATGAGTCTTGCTCACACACCCCGAGTTAGGCTGATTGCCTGATTTGGGGTCAGGAAAGAAGGAATTTTCTCTCAGGTCAGACTAGCAGAGATCATTGAGTTTTTTAGATTGGTTTGGTTTTGGATTTTTGCTTTTGTTTTTTTCTCCTCTAGTACGCAACACACACTTGGTAGAGTCATCTAAAGAATACAGTGCTTAGCAGAGGCATAAATATACCTTATCTTTTCTATATGAGGTGATATGCCTCATCTTTTCTATAATCTTTTTAATAGTGATTATTATTGTATCCCTCAGTCTTTTACTTCAGGTCGAACCTTCACTATGAAATGGTGGGAAGTGTCTGTGAAAGGTAGGGAGCAGCAATTTTGTGGACCCTTCTGGGTAAGCATCTTTTGCATGGTTGTCTCTGATGGGGGATCCTGGATTTGATGATTCAGATGCTCTTTTCTAGTAAGAAGCTCCTGTGAGAAAGAAAAAAACATTGGGAACAAATACTGATATTTTTACCGCTATGAAACTAAACAATTGATCTGTTTATCTTTAGATTAAAAAGAGATATTTTGCAGATATAATCTGTTGTTTCTAAACTCACATAATCTAGAATTTAATAGAAAGGGGGAGAGATTCTTGGTCAGTACTAGAGTTGAAACCTTCAGAATTCCATCCTTTCTGCTATTTGTAAACATGGAAATATCTATTTCTGCAGATGACTAGTTCCCAAGTGAGAATGACTAATTCCATTTAACTGCCTACTCAGGTTATAGTGTGACACAACAGAACCAACAGGTGACTCAGCCTTTATAAGGATCCAGAAACCTCTAGGCCCTCTGTCCTTTGATTTAATTACTAGATCTCAGTGAAAGTACAGGACACAATTACAAAGGCTGTCAGTACCACAAAAATGAAAACTGAAGTAAGTAGATTACCTAGATACATATGCAAGCAGGTAATTTAGTTGGTAATTGCCCCAATTACAAGTTCAGATGCAAGAATTTGTAGATGCAAGAAGAATATTTACATTTATTTTCTTTGAAAATGTTGAATTCTGTGTACAATCCTACAGATACCCAAAGAACTGGTGAAACCTCACCACATGTTCTGTTTTCCATGAGATTTTTCTGCTTCTGCAATTTCTCTCATGGAATTATGTGCTGCAAAGTAAATTTTCTGGATCTCCAAGAATGTAAATTTACCTCATTGTAGGGAATATAACTGATTTTTTCTATTCATTTTTTCTGTGACATAGATTCCTTCTGGGCTTTGATGGATTAAGAGAGCAATGTCTCTTCTTTTCATTGTTCTTAATATTGAATAATAAAAACACTCAGCATCATCTAGGTTCTGTTCTAAGAAGCTGAGTACTTAACAGGGTATTTGGTAAACAAGATTTTTCTAGCAGTTTACTTTTTGTTGGTTTTACCCACATTAACATTTCATCTGCCAGGTGATTTCTCAATTAATGCAGCATTATGTAGTCCACATAAATAATATTTGGTTTCAACCATATTAAAAAAAAAAAGAAGTAAATAGGTAACCAAAGCATATTCCACAGATGCAAAGCTTCATTGATTTTGTAGGAGATTCCCCAATTTTCATCACCTGAACATATCACTCCAAAATATTTAAATTAATTTTTCATTTTACTTTGAAAGTAGATGCTTACAAATTGCATATAATCTTCTGGTTTTTTACTAGCTTACTGATTTCCATATTAAATGCACCGGTTGCACAGTTAAATAATGCTTTTTAACTGCCAGTCCTCCACATTCAACTTGGACTGTATGAGCTAAGCAGGATTTTCTCCATTTTGTACATCATCACTGTAATTAAAGCCTCATACACAAGATTATACTGTTAGTAATAGCCCTGTATTACATTGATCTCATCAACACTTGAAAGGTTCTTTTGCAATTAATGGTTTTGCACAGGCATAAACAATTGTATTGTGATGGACAGAAAGATGACAACTCTGACATCACTTAGGCAGCGTGGCCAAAACAGAAATTATAAGCTAACTAATTTAATTTCAAGAAGGAGAATTGATCTCATTTTATTGTTGTTTTTGTTTGTTTGTTTTTTTTAAAACCAGAATGCTAATTTTTGGGTTTGTTTTCTTTTTAGCTCTTACAAAGGAAGCTCTTCTCCTATCCAAGTTAAAATCTCAACACTATTTTATGACAACGGTTTGCCTATAAACTTTGATGTTTCCTTTCTTTTTGTCATCCTCACCAACATTTGGGTGTGCAACCTGAAATCTAATTTGGCATTGTTTTTTTCTCCATAGATCATCACATCCAAGCTGCATGGAAAGGCTTAATTTTCTGCTTATAAAACACATCTATAAAATCCTTCTTTTTTTCCCCTATACACATGGATGAAATGCAGATGCCTCATATTGTATCTTAGTAGGCATAACCTCTTTCTGCCCAAACGAATGGGTTCTAGTTTTACCATCAACACATTACTGCAGAGATTATCTGCCTGATTTCTTGGTTGGATTGTGTTGTGGCATGATCTGCTTGTGGCTTGCCTTTACAAGATGCCCCTTCTCCACCACTTCAAATACTTAAAAGGCTCTTTGTGAATTTCATTACCTAACATCTTTCACACACCAGCTAGGTGTCATATCCTCAACTACTTCTTTTGATGTCACCTTTATCGCTTAATTATTATTTTGCAGTTAAGCCCCTTTGCTTTTTTGTATTACCTCTGTGTACAGGTGGAGCACCTCTTAAACATCTCCAAAGTAATTGCATTGTAATCCCTGTAATACCTTTTAAAACGTCGACTCTGCTGTGATGCTTATACAAAACTAGCATTGGTTAAACCTCTGGTGTAATATGATTGTTTCTTGTAGTGCTGACCAATATCAGCGGCCAGATTCTAGGTGTTTTTCCTGCCCATCATCTTCCGTAAACTCTCTGGGAAAAGAACCCCGGTTCTTTTGTATGTGGTGGGGTGCTGCAAAGTGGAGTCTGATCCAAGGCTCTGTTTCATAACTGCAATGAAAATAATACATTATTGTAATTATTTAGGGTAATTGTGTGACAACTGGCACTGTGTTTGGTAAGCTGGGTAATCAAATCTTCTGCTTCATGATACCAGCTGATTGCCACTTTGGTTGGAAAAGAATTATTGTATCACTTATAAGCAGCCTTACAAAACCAGTCAGGTGCATACTTTTCTTTTTGACTCCCTCTAAAGCATTTGCTGCGTTTTTGAGTCATAATCACACTCCATCACAATAAATGCTTTTTAAGTGACAGGCTGTAATAGCTCTTCTCCTATTGTCCCAAACTAGTCCCTATTCAACTCCACGGCAATTTTAAAAACGCTTTGAAAATCCCACCCTTTGTCACCTGACTTCAATCCTATTCATCTATATGGTAACAAACCCTTAGATATGATTCAAGTATAAACTATGAAAATTTGTAAAAATGCTCACAGCTGCATGAGTCTTAAGGTTTTGTTCCCTCTTGATTAAATATTTGGGGTTTTTGCTTAGCATTCATTAATGCCAAAAGAGCCTTTGATCTTTCTTCCACTAGGGCGTGGAATCTGCCTCTTGTTAGCCAGAACCAAGGCTGAACAGGTACTGAATTACTTTTGATTACACAGCTAAACCTCTTTAATAGAAAAAAGATATTTTGTTTACTTATCTATATCTGTAATAACAGTCAGGTGCATCAGAAGCTTGTGCAGAGTCTGTACAATGAAAGCCTTCACCTACTTAATCAAAATTAGATGCCTTTTTTGTTTTTCAAGGTATAAACTTTTTACAGAGAATGGTAATACAGCCTCTTAAGGTGGAAAGCTAAGCATTCTGAATAAAGAGCTCCATAGTCAAGGGAGAGCCACTAATTTACGAGGAGCATAAAACTAATCAAGAAAACAACTAATAGGAAGTATTTCCTGCCTTTGTGGAGCCACAGATGTGAGCTGGAAGACTGAGTCAAGCTCTATTGAAACAAGCTCTTTCTCAAGTGCTATAGATAGGATATAAGTCTTTTTAATGGCTGGTTTAATAAGAGAAGGGGAAAAGTAGAGAAAATACTACAACAGCAGCAGACAGAGTACACCTGACTCATAGGGATAGAAGGATACTGGCCTGCAAGTTGGCAGCACTTGT
>JAOXNO010000006.1:11215243-11233336 GCA_028565335.1 Limnodromus scolopaceus | reverse complement strand
GGGGGTTGGAACTCGATGATCTTTTGAGGTCCCTTCCAACCCTAACCATTCTATGATTCTATGATTCTATGAAAATAGCAGAAAAATATAGAAATGGAGCAGGAGAGAAAGGAGCGTGAAAAGGGGAGCAAGAAACCAAAACCAGGACCTGATCTGATTAGCTTTACCATTTTGCTCTTCATTTGCTCTTCAGCATGAATTTGGCACGGCAGAAAGTGATGTTCTTTCTGAGGTGGTGGTTGCTGAGGGGAACTGCAGCACAAGACAGATTTTTAAGGTTTTACACACAATGAAATGCTGTAGTTCTGTATGTTGCAACGTAAATGCCCCTTTGCTTAGACCTTACTTTCTACACTAAGGCCTTAGTCTCTCTCTGCCTCAATTCCTGCATTTAAAATTGGGATGATAGTACCAATGATCTTCATTGGAGGGAGACGGAGGAATCACATTCATTAAAGGACGTGAGGATCCCATTACTGTGGTAATTGGAGACCATATAAATACATAGAAGAGACAGGAAAGCTATTATATGGTAAGAAGTCGGCGATTCTAACTGTAAGTGGCAAAGGGCAGACAAAACTGTGGCCAGGGTTTTGGACCCATTTTTAACTTGTTATACTAAGGAAATAAGGCCGAAATAGTCACAATGTATCTGTTCCTCCTTTTATTTCTGTTCACCCTAACAGCTAAATTCCAGTAAACTTAAAAGAAGGGTGGAGATCTGAAGAACTTAAATTCCCCCACATTGCAGGAGCTCAGCAGCCAAAGAGTAGAAGGCAGGTGAGGCTTTGCACTCACACTCTCTGTTTAGGCAGCCTGGGAGCGCAGGCATCTCTCACGGCCTAGCAGTACACACCAGTCGGTTAACCAGGGCGCATGTAGATTCATGCCCATCAGGGCTTTTCCTATTTCTTGCTCATCCAGGAGGGCAAACAAATGAAGCTGGGGAATGTGAGAAAAAGCAGTTGTGGGGAATCATAAAGGCAATGAGAGAAAATAGGGTGTATGATGGAACAGGATCTAAGGCATGGCTTGGGTCGGTAGTGGGATGATTATTGCAAGGGTTGAAGTTGTTTTTTTACCTTGAGGTATTGTTCCTGGTGACAGAGGGAGGCAATATAGAGAAAGGCGTAGGGCTTGCTTTTTGTTCATTCTGGAAAAATGGGGAAAACGTAAGACAGTAAACTGTAAGTTTTGGGGGGTTGTTTCTGCCTTTTTTTTTTTTCCTTTGAGAACATTAACATCAGAAGAAAACAATCAAGAAGCATAACAAAAAAAAAGTAATAGATATTGTAGATCTTTAGAGTAATTTGATAATTTATCTGTACTTTTAAAATATTCAACAAATTCCAGGCTCTTATTAACTCTAAAGTCAGCACTGTTACCAAAAAGCAGCTGTTAAAATATAAACACACCAGCCATAGTCTAAATGAAAGAATTAGAAGAAGCAAACCCACAAAAATGGAGAAATGGCCATATTTTATCCCTTTCACCTAAGTTATACATGAACTTCAAAGTCTAATTAAAACAATTTAAATACTAACACAATTAAGCAAATGCAATTTCATTTTTTCCTTTAGTTAAAATGAGATTATTAATGCAAAGAAATTCCTTTAATTCAATCTCAGTTAAAATCAGAAAAAGTTAGAAAATTCTAGAGAGTTACCATAATATAGCCTATTAACTCTCAAGCTTTTTTTCACCTTTGGAGGAAAAAGTATTGCCATTGAGATCGCTCTCTTTTCATGCAGTTCTGCTGGAAACAAAGTGGTTCCAGCTATTTACAGGTAAAATATGTTTCTGTTTGTGGAAGAAGTTGTATTATTAACCTCCTCTGTCTGCACTGCGGTAGAACAGTCTCTGCTCAGCTATACATCTGGGAGACAAGTGCAAGCAAGCAAACCATAAGTACAGGGGGTGCCACTGAAGACAAATGTGTTTGAGACCTACCTCCTCCTGCTGCCCAGGAAGGGGAGCTGTACTTCTGGGTTGTGCCTGAGAGGAGGGAGAATAAGTTTCCGGCTGTGTTTGGAGAGGAGGGGAGTCTGGGACGGAGCCTGATGGTAAATGGCAGAGGCTCAAAATTGCTGTGTTTGTATGGATTGTTTAACAGGTTTCTGATCTTTATTGGCAAACATCAGTTTAAACTGTTTTGATTAATATGTTTCCTAAATCATTCTAATAATAGTCAGCAGTTTACATATTAAAGTATGTGTGATACACCTGCCAAAAAAGTCTTTGCTGTCGTGCACAAACATGTATTTCACACATGCAGTCTGGGTGAAAGAATAAGCGAATGGACCATTCTGAGAGCAGAGGTTCAAAAGTTTTTCTGCTTGTAACACTGTGAAGTACTTGGAAAGTAATTAATGACTTTCCTGCTCTGATACAGGAAGTCTGAGTCCCCAGGGGGATTAATCTTAGGTTTTCTGATCATACTCTGAAACCAGGACACGACTATTCTCTCCTTGCAAAATATTCCAAAAGTACTGAGTGCCTGTCCAGTCCACCCCATTTCAAATATGAGTCACATGCTTTTCAGATACATGAGCTCTAAGGATTAAATGTTCCTTTGTGCAAAATCATTTAGCATACAGAAATGATACCAAAGGAGACACGCGTCTCTTTCCAGCCTTTCCTGCATTGCGTGTCAGCATTTTCACACAGGTCCTCTTCAACACCTACCAGTTATGATGCCAGGAATGATTAATATTTGGGTTTGTTTATCTTTGTATTGTTTGTGCTACATAGAGGCTTACTGTGTCACAGACAGAATAAATGAAATCAGCCTGTATGGGATGATTAGCCTACACAATTAAAGCCACTCAAGAAGCTGAGATCATCCATTCTGACACAGCCACTCTGTCTCACACACACGCACTTACACAGAGAAAAGGATCTTTAGCTTACCAGGGAACAAAGCTCAGTATCACATCCAGCAGGCCCCATTCAAAATCCAAAAAGAGGATGCTATCTAAATTCCTGAGACTTTCAAACTAGTTTGTTGGATGCTATGGATGCAAAAAGCCCTTTGAAGATACAGTCACTCGATTGAGGGGAAGGGAACAGCAGCTCTTGAGTTACTTGCAAGTTCTTCAAACAAGGCTTTCTTTTTTTTCGCCTCCACATACTTTTAGCCTGTGGTTCCGTATCCTGATAGAACAGATTGAAGAAGTTCTCATTCCTGCTTATTCTTGGCCTCTTTATTCTTTTCTTCTGAATTAGTGCTTTATTTCAGTTGTGTCCCAAAGCACAACTGTGACATTTTCTGGTTTAAAAATAGCAACTGAGAAAAAAATAGAAGCAAGAGGGGTTTTTGTTGGTTTTTGTTGGTTTTGCTTTCAAACTGATACAAGGTCTGGAATAGAGCACAACCATCCAAACACTGAATCAGCAAAATGGAACAGATGGTAATCTGTGACCAACATGCAGAAATGAGGCTGTTGGAAGGGCAACTGGGAATCTCTTTTGCTGGACTTGTGGCCAGTGGAATAGTAACACAGATTCATGCATGGTTTTATACTGTCATGTTTGTGAATTGTCCCCGTTAGGCTACGTTGGTACACTAGGATTTTTAGCTAACAATTTTAAGAGTTGTTTCAATGCATCATTACCATTGTTACTTCTGCTACGGTGTGTAGCTGTGAACAATACACCAATAATTCAGGAGCAAGAATCTTAAGGAAATAAAAAAGTTGAGGATAGGGCTTGTAGAAGGGCAAGTAAGGAAGTAGGTGACCTCTGAAAAGATAAAGGGGAGTGGGTCATTATGGACCAGAAATAAACAGAGTGAACAGAGTAAACAAAACAGCTTCTGAGTAAACAGCATAGCTTTCATTCAAATTTTAGATATATTTACCTTCCCCTACCTCTATACAGTTACAGATATATAGATACAGATATATTCATCTCTCCTGCTACCATTCATATTGTAGCAGTACTTCTGACTTTCAGTTCTGGTTCAAGACATCTGTGTGCTAACATAGACCAAAAAGACTGTACCTGCCCTAAATAAATTTTTCTGGCTAGTACAATATGATATTAGCAGGGCTTTGCAGCTACAAGAATCAGCTGTAAAAGGATGCTAAATCTAGGCCACTGCAAAAGAAGCTAGTGAAATACAGGGAGGGATGGAAAAGGAAGGAAAGAAAGTGAAACAGTAAAGATCATCACTGGGAAAATATGTCCCACTTTTGAGGGTTTTTTTCCACGTACTCCATTCAGACAAGGACACAGGTGAAGGTGAAAGGGAAGTACTGTACATCACATCACAAAAAATGGCAACATGACAATGTTAAAAAACCCAGCCAAATGGCTTGTGAGACAATCAGAGAGATGTCAGCACTCTGGACATAAGTGTTCATTTGAAGAAGGGTATAATTAAAGGCAGAATTTTTCTTACCTGACAGAGGAAATAAAATGAGTGTACCAAAACCTGCTGTCCTATACACTGATGGAAGAACAAAACAGAATTTGGCACCACAGTCTCTGATGTTTGAAAATTACTGAAAGTGTAATGATAACAGCAAATGTTAAGGAACACCTAAACAATTTGGCTGGGGTGTGTGATATATCTCATTATGCAATGGTAGCTAATGACTTAATTCAAGCACGCTTTCAAGCCAATTACAGATCTGTTACTTTGATTTGAACACTAAAAGGTCTCACGGAAAAGCCAAGTGCAAATTTTAGAGCAATGCAAAAGTTTTGCTTGCACAGCTCGGTCAGGTAGAGCAATGTATTGGCTAATGTAATTTTTTCTAGGTTAGAACACATTCAAGAAGATAGTATAATATACAGTGGTAATGATATAAATTGTCTAAGGGATTAGAAAGATAATTAGGACAAGATTGAAACGCTCACTGCTAGATGACATGCTTGCCCAGGACCCAATCCTTCTTTCATGAGCTCTTATGACAGTGTAAAGCAGGTCTCCACCTGGTGGATCATTCCTTGGCACCGTCTCACCGTAGTAATAGTACCACCACATGGGCTGAAGTGGAGTTTTCCCTGTCATTGGTCTGAGTTGCTGAATTCCCACATTGCAGAAGAGGTTATCATCTGGATCAGCCATTGCATATGGCTGTAAAATAAAAATATTCATTATTTTCCTAGCTCAGATCCAGCTCCTGTCTGCTGGAAAAACTCAGTGCAGCTTTGTTGAGTGAGTGGGGTGGTATCAATAAGGAACTGAACTTCTGATAACTTAGTTAAAGCTGAATATTTATATTCACCAGATTTTACTGGTACATCAGTAGGAACTGGAGTTTTCAGGTGACGTAAAGGAGAGCTTGTTGTCTCAGGAGCACATCCATATTTTTCCTCCAGCTGTATCTATTTCTCTAACAGTATTACTTAGTACCTCTTCCCGTGAACCAGGTCTCTCCACACACTGTGAGGACACTGCAGAGCTCAACTGCGATTTCACCGAGTGCAAGCAGGTGCTGGTGTAAGTTATTAAATGTCACTTTCAATTCAACCTGACAAGAATGAGTTAATGGAGGAGGTCCATTACAATGGTAGACAGAAAAATAAAAGCCACACTGAATCTACTTTTCTTGTCTCCCTTGTTTTCAAAGACAGTGCTACTGGCATAACACAGAATGCCCTGTTCATTCATTTGCTGATAATGCTTCTGCCTTTGGGGGTGACACACAGCTACTTCATGGATATAGAGTAACTTATTCAACAACAAAGAAAAACCTCTTCCTTCCGTTAAACTGTTCTCAGACTACCAAAGCAGCTACTGATAATGACCTACATATTGCTGGCTACTTTTCTCACTAATAGCAATTGAAAAGTGGAGATAACAATCTTGTTTTTTCGATTGCATAAGATCTTATTGCTTTCACTCTTGTTTCTCTTATATTTGCCAACTAAAACTAAGGGATATATCGTACCATGTGAGTCTACACCAGATAATTTTAGAAAATGCTTGACCCTGGGGTATGACCTCTGTATTTATAGTTATAAATACAAATTAGCAGGTTTAATAAGCCAGACAGGGGGCACAGGGCAAAGCTAGTTTTCAGTTTCACCAGTGGAAATTTAGAATTCTTGCATTTAGACCAAGGAGTTCACTATGAAATGGAGTAACTAAGAGAAGGCTTTTACCTACTAGTTAAGCTTGGATGAAATCAGAGGGGTTTGTTGGCATTTCACTGTGCTGATTTTAAATCGCATAGAACCACGTCAATATGCATGGTTCCTCTGACACCTTTCCAAAGGTCAGTCACAGATTGTACTGTAAAGTGTTTGAGGGCTGGCTGTGTCTTAGACCACTGTTCTGCAAAAGTGCCTGCATATATTATATATTTAAGATTTAAATAGTACTTCAAGAGACTTGAGGGAAATTTTGTGTATGTTTAAAGCTGAGTATATGTAGAAGAATTTGGAAGTGTGTGTGTGTGTGTGTATTAGTTGTCATTCACATGTTTTTCTTCTGCACCCATGGGATTTTGCATTGTAAAGTGATGGTTTAGACAGTCAACATTTCTACAGATAGATTTAATTACAGTTGCAGTTTGGTGAATTGCAAAGCAATATCATGCAAGAGTTACTATGTCTTATTTTGGAAGTTTTCTTCATGCCTCTTACTCTGAATCTTTCTTTTGAAACCTAATTTCTTTAATGGCAGCTGCTTTTATGAAAATGTTAGCCAAGTGTTGGGAATACACACCTGGCCACTAGACATGATCAAATACAACATGTTTCCTCATCCTCATGCTCTGTGTCCTGTTTGTTGAAAGAATAGTTGCCAACCCCAAATCTTCCTCCATTGCTACAGCGCTGGAGCACCTTGACACCAGCTTTTCTTTTCTGATACCTAACAGATCAAGAAACATCCTCAGAAGATCACCATCCTCTTTGACTTTTTTCTTGATACTGTTATATTTTTAGCTAGCATCCATAAAGATAATGTATTTATGTCTTTAAGCCTTTCTGCTAATCTTTATGAAGAAGTTATACCCATGCACAACATCTGCTGAGCCATAAGTCAGCATCATGAATAGTTTTACAAGTACCACCTACACCAGTTGCTGCAGGTGGTTCTTAAATTTCAAAGACTGTCTGACAGGACTTCTTAATAACTGCCCTTCATTTTCGAGCTAAAATTCATTTTCAGCTTGTAGTTCATTCTAAGGCTCAGCCCACTGGATGTTTTTTACTGGGGCAATGTGCATTCAAAAACCTGAAAATTGTGAATTCCTTTGAAAGTAGCAACACCCCTCATCGTCTTTAGAAGTACATATAGATTCAAAGCTATGTGCTTTTTAAACTCTCTTTAGTCCCATTTTTTCCTTCCAAGTTGCCCTTGATTTTGCCTCTTTGTTGCTGATTCCTCCCCTCTCCCTTTAGTACTGTCCCTGATTTATATGTTAGTGCTGAGTGCATCTGATCAAAACATGGCAAAGTTGCTGGTTCAGCACTCGCAGCAGGGGATGGGAGAAATGGGCTATGTCTAATCCTACTTTGTAATCGCTGTCACAATGCTGTGACACTGCCAGTTGGCAAGTAGGAGCAACAGCGGAATTGGGAGCAGATAACGACAGGTGCTCGTAGCTCATCTAGGACAGCACATGCTGGAAAACAAGTTTTTTAACTAACTGGCTTAGACTTTAAAATAAAAAGCACATTGGTTTCAAACAACAACCTACCATTAAAGAGTGTGCAAGATATTGCATGTGGCAGGAAAACCGAGCAGGCTCCAGAGCAATGTCTGGGTATGTGATTGTACTAAATTATATCTATATTCAGTTCTGCTTAGAATGAAGTAGCTCTAAGAAGCTCAACTAGGTAGGGTGGTGGGTTTTTTTTAACTTCAGCCTAAGAAAATTTTGTGGGAGGAGTCACTTTGGAAAGGTGGGAAAGCCTTTACCCTCAGGTTGCCTCAGTAAGAAGCTCCCGCTGTGATACTTGAAAGCCCAATAGACATGTCTGAATTTATAATACACTCTTGAAGTATTCATTCATAATCCTGTAGGGATTTTCAAAGCCACAAAGAGGATGTATTTCTTTTAACTGGCTACAGGGAAAATATTAGTTCCTGCTGTAATAAACAAATAGTCTATTTTGGTGCAAGAGAAAAAATTTGAAGAGTCAGAGCAAAGAAAGGGGAACATTTCTGACACTCTTGGAAGTTTCTGTTTTTCTAAAATATGTGATGCCCCATGAACTACTTCTATTTTCTCCTCATCCTTTACTCCCTGAAACTTCACTGTTATAACCTGGTGTTCTACCACTATAAATCACAGTCACTATATTCATAACAGGTAAGCTCTTTAGCCAGATTACTGTACAATTAAAGGAAAGGAATACTAAGCTAGTAAAAAAATGAAAAGGAGGGGAGGCGCTATTTTTTTCTTGGACCATTTGTCCTCCCAGTCTCCAGGCATATCACAAGAGGATATGTGGCATTGCGCCTCTGCTTCATGCAGCCACTTCTGCCTACTTCCACAGCTTCATATGGGCTTGTCTGGCAAAGTAATTATGGTCAGCAAACACTGGCCTCCGAGAGAATGGGTCAAAATGGTGACAAAAAGAGGCTGGGAGCAGCAGATTCCATATACGATGGGATTCTGTTGCCACAAGTTTACAACTGAGTTTGTGTTGCTGAAAAAAATTTTAGCCATTTCTAGTCACTCTGTCAATTCCTAGCTCATGTCAGCAAAGTACTTCTGCAGGCTTTCACCTCTTTTGCAGCATGCTGAGACAAGCCCTAATATACATCATAGATGTTGGAATTTAAGTAGTATATATCCTTTGTGCTTCATGTGCACATGAAGTGAATTTCATAAATGAAGCACAATTTCTTGCTAGAAGGTGAGGTGGCTGCAAACTGTCTATGCTGCTACTGCTGAAATCAGTGGGACTCAGTGGGACTTTACCCTTCTGAGCGTTGGCCCCACACCTTCAACAACCCTGCAGTGGAAGTAAGATGTAATAAAATGTGCTTTTAGCTAACAAAAGCCCACACCTTCATCAGCAGCTCATACCATCATTCTGAAAGAAGGGGCCTATCCCACTCATATTTATTTTTATTTCTTTATGAATGATGTGATTTGCTTACAGAAATAAAGAGCCATATGTTTGTATGCTTTTCTTATTATCTATTATAGATCATTTCATATACTCCTTAATCTATACCTTAGATAAGGCATGACAGCTACTTAAGTTTAGCCAGCCATAACAACCCAGGGTAGGAAATGAGAAAGATTAGTTTATCCAAGTGAAGCTACAAGGAAGCTTTAAGTAGGCACAGTGTAACTTCATCCATTTTGATGAAAATAATCCAGAGAGATTCACTCAGAAGAGAGTGTGCAGCACCTCTGTTCCTACCGAAAGTGCCAACAAATCCTCTGATCACCGTATGTGATTGGGACCAAGTTGAACTTGTTATGTCACCACATTTCCTGCAGCACAAGTTGGTTTTGCTAGAAGTCTGTTAATCCAGTATGGAGTCAATCCAGCTTTGTTAAGCTTGTGAAATCAGAGCCCGAGGTGGAATAGATGCAGATCATTCTATTTGCCCACATCAGAGATCCTTCACAAGATACCTATCTAAGAGAAGATACTGGAGAGAGAATTAACCTACTTGAATAACTAGTGGTTTTAACTGCTCTGAATTACAAAAGGTTTCTCTGAAAAAGGGAACTCAAGTTTCCCTGGATGACCATGCTTTAATTATACATCAGTACAGGGGCAACGTTCTTATTGTTGTGTTGTAATTTTTACATTCCGTCAGGTTTAATGAATTAACATGCACTGCTGCCCAGTGTGAGGGCTTACAAACAAATTTATTGTAGTCACCAAAATAAATGTGACGTTTTAAAAGCTGGGGGGGGCAGAGGGGAAATTGGTGGACTAAGCTGAGCACTAAGACCCCTTATCAACAGAGGACAAGGTTTGTTAAATTGACAGTAAATAAAAAAGCACCCAGAAACCAGGTAAGCAGCTGAACTGCAGACTGCAATGTAAGCACTTCAAATTCACCAAGGCAAATTCACTTTGCCATCTGAACCTCCCATCACCCAATCTTCTCTTACCTTATTTAGAAGCTGAGTAACAGCAGGGTCTTATCTTGGGAAGTCACTCTCAGCACGGCTGGGGAACAGTATACTGGAAGCAGCATTTTCCTCTATAAACACATTAATTGGAGTCCATTTTCCTTACTCTACATGTGCATAACTTGCAGCAGTAATGGGAGCTATGCAGGCTTGTCAGTGTGCTGGAAACAGCCTTTCTTTGGGTCAATGCAAGCTCAGCTGTCTTTAATTACGTACACATTCATCATTAAACAATTCATTTTTCTCCTTGAAAATAATTTTCTCACTTCTTCTGTAGTAATACAGAGATCGAGACAAAACCTGGTATGTCAGGTACAGATTCAAAATGTCATTGCTGGTTGTTATGAAAGGCAGAACAAGGCACCTGGCTGTTGGGTGACACTCGTATTTGCAGCACTGAACTGAATTAATTAGAATGGTCAATGAGGAAACTAAGATTTAGATTAGAATATATTAGAGATTAGTAGATACTGTTTGTACTGCAGAAATCAGTCCATTTGTAATGGCTTTATTAAGTAATGTACTTATACTTTATTCTGGATTTTACCGTGTATTCAGACCGCTAGCAGGTTGAACAGGTGCAGGACAGTACATATAATGGAAATCTACAGCAAAAGATACTGGCATCTATTCTACTGCAGATTTTGCTCCCAAGCCCCATTGAAAGAGAAGTTGGTCATTAAGGAGAGTCCAAGCCAAGCTGGCATGTGCCAACCTAGCTTTATTTTAGGAGATACATAGACATTTTACAGATGTGAATTTCACCCTGAGAACAGAACTTGGCCTGTTTTTCTACTCATTATAAACTGGCATCTTTCCTGAAATCCCAGACATTTAAACTGTTCCTTAACTGCCTGCATTGGAAAATTTAACAGTAAACTGCCCTTGTTTGTGAGCAACTTCAATTTTCATGCATATTTCACGTAATAATTTTCCATCTTAGTGAACTTAAGTCTGCATTTAAAGCTCTTAATATGAATTCTGTTATTAAGTCTTCAGTAGGAAGTCTTTTTTTCTCCCTCCTTTAAACTACATTGGATTAAAATAATTACTTTTGTTTAATATGTGATCAGAGACTCACCTGACCTGTCTCTGCAAGAGATTCAACAACGCCCAGGTCAGTATTTTCCCTAGCAAGAAAGCTCTTTGTACAGCTCACCCTGGGAAGCTGCTGAAAAGCCTGTGCTTCAGCTAATAACCAGATTAGTTTTCCCATTTGTCAATTACAGCTTCCGTGGTGCTTGAATGGTGGAGGAAATTATTGCAGGCGTAAAATGAGCAAAGCAGAAAGGACGGACCTTTCAAAAGACAAAGATTTCCTCTGTCACAATTATATTGCAGCTGCCATGAGCTGATCAGACCTCACTGATAATGTGGGGAAATATCCTTTGGGGATGTTAGAGCCAGATTACAAAGTTAAGTGAAAGCAAGCTGGAATCCTGACTTCAATTTGAAAGAAAAAAAATTGTCTTTAGATGCATACATGTGGCAGACACAGCTGTAGATAAAGGTTGCAGATATGGAACATAACTTAGTCTATGGATCCAAAGGCTTGCATCGTAGGCTGAGCTGGTATCTCAACCCATTATTAAAGGTGACCAACATTAGCCATAATATGATCCTGTGCTGTGAAATCTGATAAGGTTTACTTTGAAACACTCTAGAGACTTTATACTTTAGAGTAAGGACTTGAAATTTGGCAGGAGGATCTTCTTTGCATTGTGTATGGGCTTTTTGCTTTTCCTTTGAAAAAAAAAGTGTGTTTAGTCACAAGCTTGCAAAAAGAGGGAAGGTGGTTTCTTAGTTAAGGATCCTGTCCTGGGGAACTGAATTCAGCTGCAGAATGTAATGCCAGGGCAGACACTTAAACCATATTTTTCAGAAAAGGTAATTAATTTGTGTCATCCCCAGTCCACATCTAACCAGAGACTCTTAAGTCTCATTTGCAGAAGTGCAGAGTAATTTACACTTTATAATAACAACTTCTCTGAAAAAAATCAGGCCTTCCATGTCTCAAAGCTTAAATTAATGAATACTTCCAGATTTAATATCTTTGTGCAATTCTCCATCTGTTAAAAAGGATAATATTATCTCATCTCAACAACATTTTGCAAAAATACTTCATCCTGTGTATTGAATGACAAAGATCATAGGAAAAAAATAGGCAAGGAAAAATAGGCCTCACATTGTAACAACTGCTATTAATGGTGCAGTGAGGGCTCTATGAAAGCCCCGTTTTGTTCAGTAGTGATGCTGCTACTTCACTGTTTGATCCTGTTGTAAGAGAACACACCTGCAGACACACCCTGATGTGCAGTGTTGGAGGCAGCACTGCTGGTTCCTGCTGGACTACTTTTACGTCTCCTACGTACTATTGCTCAAGCCTGGGATAGCCATTGCTATAGCAATGGTCCACAATACTGTGTCATCATTTCAGAGAGACTGCATAATTGGATCAAAATATGCTGATAATGAGACTTCATTATTAGTTGAGAAACCACAGATATTAATGACTTAAAGACTTGACAAGTCCTCTTAGGTTTCCTTTTCATTCCTCAGCCAGACAGAGGGATTCTTCTCAATTCACCCATCTTCAGGGAATGCTGTAATACCTTCTTTATTGGCTGAGTGTCTCCATGTCTTCAGAAGCCTGATGTTTTCAAAAATCTTCCTGTCTTTCTCCAACCCCAAAATATTTGAAAATATGGAAGTATAACTTTGAGCCAGGAAAGTGAGAAATTTATTAGGACAGTGTAAATGTGACAGCCATGGCCTAAGGGTGATGACTACAATTAAGTGTCTTAGGGTTATGAACAGCCTGGCATATTCATCCTTGTGGGAGAGAAGGCTAGGTGATCATATTTTAAAAAGCTTTAGAGCCACAGCATTAGGGAACAGCTAAAACAGACATTATATGGGTAAAAGAGAGCACCAACCTTACAAAACAGGTTGTTTTTAAGATATTTGTCTAGTTCTTTTTTTTTCCTGTTTATTTTGTAATATCAGCTCTTATTACTTTCTATCACCTTTTCTAAAACCTTTGAAAAAAACAGCCAACACATTCTGGCTGTGTAACTTTTGAAAGAGTTTTGCTTCAGGATTACAAGATGCCCTCTTACACTCCTTTAAGAACAGCTTGTAACATGTGCATGTCCAAGTTTGCAAATATGATAGAGTGTGAGTCATCACGGCAATACTCCAACACAAGGGGAGACTACCTCAAGTGATAAAACCAACAAACCAGTAAATGTCAGGGATTGCTGACACTTCATGCATAGATTGGTTTATATTCCTTGTGGCTGGAATCCACCGGTAAGTTGCAGGGCATGAATCAAGGGTGACGGTAGAGGGCCAGATGGTACCCAGTCTGACTGTGATTTAAATGAGACATCCATGGTGTGCGAGCCTTTTTGCTGTTTCTTTATACTAGAGTAAATTTCAGTCTCGTAGGCATAACGTGGAAATTACATTTCGGGCTAACTGCTTCTGTCCTTTTCTGATTTCCAGGTGTTCGCTGTCAGATTAATGTTAGAGGCAGGTTGCAGGTTAGGTCTTGTATCCATGTGATTTTGTATCACAGTATGTTAGTTTGAAACTATTGTGAAGTAGTTTTACAGATTAAGGTATCCATATCACATCTATGACTCCTGTAAGTTTCGTGATAAGTGTAAGGTACTTTTATACTGAGATAACCATGCTATGCTAAGAAGGCTGACATACCAGTAAGGCAAAAAAGCCCTCCAAACTCATAGATAAAATAACTCCCCAGTAGATGGAAACTAGTATTTACAGTAGGCTTTACGCTTACCCATGCAGAAAAAGATGTTCCACAAAATGTTAATGTTTCATTTGATAAAAGAACAAGAGCGTAAGTGCTGACTGGTTCTGAGTTTTGGCTTCTGCTATCCTTTCTGCCTTGCCCCTAATGAACATTTAATTGGTTAAAGCTATGTTTATCCCTACAGTGAGCTGGTAAGGCCAGATAACTGTCTAGATTCTTAGATGATATAAATAGGCACGGTTCCAGTGAGTTTAAGGGAGAAATGCTGATTTACCCAGCTAAAAGCTTGGCCTGTTACATTTCATGTTTTTATTTATTCTTTTTCCATATAGAACTGTATCTTTCAAGTGTAGGCAGATGCTTCCTAACCATAAGCCTTAGGATAGCAGATTGAATCTACCTAACAAAACTTCCTGCAGCATTGTAGGAGACAGAAGGGAAGAGGATTTCTTCTAGTTAGATATTTTGTAGTAATCTTGTGTCAATGTGAGATCCCTATAGTTGCAAGGGTGATCTCTATGTATATAAACTTCTAGGGAATAGAAAAGAGAGCAGCAAATGCTATTCAGAAATAAATATTATAATTCCTGGGGCTTGTATATCAGTAGAACTAGATGTATATTGCAAGCAGCTTTTTCTGGCAGCACTTTACATGATCTCTTAACACCCAGGTAATTGCATGCTTCCTGCCAAATACACAGTCTTTTTGGGAGAGATTTTTTAGGGTTGCCAATTTATGTCCAAAAGTCTCTGCATGCATTGGCTAAAATTGGAAATTACTGACTTGATTGTAAATACATGTGGATGCATGTGAGCAGAATTTGATTTTAATTTGATTTTTTCCCTCCAGAGTTTTCAGTTTCCCATTGCAAAAAAATATGTCCATATCAAATGCGCAAGAAGCAATGTGCGTTACTCTTCTTTTTCCTTACACAGGTATGAATAACAAGGTCATGCCTGCCTGAGTAGATGAGGTGCAGGTTTTTGCAGTAGTGGCAGGGAGATAGTAACAGACTCTGCCATGGGAGAAAACCAAGATGCTTTAACTTAATACACATTGGATAAAAAAAAAATTCAAGGAAAGGATTCCTGGTGTCGAAAAGCCAAAGCTTTTGGAGGGGCAATAGGTATTTATAATGCTATTACTATCATGTATGCAGGAGGACTTTAGCAACTATACCAGGATCAAATCTGAAATACTCCTAGGTGTTTGGGAAAAGTACAAAAAGGCTGCCCCGTGCTGAGCAGGGACCTTTTGTACTCTGTGACTGTCAGATCTGATGGAATGGAAACCACTGAACAGCTCTGTCGTAGCTGAGGTAATGATTCTTGTTGACTGTTTTCCTGTTGCTGCAAAGATAGGAAGAGTCACACTGTGCCCGACATCTAAGGAGATTCCACAAGCAATTCGCCTGAGTCAGCAGGCCCTTTGCTGCTGCCTGCAGATAGAAGACAGAGCCAGAATTCAGCTATCTACCACACACCTCTTGGGGAGGATGTGATGGAAGGAGTCTGCATAGTGCCTAGAAAAGGGACCAGCTTTCATCATACAGTTTATGTACCTTATAAATATATGTAATATAGCATAGTTGTTTCCAGTCCTGATCAGTTTTGAGAATCCCACTTTTTCCTAACTGCAGCCTGTCACTTCCTTGACTAATCCTCTCTCTAGCTGCCTTAAGTTAACACCTCTTTATTTCAGAAATTGGCTTTTTTAGATTTATACTCCACTAATTGGCTTTTTCACCCTCTGAACCTTTTCTGCTTCCTCCTGCATGCAACCCAGTCCCTTTCAGCACCTAATCCCCTCTTTTCACACTTCGATTCCACCATTCTCTTTTTCCTTCTTTTATTTCCTCCCGCAATGAGCTCCTACTCTTTTGCTACAACCCCTGAGGCTCTGGTGTTAAAAATCTCTGACTTACCTTGTGTTGTTTAAAATTTCTGACTTTCCCTGACTTTCATTATCTGACACTTGCAAAATAGGCTCTGATCCTACAAACATGTATGGACATGCCAAGCTTAAATTTGAGTGCAATGAGACTTGTGCTTGTGTTGCCAGCTTTTATTGTTTTATCATGAGTTCCATGATATTTATGTTTATGTTTCTGAGAGCCCAAGTATAAGGAGTCCATGTTAGAAAGGTTCTGCTTCACCTAGGAAAAAAACAAAAGGAAGAGAAGAAATAATTTCTAGTCCTCCTAGTTTGTAAAAGCAGATAGCAAGTGTAAATTGTATAAACCTGTGAATTAGAGGGGAAAAAAATAACTCAAATGTCAAAAAAAAAAATATTTTAAATCTCTTCATTGTAATCTCATAATCTTATTGAAGCTGATACAAATTTTGAATATCTGCATTTGGCAATGCTGAACATGCAGGTAAACATATTTGCAATTATTTGCACTCCCTTATTAAGTTATCACTGCCCTTTTCTAAACAGAAACCAAATAAGTCAAAAAGATGGATTGCCTATACAGTAACAGAACAATGCTATACCCAATGCATACAAAAGATTCAAAGAAAGGAAAACAGAGAACCAAAGCTGTGCTATTCCAAAGGGATATTTTAGGAACATCTGGTCTCTACAGGAAGAAGCATTTCTCCAAAAATGGGAAAAAAAATCAAACAAAAAAGTAAAATCTTTACATGTATTCAAAAGCAAAACTTTAACGAACAGGCTTTGATCTGCAAATGTAATTAGCATTAGAATTAGAGATGGAATGGAGATTTGTCTAAAAGCATTAATTCAAATCCCACGCCTGATTTTTTCTTATCACTGCTGTAATTCTAACAGTGCCTGTGGCAGATTCAGAAATCAGAAGAAAGGGACAAGGGCAGTAGGTCTCCCACTAGCAAAAAAAAAGCAGGGGGAGAGAGAGAAAAAAAGTGTGAGATGGAATTAATCTATAATATCCCCAACCCAACTCTGTTTTCAATGTATGAATTATTTATCTTCCAATCTCAAAACGCCAATATATCTGTATGCACCATTACTTTGATCTCACGCTGCTACCCAGCACTGCAATGCCTAAAATAAGATGGCTGTAGAAACCTATAGACTTCAGGTATATTTAATTTTAATAACAGACCCACACATCAACTACAGGCTGTTTTTGAAGAGTCTGGAATAACCTATTTTCTTGAAGCTATTCTTCCTTTTATCCTTCTGTCATTGTGTGTGTGTGCATTAGGCAGCAATGTGCCTACAGTTACACCTGGATAAGCCTCATTGAATTACCTGGGATTGCAGTTACAGTAACAGTGAACAGAGTTTGGCCTGTTTGCTTGGTAGAACGTGAACTGAGGTAGAAAGGTTAAAATGGTCTCCTTTGTACTGTGTGGTCCTTTGTATTAAGATAGCTAGTCAGTGTTTGAAGGGATGTTTGAATTTAGGATTAACCTCTTTCCCGAGTCCCGTGAGCATCAGAGCATACATACGTTCAGACAAAGCTTTTGTTTAGTCAACAGTAATACCTTCTATGCCTTTTTCAATGGGGAAGAGAAGGCAGCTATGTGCTTTGATTCCTATATCATAGGGCCTCCCAGTTTATTCACGTATGTTTCTAAACATGCTTGTTTCTCAATACTCGCAACAAAGCTATAAAATTTTTCAAACCTGTGGCATCCATTAAATATTACCAATTGTATTCAGTCTAAACTAGATGGCCAGGACACTGCTTCCAGATAGAAGTCAAAGTTCATATTCAGACACCTCTCAAACTGTGTTCCAGCCATTTCTCTTTCTAAATTGTGCTCCTTTTAAAAATAGAAGTAAACACATGATGATTACCTACTTACCAGAGGTGTTTGACCAAGCCTTTATAGTTTTCAAGTCAATATTTTTGTTGTTATTAGTATTATTAAAATTACAATTTTGCTTGATCATGTTACAGTTTTTACCTTTTTTTTTTCATTTCCTAAGAAAGAAAATAACTTTAGCAGGAACAAAGGCTGAGAGGCTGAGCAAAAGGCAGCCATAAGAGTCTTATCAAAGCCCCAACAGAGTGGGAATAATTATTCACACTCTGTTGGGGGTTCTAGAAAGACCATCTGAGGAAAAGGATCACTCAGTCTTTTCAACATGTGAAATTAAAGAAAACCACTAGAAATTCAGTACAGGGTTGGGAGGGGGAAGTAAAACAGAGGCAGCTGAGAAAAAGATGTGGCTTCTCCTCTCACACTTCATTCACACCAGTAGCTGACCACTAGCCAAGCAGGCTGTGCTGGACAGTGCTCACAACAGTA
>JAOXNO010000006.1:11189074-11215143 GCA_028565335.1 Limnodromus scolopaceus | reverse complement strand
TCTCCTCTCACACTTCATTCACACCAGTAGCTGACCACTAGCCAAGCAGGCTGTGCTGGACAGTGCTCACAACAGTAGTTTCGTAACAAATCTCTGTTAATAACTTTAATGAAAGGATAATAGCAGAGCTGAAAACAAGACTGTATTATAAGCTGCATTTAACTGATGCTCTGTTCACTGTCTCCCACTGGTGTGCTAGTTCTTTATTCTGCATATGTAGAAAAATATCTAAGCTTTAGCTAGTCAACCTAAGTGTTCAATTTCAAACACCTTTGTGTTATGTCCCACACTGGCCTTCGTTCTTGAGAGAGCCATCTCTTAAATATTCATGGTACAGCCTTACATTACACCACTGAAAACTTTCATTTTTAACTATTCGGCTGCTGTTTTTTGAAGATCACAACCTGTCATATTCATTAATATTGTTTCATTATTTTGCTGGACTCTCCCATCTGTCTGTATCCATTTCCTATTTCAAACAGCAGCTCTCTGAGACAAAGTCCCTCATTTTCTTACATTTTGCCTAAGACCTCCCTCCACGGAATCCTGACGACACATCCTCAGCACTACAGTAACTCAAAAGACAATAATCCAAATAGACTGAGATTTGTCAGTTCATTGTGTTCCCTATGTCCCTAGGAGTTAGACAAATAATTTCATCTCCATTACGGAAATGGGAAACCGAGGCAGGGAGCTGTGAAGTGACTTACCCAGGGTCACAGAAGATGTCTGAGCAGCACAGGAATTTGAATATAGCTTTTAAAAGTCTAGGGCTAATATATTGACCGCTATGTCAACTTTTGTTTTATTTAAAAAAAAAACAAACAAACAACTATATAATTAAAACTATTCAAAATCTGTAATTGGGTTTAAAATTTAAATTGCTAATAAGAATTGAATCAAGTCTAGTCTTTTTTAAAGCAGGGTCCATCTAACTAACTAGAGATAGCCTTTGGCATATCAGAGTCCTACTCCAACAGTTTGGGAGTGTTTCTCCTCCTAAATTACCTCTCTGCAGTCCACCTCAGGCTAAAGTGACAAAATGCCATATGGGACAAAGCCTGGGATTTTTTGTGTGTGCTCCCACAGCCTGGCATACTGAAGAGCCACTGGTGCCTGTAGCTAACTTCATTCAGTGGCCCTGCATAGAGATATGTGGTTGCAGCGATGTATCAAAACAATTATTGAAATGATTGGTTTTATGATCTTCTGAAGAAAACTGCTTGTACGGGCTGGGATGAATGCTCCACACCAGCCATTCAAACAGTTCACAGTTTGCTAGCTCAGCATATTAGTTCACTCAGTGTTATGTTTAGGAATTATTAATGAGGGGCTTGTAAGGCTTGTTTTATTTTAATGTATGATTCAAGTCAACACTGGCAGGATTAAAATCTTCATTTGGAATGAAAACCTGTTATTGGTTCTTATTTGCTTGGGAGTAGGTTTTCACAGCAGCTTTTCAGTCAGCATTGCAGTTGGCTTCGCGTTAGAGATTAGGCTGGTTACTGCCCAGATGGCACCTCGCCTGCAATTACTGGATGCTCTTCTTACTCAAATACCTTTCCTTCTGACTGAAGCAGCCTTTGAATAAGTGCATATAAAATTAAAGGTGATCTCTCTGTCCTTTGGGTCTGCATTACGAAGCTGCTTCTTGAATATGTTAAGCAAACGACACTAGAGAGTTTTCTGGGGTTTTCAGATGTTCGTTGAGAAGCAAACTAAGGCATTTGGAGATGACCATGTTAATAAATTACAGATTCACTCAACAGATAAAGTCAGGACCAGGTCTCTGAGTCACTGCTTCATCTCTGACCAGCTTCTGGAGATAAAGGATACTATTTATACTTAAGAAATAACAGGACTTTTCTCCCTAGCATGCTTTGGGAGCTCTGCCACAGAGCTAAATTTTTTTTCCAAAATGTTGGCATTATGTTGCCAAGTGAAAAGCCCTGTTTCATCTTCATTTCAAAATTCTTGGGAATGAGTATAATTTGCATTCAACAGACCATTTCTTATAGCACTATGGCTGCAGTCTTCCTGCCCTTTAATAAAATGGCAGGGTATTTAACTGCCACACCTGGGATCCCTGGCCAGTAACCACCGAGCACTTCTGCCTCCAAGGAGCGAGCAGCCCAGACAGCCCATTGATCTTCAGCTGTGACTTCCATGGGCTGGCAGCTATGGAGGAGGGTTTATTAGGTAAGGTAGAACGCTAAGCTCAAGATTTATTTTATATGGGGAATAAAAAAGTTTCCAGTCTGAATTCATAAAAAAGAAGCCAGACCAGACCCTGAAAACAGTCCTACCCCTGCCAAAAAAATGAACTAGATGATGTAATCAAGTTACCTACATGTCTAAATTTTGCAGTTCTAAGAACAAACAGAATCTAAACTGATCGCTGATTTGTGCTTCATGTTACATAACATTATACTGTTTTTTTATCTGCATTATGCTGGCGTCTAGCTGATATGCCATGCTTGCCAAGGTAGTGACAAATGGCAGGAGACAAAGCAAAACCAGGAATCTGGGAAGTGATTGCTAGAGATAGAGGTTGGAGGCAGAACCAGAGCCAGAGCCCAGCGTGCCTTGCTAGCTAAATGTCAACTGGCTACTGCCTTTTCCACCGTATGGGCTAAATCTTGTTGGGTTTGTGTTAGTAAAATTGCAGATCCCCAGCACAAAATTCTACCCCCAGGGCTAGCTGAGCTGTGTTATAAATGTGCTGTATACCAAGGGAAAAGTATTCTCTGGTGTCAAAAAATTGTTGGTGTTGCTTTGATTATTTTTTAGAAAAAATACTTTCAAAGTGAAAAAGAGGATTTTTTTTTTTTTTTAATCTTAAAGGGGGAAAAAGCAGCAGGGAGTTGCTTTCCTTAGTCTATATGCCCTTTAAAATCCAGCACAGAGTACCCTATTAATTTATTTTCTCCATCCCAGCATCACATTTTGAAAAATGCCCATCATATTGCAGATCTGTAGCTGACTTATTATTAGAACCAATGCAGCGATGGAGGAATTATGAACATTTTTTTCCCGTTCTTCCCAGTAGCAGCGACTGGTGACCACATGGCAAAAGCCCTGCTGATTTTTCCTCCGAAGCGAACTAAAGCAGATAAGGTCTGTCTCTCTCCACTGATACACAATGTAGGGATGTGCCGCTGTTATAACCCCTGTGCCACAGTTATTGTTAGCAGGTCAAAGCACTGAATATCAATAGACTAATTCCTTCACCCCTCCAACCCGTTCTCTGACTGGAATGTAAACTTCTATTGCACAGCTTTCACCTTTGGCCCTCACCATCTTCATGGCTCCACACTTCAAAGAATTCTGCTCATGTAGAAAATGCCTTATTGAAGGAATGGTCATAGCTGCACAATTATTTCAAAAAAACTCGACATTGTATTTCAGCTGAGGACAGGAGAACTGGCGAAAGTCTGAATCACTTTCAAGATTCAGATCTAAATCCTGAGGTTTAGAAATATGAAAGTCAAAACTACAATAGTCCAAACACACAGAGCCTATTCTTTGCGCCTTGAAATGTGGGAAATTAAAGAGCTGCTCTCAGTTTGACTACTCACCTTTCCATTTTCTGAGGCACCCAACAAAGTTCCCTGTGCTAATGAATACAGGTTTTGATTGTTGGATTACACAGATTATTTTCTGTCATCTTCCAGTCCTTTAAACAATTGCTTCCTTTGAAATCCCTTATGCAAGAAGCATATGACCTTACAACACTCCTATTTCTCTTTTGTATTTAACATCACAGTCCTCTCTGTGGTTATATACAATATAGGGAATGCTATAGGTCAGGGCTATGAGGTGGTAGCTGAAAATGCAGGGCACTCAACTATTGAAGGTGATACAAAATACACGGAAGAAAAGAGGGCTACATGGAAAATGATTTAAAGGTAAACATTACTTTTTATATCAAATGTTTTTAGAGTTCCAAAACCCAAGGAACAGATGATTGTACATAGGACAGAATATAAATCTAGGGACAATAGAAAAATAAATGGGACATAACATCAATTGCTGAAACAATCAATTTCAGATTTCAGAAACTTGTTTGAAATGTGGTCAAGAATATCCATACTGGTTGGAATTTATGCAGGAAGACCATTCCGTCCCTCCCCAGTCTTTCTCTCTCCCTCTCTTTCTCTGTGTTTTCTCAGTTCCCCCACATGTTCTCCAGCTAGTGCACCAATACCATTCTCTCAGGAATTTTCCGTGAACGTTTTCTCTTCACCAGCCTTCCTCCCTCAACATACTTCTCTCTTCCTCGCTGGTATCCAGCTGCCCCTCCGACTCTCATACCTTTGCTCTAGGTGCTGTACCGTACAAGGTGGGGCCAGACTACCCCAGACAAAACAGCAGAGGTACCTCCCAGCCTGACAGACAAATGGCTTCTCCCTGAATCTAGTGCTAAAGATGTTTCACATTTCCACAATATCTTCCATTTTAGCACAATACTGCACTTCACAAATATAATTATCTGTTTTCTGATATCTTTAGGGAACAGCTAGGCAACATTCAGAGAAACAGGGGCATTACTGTTAAACACCAAGAAATGTTAAGTGTCAGTTAAGAGGTGAGAAGTATTTTCAATTCCCTGTGAAGCCACAGACATGATTTAAACACAAGGAAAGTTTCATGTACATTGGGCCATACAGTCTGATGGTGAATTTTTTTGTGAATGTTTATTATGAGATTTGTTGTGCAGTACAATTCCTAGATTGGGATTTAAATGCAGGAAAATGCTGTGGGCACAACAGGCTTGAAACAATAAACTGAACCTGACTTTGTCTAACTCAGCATTTAGAATTCTTATTGGCAAAGGAACCAGAAATCATAATTCAGCAAATTCCTTCTATCATTGCTCAACTTTCTGTCCTCGTAGTAAATTATTCACCTCAGCAATGACTCAGTTAGCAAAAGATTAAAGGCTGGATTCTGGCACCCTTGCTGTTATTGGTTAGCATTATGAAAAGTCCTGTTGAATGCTAGAAAAACATTATTCAAGGTAGCACAACTCTATGTGAAGAAAGGCATCAGTATTTGTGTTCACAGTTACAGTACAAAAAGTCCTTGAAAACTCATTTGACAGGCAAGTCGCAGATTTAGGTCTCAGTGGGAGCTGCAGAGCATTACCCACTTTACAGAGTGACCCACAGCCAGATTCCAGGTACTGGACCATTGAACCATACCTGGCCCTTGAATTTCTCAACCCAATACCTTAGGAGGGGCCTTGTAAAGAACAATCTCAACCATCTCACACTATTTTTTTCACTTTCTGTACAGGTAAATATAAATAACTATCATTTTACAGTGATGTCTCTGTATTCCACACCATTGCTTTAACTTTTGGCTCTATCTTCTGAGGTGGTTTAGGTTGCAATGACTTCAGCAATGCTTGTGTGCCCCGTCATGACAGCAGTTTTTGGAATTGTTTCCCGAGGCTTACTGATAAGGACAACCTCCTTAGCAGACTACAGTATTTTGTCTTGTTACTCACAGGATCAAAGTTGTCTGCAAAATACAAAAATTTGCCCCTTCCGGCGTCAATACAAAGGCAACAGAAAAGAAACTTCAGGATAATCAACTGTGTGCGAGTCTCCTACTGAATAAATGAACCTCATGAAACTACAATTATTAAACTAAATGTATCCGACCCCACAAGCCTTTCATAAACCTAATTCCAATTTAAACTGATGGTTTTCTGCATGGAAACTTTCAGGAATAAATCCTGTTTTCTTTGCAGTTAACAAGTCCTGAAAAATATGCATGAAACTAATATTCTGTCATTGGACTTGAATCTGCAAAATTCAACAGGTGAAAAATTTTATTTGGGCTTTTTATTTCTTTTGTGTTTTTTTCAGCAGTCCTGTAGAGTTCTGTAAAGGCACAGAACCCTGTTGAATGGTGCACAAAGTCCACATACCACAGAAGTATTTTATCCTAAGACTTTTCAGAAAGATTTTACACTAAAATTGGTTGCTCAGTAATGAGCTATGCGTTTGGCTACTTGTACCATCATGGTTGATTTTCCCTTGCTTTGTTCCTTGAGCAATCACCATGGAGCAAACTAGTTGTGAGATGCTTCCATCCTTATCATTCTGAGCATTTTGTATTAACTGTGTCCTGCTGTGCAGAAGGAAAGAAGCAATGAGGGATCACATGTAAAACATTCAAAATGAGAAATTAGATTCAATAAATTTACAGACCAGCACATTTCTTTATAGGCGAAGTGTTGCTTAGTGATAGCACGGCAGAGGTAAGTCAAAGGTACTCCCAGAATACTGTACCACACATTGTGAGTATTTTTGGTTGGCAGTAGTCCTTAAGAAACACAATGTTTTCATTCCTTTGTTGAAAGTTGAAATGATAAATTTCCCACAGAATATTTTGGAATTCAGAACTGTTTGGCAACTCATATAAAACAACCCATATGCTATGTAGGCACTGAGATTTCATCTCTTACTTCTCTCAGCTATCATGAACTGAGATCATTTCAGCTTTCTGGAAAGCACTTGATGCAGTCAGTTCCTTTTAAAACATATTTTATTGGAAGCTGTTAGAAAATTCAATAAAGAGACTTTGATCATGATCCATTCATTGACTTTCTTGGACTAACTTTTATATGGGATTTAAAGTGGATTTGAAGCTTCTGTTTCAAAAGCAAAGCATATTTTCCAAATTCCTGCAGTGCCTCATGGCATCAGCTTTGCTTTTGAAATAGAGAATGAGGATGCAGAGATATTAAAGCTAAGCTCACAGAAACATGATTTTTCACCCCCTCTAGAAAAACAGGAACATCCGTACTCTTCCTTTGAATACATAATTAGTGCTAATTGAAGATCCATGTCAGAAATTCATACAGCAGGGCAGGATATAGAATGCATAGAATTTTTCCTATCAATGCCAGAGACAAGCAAATTAAGACCCGCAGTTGTCCTCTTCATGGATCCTCATGTCACATGCAAAACCTACAAGTCATAAGTCATCCTCTAGTCATACATAGTCACTGTAAGTAGTTCCCCGATACAACTGTACCAGATGAAAATCTTATCTAGAATAAGCTGAATCCTGCCATTATTCTGGCAATATTTTGTGGGGCTACTCATTTTACAGGCAATATCTGTTCCAGGCAGATAACCTCAGGCCCCAATTTAAACTGCCTAAACTCTCTTGACTAAGTGGCCTGAAGCTGCGTAGGGAACTACTTTGTCAGCTCATTGGAGGGGTCAGTTATCTCTGACAGAGATACAGAGACAAACAGATGATTATCTTAAATGGGTGGGTTAGAGGTGGACACATTGTAAGACTTAAAATGTGCAGCTACAGCCTGTGTGCCATAAAGACAGAGCTATCTGAAAAAAACATACCTGCTGTTGTTCGTAACTTAAATTGAATACAGAGGGCTTTTTTCTCCAGATAAACTCATTTGCTGACAACTTCTTATAAAAATGGCTCATCTCACAGCAAAGTTAATTGATCGACATTAGGCCAAAATCTCAAAAGAAGGTTGACAGGGATGTGTCCACTTTTGAACAAGCAATAGGTGAGCTTCCTTACTGTGCAATGCAGCTTCCCAACCAAAGCTACCCATAATAATAAGCTAACAAATTAAAAGAATGTTCTGGTTGAAAAGTTAAAACTTCAGAAATGACGGTGTCAGAATTAAGGTTGTCATTTCTTATTACCTTAGCATTTTCATCTTTCTCCCCTGTCCTGTTACATGAAATTCAGGCAGGATCTGAAGAAGCACTGAGGTTATAAAAAGGATTGTCTCCATGTTGTGGATGACACCACAGTGGTCCTACTAACCAGGAAGGATTAATCCAAGAAAATTCTTCTCAGTGTCTTTGACAATTTAATGTATCTATAACAATAAACAGTTATAGCGATAAACAGTTTCTATTTAATTCTGTTGATTCCTAAATTGCATACATGCTTAAAAATCTTAGACTGTTTCATGAGACTTCATACCAGTACTGAACTCATTGCTGTTCTTTGTAGCATACACATAGATAATAGGCTCAAGCTCGCATGTATCAAGATCTTGAGGGCGCTTTCTCCTTTCCATACATACCAATGCAAGGGTAACTCCATCAGTGTTAACTAAAGTCACATGTCTAACTCCCCCATTCATCAAGACGAAAAAATTACATAACACAAAATTCCCATTCAGCTTTTAAAATTTTCCAGCTGTTAAGCAATTCCCTGGATCCTAATCAAAGTCTGCAGATGCTCTGGGGGTAAAATCTCTACTGAACTAATAACACAGTCTGGATGGAATTGAATTATTAAGAACACTCATGATGGCTCCATGAATCTGCGTGGATGTAGATCAGTTGCTCCTAATTCAATCATATGCTACATAGTTATGTCTTTGGTATCACTATTTTTTCTGGATGTCTTATATTCTTGCTTGCTTGCTTCAAAATCCTTTGGTCTCCTCTCTCCCCCTCAATTTGACAGTAAAAAGTAACCCATTGAAGACTAATGAGACATGTAAAAAACCACAACTCACCAGTTCTCCAGCTTTTCCATTTGTAGATGTTTGCTGTAGATCCAAATGAGTTCATGCTTTACTCTGAAACTGGAATAACAATGCATTGCACTTGTACATTAAGAATGAGTGGAAGAAAGGTTTAGAATGTAGATGGTCTTTATTCATTTGGGGCATGATTTAGCAAAGTGCAAAATAAATGCTTAATTTTCAAATAAAATCAAGTGTTTTAATTGCATTGCATGTGTTGGGTAAAATTCATCCTAACAGTTCATAAAGATATCACACATCAGCTCTGGTGGGTATTTCATTCACAGAAGAAGATAACTACAGGTACTAGCAAATTTTTTAATTTCAGACAGACCTTGGCTCGGGCTTTATGGAAATCGCTTAACCTCTCTGTCTCTGCCCACCTATAAAATGTGAGTATTAATGTTGTAAGGGTATACCAGGCAAATTCCAATAATGGGGTTTACTGGTCTAAACTGTGTCTTTACATAGGGCACTGATGACAAAAAAGACTGCAGAAAGAAACTGCAGCGTTAAATGTGATCTCTGCCAACAGACCAAAAACCAATGAGGAGTTCTGGCCTTGAAGGGGCAGGAGGGCTAGAGGACATGGCTCCTCCTTGCATTCCCCCAGGCCCAGTTTTCAGGAGGCGGTGTCATGGATGAAAGCTGTATTTAGGCTTTCAGCAGGTAAATCTGTGATTCTGGTAAATCATTTGCATCAGGACTGTGCCAAAGCAATGTCTGAAAATCATTTTAAGGTTGGAAAAATTGGTATAAGTCTTGCTATTAGGGTCATATTTTTACATTTAGGTTTTATAGAATCAACTGTTGAAAACTGAATGCAACCCTACATTCTGGGCAGCATGGAGAAAGTGTTGTTACAGTACTTGCAATAATGTTTGTGAATGCATCCCAAAACAAGGTACGCTTGCTTGATATTCAAATACAGGAAACAAGAATTATTTATCTGTGCAGAGCAAGTAATCGACTTCCCTCTATCAGCTTTCCCAGATGCTTATTCTGATGGAGTGGAACTACAAAAGCCTGACATGTGGGCCATGGTTGCCTGAACAATATCAGTCTTTTGTCAACAGCTTGACAATCCAAATATCATGTTTTGCACAGATTCACATAATACTATTAAGTATATTAGCTGCTTAGGCTCTGTTGACTAATATTACCTAGGATCAGAGGAATTTTATTTAGATTATCTAGGGGGAATGGCTATATAGGAGTTATCAATAACAGAATTAAAATTTTTGAAATAAATGCAGTTTTGAAGGGCAGTTGCCTACTTAAGCTCAACAGCAGTATTTCTTCAGAACCTTTCTTCATAAAAACTTTGTCTTTGCATACCAGGGACATAATAAACTACAATAATGAACGACAAATAGTTCTTTTCAACTTGTGCTTGACCATAAAAAATTGGGATTTTTTTAAAGTGCTTATCCTAGAAATTGCAATGTGCAAATCCCAAACTGGTGCAACATGACAAAAACTGGAACCAATATTCAATTAAGTCTCATTTGCAGGAGTTCCTTAATAAGGGGGCTTCCTTGAACAGCTGGGTCTTCCTAAGGGTTTTCTATGGAGCCTTTCACCGAAGTCACTCAGAAAACTTTGCCCACTGAAATGTATGGTAGAAATATCTAAGCAATTTTGAAAAATTTGCTTGGGACTTGACTGGCTTCATCAGCACCAGACTCCACCTGGGCTAATTTGTGCTGTTGCAAATCAGTCAAAATTCAGTCATTTGCTCTCAGTTTTATTTTTTTCTTACTTTTTAAAATTCATGTTGGTATTTTATAAACTTAGAACTGAAATGGAAAATTGTGAATTTTGGTGTAATTAAGTGTGATGAGCTCTACAATGGGTTTTGCTTTATCTTAGCGTACATGTAAATTCTATAATGATTAATTAGCTTTTCTACATAAGACCAATCCTTTAAAATGGTTGTTCTGAAATCAAATTATTTTATTTTCCTGTACAAAATGTGTTCAGTATAAAGATTTGTGTTGCAATGATAGATAAAGAAAATCCAATAAGCAAGAAAAAGAAAACCTTCAATAAAGTCATATACTAAGGAAGACTTGAAGAGAAACTGTTCAGCTGTTCAAAAGTAATCATGTTGCATAGTGACTACAGTCTGGTGCAAAACAGCTCTGAAAAGTTGGAGAAATAAAATGTTTTGTGCAAAAACTGCAAATGGAACTAAGGAAATATTCCCCCAACTCTAACTTCATGTATTTAGTCAGATTAATTTAGTAACTCTTTCCCAACATTTAAAAGATGTATCTTCATAATAATTATGCCATGTCATCAGAAGATAAGCAAGGAATAAACCATGGATGAAAAAATATCCCAGTTGATTTTGCCATGGTGAGTGTTTTGTTTTAGGAATGGTTCCCCTTAGAAGTGCTTACACCAGTGTCAGTACTTGCAGAGGTTATACTGCTTCTGACACAGGACCTGGGTCTCTGCAATTCCCTGCAATTCAAATGGATATGCAATGTTTATAATGATTGAATTTATGTCCTATATTGCAATATCCAAGAGTCTTTTGAGTTTTTCAGTGTGTTTTATAGCTGTGTGTGCTATCCAGTTTAAAAAATAAACAAAACAAAACAAAAAGCTGGTAAAAGAGACAATTGAATGTCTTACGTTGAGATGCTCCATAATTTATTGCAGATCTATGAGAGAACATTTGTAGAACCCATTTAATTCATTTAATAGTAATGCAAACATTGATATAAATTAAAACTCCAGAACACTCTCTTACATCTTTTCTCTCCCCATGAGAGGTGAATGAAAATGATTTATTACTCATAGATTATAATTGCTTAAAATAGGTTATGATGTAAGAAAAAAAAAATCTAATCCCTTCTACCAGGCAGGAGCAAAATTCTACAGACAGAGAAATTACATCTAACGCCAATGTGTAAAGGAAGAAACATCCTTCTTCTCCCTTTGGGGAAACTCTAAGAACATCTTTTTAGAACTGTCAAAATTCTCAAGCTGTAATAAATTATTCTTTTTCATTACCCATTTATTAAGTAGGCTGTTTGGTATAATAGCAGAAAAATTCTGTTTAATTTTTACAGTATTACACTACTGTGATTTCTCATTTGAAACAGACTAGTTATCAAGAGCAGTGATGTGTTTCATTTTGTACATTGGGACCATCTTTCGTCTGAATTCTGATGAAGACAACTTTTAAAGCATGTAATACTCTGCCTGTCAGGACGGTTACACGTCAGGGAGGTAGACTGGCTCAGTGGAATTGCCAACCTTAAGGCTAGCTCATGGAAAGAACTTGGATCGCAAGCTTAGTTAAGTTGTGCACATGGTATCTGCTACTGCATTTCTGCAGTCTCTCTGCTATTGTACATCACAATGCTTAGTACTTCTCCCCCCTCAAAATGCTGGATCGCATCCTTTTTCTCTGTAAGACACTAAGGGACAGTTTATGATGAAAGGAGTTCACTCACTACTTGTAGTAATTGTAATAATGTATTCAATTCACTCTTTTTTTCAATTACCTGAAGAATTAAAGTGGACATCAGATGCAAAAATTTAGTACCAGATTAAATGGGAAATTTGAGGAAAAACAGACCACCGAAGAATTATAACAATACTTAGCAATGTTGTAAATATTGGCTATAAGACGCTGCAGGGATCTCATTAACTGTAATGCTAATGTGGAATTCTGAATGAAACTTTATGCTGGATAAATGGACAAAACCCTGGCTTAGGAGATGAGAAATCTGGAATCAGGTCCTGGCTCCATCACAAATCTCTGTATGATTCTGAGAGAGTAATATATTTAATATAATCATTTAATATATTATGAACATATAAATATACTATACTGTAATTATATTACTATAATTTATATTATAAAAATATATAAATACATTATATCAAAGGTCTACTCAGGGTAAAGCTGCCTCGCCCTTGGTGGTGGAAGTGAAGCACTAATGACTTCACTTTCATAAAATGAAAGTAAAAATACATATTCTTCTTCTGGTTTGCTTAAGATAGATTGACTGTGCAGACTCTACCCTATGTTTATTAGGTGTAAAGAGCTTTTGAATACAAGATCCAAAGTTAATAAACACATTGCAAGCAATGATTATAATGGGTTCATTTAGAGCACTATCAGGTGTCTCATTCAATTGTCATGGGCCACATTGCATTTGACCTACCCGTGCTCAAAATCAAATGTCTGAGGTATAATACTATAAATAGCGACCACACTTCCATACTCAATGGCTGTGCAAGCTCAGGAGAGGTGTCTGGCCAGATCCTCAGTGGGCAAATGACATTCTTGCGGGTGACATGAAATTATACCATGCTTCTTCTGGGGTGCACTCCAGTTTTTTTATGGGGTTGCATATGTAGTAACGCATAACTACACAATGTAACCCAGAAAATCTGAATACAGAAGCAGGGGGAATAGGTGGCTGCAGTAATACCTGTGACACCTATGGGCCTCCTTCACACCCTGAAAGGGATACTTAATGAAAATAGAAAGACAAAATAAAAGCCCCCAATGGCAATGACAAGCCCAGAATGCTGCCTTGCTGGCTTTGGTTGGAAATATATAAATAAATGGGGGTTATAAAACCCACATTGTATCTTCACAGCCAGCAGCGACATAAAGCTGCTTTCTTCAGCTAGGAAGTGGATTACATTTTTATAACTAATCCGTAGCTCTTTGACTGAAAAGATTTGCTAAGCCCCCCCCCTCACTACTTTTTCTTTAAGGTCTGTGCAGTCTCAAAGCTTCCTTCCACCTACTTCCCAAAAGTATATGCATGGCTATTTTTTTGGACTTACAGTACGTAACTTTGTGCCTTGCATTGTTAAACAGGATTCACAGACAGGGAAAAAAAAAACCTCAACACCCAAACAACTCAGTGCTTCACTGATCCATAAAATCATTATAGGCAGCATTTCAGTTTCAACAAGTGCCAAAAATTCTACCCCCCCAACTAGAATATAAAAAATAAAGCAGAAACAAAAATAACAAGGCTATTAATCTTTCATTAAGTTAAAGGGATGAAAAGGAATCGCTTAAAGTATCATTCTTTACTTGCACCACAAGATTGGATGCCCCCTGCTAACTTCAAAGGCTCTAAAAGAAGCTGGTTAATATTGTTGGCACAGAACCAGATTGTGGTTTACTTTAGTTTTTGTGATTTTTTTTTCAACAAAAGAAAACATTAAGGGTTGGACACTGATTGCTGAGTAACAGCTATTGAAAGAGGGTGCCTTTTGTGCTGCTACCAGTAATATGTCAATTTTCAGACATGTAATAGCTGTTCAAAAAATCGTGTCAGTCACTGCACGAGGGCAAAAGTCTGTAACGTTGCTCCTGTTTGTTCTGTGGTTTCAGATCAGATACAAATCACCAGTTTTCCCCGTACGCCAGAGTGTTTGGACTTGCAATGACCTTGGTGAAATATGGACTTTATCCATCCCAGGAGAAGTAATAGATCCCCCATAAGCCACAAAGCCACTCACCTGCTTCCCTGCACCATTGCTACCACGTCTTAATTCCTCCCCAGCCCCAAAGTTTGCGTATATTGAAAACAAAGCTAATTGCTACTGAGTGACATAATTTTGTGGTTACATTTCTTTGTGCAGGGGTTTCTTTTCAGTGTAGTGCAAGCTGTTAAGCTACAGATTGTGGTTGCCGCTGCCTGGCGAAGGGCAAATAGCACGAAGCAGGGAAAAGGCAGGCGGGAGGTGTCGGTGATGGTTTGACGATGTGCTGATAGCTTCATGTGCTTGGCTGAGTTGTGCAGCACAGGATCATGTAAAGCCATGCTGCTCGCTGTGCGTGTGTGGCAAAGGGAGAGAACATTCAATCTATTTTGCTCTCTTTTTCGATTATAGACATAGCTCAGTCCCCATTGCAGCCAGACTTAGCCTTTTTCCTTAAGTGGATAGTGAGGAAATAACAGGCGTTACCATGCAAAGTGAGGCCTCCGAGGGATTTGAGCACCTTAATTCCCTGGGTTTCAGTGCAACTTATCTTGGGCAGAGTAATCAGAAGGCCCAAGGAACCTTCCTACACCCACACAAAACAGCTGCTGTGCCAGACTCTGCCTGTCTAAGCACTGATGGTGGGTTGGTAAGCTCAAAGCAGACACGATTCCCCTCCTGGTGTGGGGCACGGGGAACTGTAGGAGCTTGTCTCTACCCGCCCATGTGGGAACCTGGGCTACAGGCTGTGCTCTCTAGGAAGCCAAAAACACCCACATGTGCATCTGACAGACCAAATGGAAAGCCAGACCTTGGAGGCAAAATTTGCAAACGGTCAGTCCTGTAGTATCTGGAAGTGTTCTATTCCTGCTCACTTTCCGGGTCAGGTCTGGCTGGCAATGGCTGTGATGCCAACTTCTAACATATGGCCACTGGCCTCCAGACTTCTGCTTATCTGCCGTAACTGTCTTGGGCATAAAATGGCATGAGAAAGTACCACCTGAGAACTTCAGTGCAGCTCATGCAAATGTTCTGCATACAAAGGTAGTAGGTATTTTAAAAATACAAACTATATAAATATAGGGTAATTTGAAGTATCTATTTTATTTGATCTCTTGTCACTCATTCCCCTAAGGCAGCACTACTGGATCTGCCCTTTCAAACCCATATCACAGAATAAAGCAGATATATCCCATTTGTCTCTGTGAAACACTTTTTCTACTTACACCAGGTTATTAATGCATAACAACTGCAAATAAATCTGGCTACTTTCCCCAAAGTGTATTTCACCCAACATCTCCTTGTCATGCTCGTATCCACTATCTCTTCTAACTATTCCCTCTGGGCCAGATTCAACACGTATCAAAAAAACTTACATTTAATCCAGCAGTGTTTGCATAAGGCATATATACTTTCTTGCATATGCCAAATATGACAGATATCTTAAATTCCTTCTTTAAAACCCTATTATACTGTTGCTATGATGAATAATGTCTCCCTGACTTCTAATAAACTATGTATTTTATGTGTCTGAGTTAGCCCATAAACTCTTTGGGGCAGGAGGAAAGGGCATGACCATTATCCTTTTCAGGTTTTTTCAAGAGGAAGCATACATTTCCTGCACAAAATAGCAAATGGAGCCAGTTGCAGTGTTTGTGAGGCAGGTTGCCCAGTGCTTCCTATTATGACACAGCTTTCAGTTGCTTGTAGTTCTACCAAAGTGTATCTATTTGTCCTGATATGTGTGATCTCAGCTGACAGCCTCAGCCATTTCTGGGAGTAAAATGAAGGATAAATTTGTAGGTTTGTGTTAAAAAATTCTGGCAAACAAAGTGGCAAGCTGTCATTTGTCTTCACAGAGCCTGCAAGCATAAGTTATGTTCTTAAAATACTGATACTTGAGTGGTAAGTTCTACAGAAAGGTCCATTAGGAAATGAGTAATTCTGTCTCCAAGCTAGTTAGTGTGCTGTACATGAGGTAGGGAGGTAGACGCTGAACACTGAAGATGAAGAGAAGCATTGAGCAGCACTGATCTGTTTCCATGTGCTGAATGAGACATGGTGTCTCAGGAAAAAAATGTAATTGCGTAATTAAGGACTCTGCCATAATGTATAAACAGCAGGAGTCTAATACTGCTCCACGAGCATCTCAACTCCTGTCATTTTCTTATTTTTAAATGCTTGAGTTTGACCTGAGTAATTTTCTTTTAATTTGTTTCTCTGTGCATGTAATAAATAATAGAGACTAGTGCAAACAACCCAAAATGCAATTATTTCATTTGAGCAGCTGTATGAATTGCCTCTATTTTGGGTAGAATGTCTCCTACATAACAAAAGGGATTCCTTCCCTGTTAAAACAATTTTCTCCATTTCCCAGATTTTCTGGTGGGGTTTCCAGTTGGACAGGACAGGGAATAAATTCTATGGAAGTGCCTTGGCCAGAACCCGAGGAGGGATGCATAACCAAGAACATCACCTGGCTGTCCTTCCTGGCTGTGGGGTCTGTGCAATCCCATCAGCAGGAATGTTATTCTGATTTTTTTGTCAGCAACCTTTCCTCTGGCAGACGGACAGCTGGCGCGCTCCGTTGACTTCAGTGGACTTTGGATCAGGCCGTGGGCATGAGTTGTGGACATGAGCATAAGTAAAGATTGTATTTTAACATCCTATATAGTCTGGATGCATGCTGCATCTTTGTGACTTTTTACTTAATTTATGCTTCACTTTGTGTAATGTTTATCTTGAAAAGAAGGTTTTTTAAGCTTGGCTAAGCAAAAAGACTTTTCAAGAGGGGGAATGGTTGGTTCACGCTTGAGACAGCTGTCTGTTAAATGTTATATTAATGATAAGATCCTAAAAGAGCTGGTTGGAGGGGGCAATCTTTTTCTTTCCTTTTTTACACTATCTTTGCTGAAGTTTCTTTTCCGCTTATAGTGAAGGGGAACAGTTTTCTTTTTCTTTTTTTTTTTTTTTTTTATCATCAACTTCAACCACGGGGTCAGCTTTGAATTGAGTGAGTCAGAAACATATTTATCTCTGAAGTTCTTCTGTGCCTGGGAATGAAGCGTTTCTCCTCATCTCAGAAGAGAGAGACATATTTTAAATAATAGCAGTGCCAAAAAAAAAAAAAGAAAGAAAAAAAAAAAAGAGAAAAGGTAATAGCTGTTTGTTTTGCTTGTTTGACCTACTATATAGTAGGCCTGATTTATATGTTGCTGGTACATACATGATTTTAAGAGACTTTTTTAGTTTCTCCATGGCAATGTTTATAGTCTGTTTATAGAAAGAGATCTGAACTCCAGATTTTTTTCTAAACTCTGCTCAGCTCAGACGGTTGTTACAGCAGATAGACTTGACCTAATACTCACCCTGTTTAAGATGTGTTTTATTTTTGCAGCCGTTCCATAGTTGCAGGAAGCACTCAAGCCTTAATCTGGACCACTTGTTGGGTAGTGAAAGGAAAAATCCAATTCAGGGAGCAATCCTCTTGAAAAACCATACATGGGTTTTAGGGAGAGCTCAGCAGGCCTGCAAATGCTGTAGGCAGCTCTCAAATCCCCACTTTAAGATGGGCCAATAAGGCTTTGTTATTGATGCCTCAAGGGAAAAGCCAAATGCAGTGCTCATCACAATGCGAATGCATATCAAGAATAAACTGAGATTTTGCATGGTTTGATCTGTACATCCTTTTCCTGCTTCCTTCTGCAGTTTTGGTGGAAACAGAATGGTGGAAACTGCAGAAGCCTGAAAACCCTGGAAACATGTTGGTTCTCAGACTCTAGCACGTATCTCCACGGTCTTCAAGACTCTGAATTCTTTTGTCCTCCTAGCTCATGCCCTTGGGCAGGAGTACATGCCATCAGTGCAGCTGCCTATCTGCTCTGAGGGCTGTGCATAGTTAGGAGCAAGCATATGCTATTCTTGGCTATAGTTCTTTGTGAGTATTAGACATCCTGACAAGGGTCTTTGTAATATTCTTGGCTTCTGCAGTCTTCCGTTGCTGTACCCATAGTAACTGGACTGTAAGTATGCCTGGTACCGCCAATGCCAGGCTTTCTTATATAGGATCTTGCATGATGTATAGGGTAGTCTGGTAAGAAACTCAAAACATTCTGAATCTCAGAGCAAGCAGCATTTACTACATCTCTCTTTAGTGTTTAAACTATCGATTTTTTCTTAGACTATAGTATGGCTAAACTAGAAAGAACTAATTTCAAGTTAAGTACACTTTAGAAACACTGCCATGAGCTCTAATTTACTTATTTTAACCAAATGCACTATTGGAAAGAAGAGGGTCTTGGAGCAGATGGAGAAAATAAGCAGTGGTTTGTAACATCCATGTGCAGTTTCTCTTTGAATCTTGTACCGTCCAACTAGCAATACAGAATACTACCTGGGAAGAATCCACCACTCAAAACAGAAATAACATCTTCTTATTCCCTCACTCAGATATAGATCAGAAGATTCCATCACTATGAGTAGACTAGAATATATTTAGCAGTAATGAGATTGTACTTATGCGATACAATTGAGTGTGTTGTTCCAGTAACCATTTTCTTTCTATATATATATTTTTATTTTTTTTTAAGACCTTTGAGATCTTTGTTACCTTAATTTTGTTCAGACCAAATGCAGATGTGATTAAGGACAAGCTGTCCATGTTCACTTCTGAATGACTTGGGGTTACATGCAGATACATGGTTTATCCACGTACGCTTGAATTAGCTAGATGAATGCTTTTGCACTAACAGTATTTATAACTTGTTTTTATTGTCACTAAAAATGAATGGATTTTCTGAGGTGATCAATCATCTATGTCACTTGGAAAAAATACATGTGTCTATAGCTATATATCCTAAAAAAATCCTATTAAAATGGTGGTCATAGTGCATTTTGGCTTGTAATAGCAATAGTACTGTTCAAAATTTTTTTAAACTACACCAGTACAGACATTAATTGCTAAATACAGAAGGCCAGACATTTAGCAGATGTAAACTGCTGTCATTTATTTCCATTGAACTGTTGCAATTTACACCAATTCAGAGAATCACTCTAATGGACCACTTCTCCTGCCTTCACACTGAATGTTGCCTGAGTAAACAATTAGTTTTACTAATTTAATGGAAACTCTTTCCATGTTTTCCCACGTGCACTAACCTCAGTTGCAAGATAAGAAAAGCACACAGTGGAGATCAGAGAACATTATCCAGGCTGAAGTCAAAGGGTGACAGTAGTAGCCGCTACTTGCAAAATTCCTAACTCTCCTTGGATGGGAAATTTGGACAAAGGGACAGGAAATTGCACAGTACTGATAAAAAATAATTTAAAAGAGTACGATGCTAACAAGTATAGCTTCACCTTGCAATAGCACTGGTTTTTACTGTCAGTGCTGAGAGTGGTTTCACCTCAGACTTGTCAGGTGTTAAAAAAGATGTTGATCTAATCGCCGCTACCTTGTGTTCCAGTCTCTTGTAAGCCTGGCAGTGATTTTGTATTTCTGAAAGCTTCATGGAAGCCAGCCACTTTCTATAGTGCATCAAGGTTATTTTCTCTTAGATCCTGTTGCTCCATGACTTCTGCAGAAGTCATTTCATTTGACCATTCCGTGTTAAAATTTGCTTACAGAAGCACATAGCCCTGAACACAGAACATATGCATAGAAAGTAAAGCTTTTCTTCATAGCTGTCTTTGGATAATGTATAATGGATTAATGGGTTAAACAAAGGGATAGAAGAAGTAGAAATAGTTTAACTTTTAATATGTTGTTTAAGAAACCCTTAAGACATGTACACATCCTCTTCTTATCAACCTGGGAAAACAAATGGAAAGTTAATGAAGCAAACCACTCAGCCTAATATGATGATTATCAGCCACCCTGAAAAAAATTACATACGTGAACAAACAGGCTTCCTATTCCTTCTTCTAACAATGCTCCCCTCACATAGACCTGAGACCAAACTCAGTGTAATGAATCATTCATGCTAATACTGAACATCATGAAAGGTTAAACATACATGGAATTGAATGGCAATCTTGTCAAACCATTTTCTTTCCTTACTTGCAGAACACATACCATGATGCATTCCTCAACTGTTGTTAATTTAAAGGGTTCGAGGTTGAAAAAAAGAGATTCTGGAAATGCCACGCCGGTCCATGTGGGTTAACTTAGTCTGAGGTATCTGTGTTTTCAGTTGGGGATTCAAAGTGATTTGGTGGAAGGCTCTCATTTGCTTTGTTCTCTCTACTATCTCTCTTTAATCTGAAAATCCAGAGTACCAAGATTTAATATTAGAATTTTGTGCAACAGATTATTAGCCATATTATGAAAAAGAATTCACAACTTAGATCATAAAAAAGTTGAGGAGGTTTTAGATGTGTGTAGGTAGAAAAGAAAATAGTTTCTATTTGGATATTGTATAATGTAAGAACATTGACATCTGTGTCTCACTAGGAATAATATTTAATTGTGCTAAGAAGATATCATGCAGATTTCAGGCTTGCCATGTGCCACAGGAAAATATCTGTATCCAGATAGTTAAGAATTTAGAAAGATTATTTTGGCTTTTGTTTTTATAATAGAAATCTCAGGCCTCTATTGTTATTTATCCAACTATCTACACTCATTGTCCTCCAGCTTTTAACACATGTTCTTAACTATGTTTTCAGGAATCAGTGTAAATATCTTTTTTTTGGTAACATGTTTCCTCTTATTCCTTTGTGTATTTGGGAGCTATACAATTCTGACTAAACATCCCTGCAGAGAATGAATACCCCACTGCTCAAAAATTTTTTACTTTGTTGCATTCTGTTTTCATTTAGATGCATAGTCAAAATTCCATACTTGATCAGACTAGTGGTATAGTTAGCCCAGTATCCTGTCTTTAAGAAAAGCGAGTAACAGATGCTGCATAGGAAGAGGAAAGGAATGCTTCAGTTAGTAACCCAGGGGTAACCCGCCTGTGAGGAAACATTTCTCCCCAAGCTACTACTGTTTGTGACCAAGTTATGCCCTGAAGTATAAAGTTTTACATCCCTTCAAAAAGTGCAGTTTTAAAAAATAGCTATCATAACTTCACAAAACTTTTTGTGAAGTATCTATTTCTTCATAGAGTCCCATTAAATTCTTGTCTCCACACTTTGTATGGTGACAATAAGTTCCATAAGCCAATTATGCTCAGTTATGAAATAGATTTCCTTTCTGTCACTTTTCTGTTTGATCCCTTTCAATTTAATTAAATAGTCAAAATTTAAAGTATATTTTTTCCATCTTGAAAAAGAATTCCTTCATTGTAACTTTTCAGAAAATAGCCTATTTAGTTCTTTATTTTTCATTTAGAATAATTCTGAGTTTTTACACTGATGAGAGATTGTTTAAGCAACCATCTCACTTATCTGCTGTAAGAACAATATTTTAAAGATGCAATTTTCTGTGAAAGAAGCTAGTTCAACATGTAATTCTCTTCTGTCTTTGATGGATCATTTGCTCAAACATAATGAATTCTGCTGAATCTGATAACTTTATTTCTCATAAAGTAATCACAGTAAAATAATGAGTTACTGTATCATAATTTTTGCTTTTTTTCTCATTGCTTGCCTTTTTCACTTGAAAAAAGTCCTTGAGTTCTTGATTAGTCTTCTTGGCTTAAAGGACTTGTCTTTTGCCAGGTTGAAAGAAAAAAATTATTCAGATTCTTTACTTTTGATTCACCATTGCTCTGAAATAATGAATGGTATCCTTTCTTATAATCATCCCAAAACATCAAGGGCGGCTTCCTACTCACTATGAAAAGACATAGGTCCAGCTTTTTGATTGGGATAAAAAAATTGTTAATAAAATCAGCACAGTGGTTCAGGTACGCTAGCCTGTTAGACCTCCAACAGGAAAGTCACAGATCTTAAGAAGAAGAAGAAGAAGAAAGGGAAGGAGAAACAGAGATTCATGGGAGAAAAAAAAAAGGGGGAGAAATGTGATTTCAGATGGTATCAAACAAAAGAAAAGAATGTTACCGTCAGTTCTCTCCCACCAAATTTGACTCTGCCCAGTTCAATGCTGCTATCACTGCTCAGGTCAGAGATCTATTAAAATGCAATAAAGTGACAATATTTCTGGAAACCTGGAGCCATCCTGGAACTACTTGAAGGATTCTTCTTAAAGGGACTGATCCAAACCCCACAAAAGTAAATTGGATCATTTGCATTGATTTCAAGAAGCTTTCAATTATACCATAATCTAAATTGTTGAAATAAGTGCTGAACTGGTTGTTGGCCAGGTATTTGAGGGGAAACCACTACTACTGTTACTAACAAATTTATCATTAATAGAAACAAAATACCACACTGTATTCACTGACATGGTAGCAATACCTTTATGTCTGATAATTTTGTACAATGAAAATCATCACACACTTGATATTTTGGAAATATTTGAAGAATTAAAATTCATCAAAAGTTTGAAACCTGTTGTATTAAAACTATCAGCAAGGGCCTGCATTTACTTCTCAAGCAGTATATTTTAAAAGTACATGCACTTTTTCAAATGCTATTTCACATCCTATTCTTAGTGATGACCTCTACTGTCTGTGCTGGACTTAGGTATTATTTTTTACTGAAATGAGATCTCTTTAATCAGCTTTGAAAACATTGTGAACTGAAACTGCTCTTATTTAAAAGTTTAACTTTACTTTCATCAATTTATAATCAGAGTTCCTCTGGTATGTTTGATTCCTGACAAACAAGGATAAAAGTCTTGTGCCCCCATTGCTAATGAGATGATAAAACAGCAGGGATCAAGTTTTTAATTACTACAGGCTATGCACTGGAGAGGTACCAATGATATTTTCTATTGCATGTCTAAGTTGTAACTTCAGGCTTATGACAGTCATGCTGTGTTCCTCTGCCTTTGATGATCACTCATCTTTGTCTCCTGAGAACATACAAAAATTTCTGAGCTTGGATCCTGGGGGGCTTGCAATTATTGCTGTAACCTGGCACAGGTTCCAGTGTAGTACCATTGCTGCTCAGTGAGGATCTGATATCGCAACGAAGAATAGGACATGCAAAACATCTATGAACTTTTCTTCTCAGACAATCTTGATTCTCAATCTAGTTGTATGCAAGTCCCTTTAATAATTACACTTTTAATTAAGCTAGAGAATCATTTAATATTGTTTCATTTTTTCCTGTTGGAAACACAATCTATTACCTTCTCATACATAAAGAATGATGGCCACAGGCACACAGTAATACACATTTTTGGCACTAGGGGACTCAGGTCTTGGAAAACTGACAATACAGGCATATTTTTGGAAACGATCATCATTCCTACCCACGTTTATAAGCTTGTTGAGCAAGTTTTGTTTCTTTGAATAAAATTCATACCGATGCAAGAGATTAAAATGCATTTTCTAGTAATAAATACTTCCATTATTAGAAAGAGAGAGCTGAAGCTGGCGATTTCGCAGACCTATCCTTCCCCAGTTTTACAGATTTCCACCACACTGATCAACCTGCATATATTTTACCATTATTCTGGTTATTCAAATGCTTCTTTTTCCTTTTGCTCCATACCACTGTCTTAGATAAAGAGTGAATATTTCCTTTGGCTCCAGTGCAAGGCAAACAAAAGAAGAGCCACCAGTTGTGCTAACATAAACGAAGCACAGATGAGACCAGAATGATAATGCTTGTAGGTTACATGGAAAGTCGCCTCTCTCAGTTTCCTCAGGACTGGATCACTGCTTAGATCACCAAAAATTTGTGTGGAGGAAAAAGTGAGAGGAAAAAAAATGAAAGTATCTTCTCACTGAGCTTCCATGATTTTTTTCTCTGAATACAAGTTTTATTTTCTCATGAAAGAGTTTGTGACATCTGAACATGAACCCACCAGATTCTTCAAATCAAGAAGAGGCTGTCTCCACACAGGTCATGCACCCACCAAAATTTGCTCTGAACCCATTGCTGCATTTTTCTGGCCACAGCTGCACAGCTCTTCCACTGTTCCATGGAATGCTACAGACATAATTTCCTTTAAATTCCTTTATGCTGAGAGAGCACTCTGTGAGAAAATTATTTCATCCCTGTTTTGTGTTGCCTTTCCTGTTTAATCTCCGCTTGATGTGAGAGATGATAGGTATGTCTTGGCCTTTTTTTCATGCCAAATGAAGATGCTAATCCTTTCCTCAGTTCCTTCAGTTTATATTTTCTCTCTGCATCTATGTCTTAACCCAGGAAGGAACTTTCCATCTGGAAAAGACCACAGAAATAGAGACATCTCCAGCATGAAGTGGAGCCAGCAAGGGGGAAAAGATGAGTCTGGATTCAGAAGCAGAAGGTCCTCTTTGAGTGCTGAAATAGAAAAAATAAAAAAGTACTTTGTCTAAGCTTGAAGATTTTACAGTAGCATCATTTGTGTATGGGAAAAATACCAAAGGAGGTGCCTGCATGCAGAGATATTGCAAAATACCATATGAAAGCAAATTTTAATATATTCATTTCAGCAAGAATTGTGAGTTCTGATCTGACTCGGATTCTCCAGGGACTGCATGTCAGACAAATGCTACAGAAATCAAGAGACCAGATGACCCACTTCTCTCTAGCTTGAAGATAAAACCCCACTGCTTTGGTAGTCTCTTCCAAACTGGCTGTAAATAATCATTCTTAAGAAAAACAAACTTAAGAAAAACTTTAACTTCAAAAAGTACTTCACAAATTTGAAAACTTCTATTAAATAACCAACCATGATTTATGCACTTGGCTGTAGAATTCAATTACATTTTGAAAGCAAATCACGAAGGAGACTTCATACTTGTTTTCTTTTACAACTGAAATGACAGATCAAAAATGTTAATGCTACAAATACTGTACTGACTAGAAACCAAATATAGCTTAAATGTGCTGATTTATTTTACAAATGTAGGACATCCAAGGAACAGACTATTCTTCTGTAGAGGTGATCAATGGCACTTAAGAACTATACAGCTTATATCAACTTAAACCAATGCATAAACAGAATCAAGAGACATTTAATATGCTACATAATAAAACTTGAAATGAAGTTGACCATAAAATGTGTATAATCTAAACTGCAGAAATCACTCCATTTTAATGAACTGTTCCCTAAAAAGAAAATGTAAAGTGTTTAAAAGATTTAGCAAAATGTGTGCATCGATTCAATAAATCATCATGGGTATCAATTATATCTTGAAAACAGTGTACAGCTCTTATAACATCAAGGACTGGTTTTAATTACAGCTGCAGTGTAACTAACATTTTCTTAATTTTAATGAGTGTTGTTCTATTATAGGATTAACTTGTGCTGAAGCTGAAGAAGCCAAAAGAATTTTGACTTAAAAGTATTCCAAAGACATTTGAGAGGTGCAGGGAACAGCAGATTGTTTTGAAGTATGTTGGATTTTGGCCCAAATGCTGTTCGACTTTCTCACTCAATGAGACATCTCATGGGAATATGGCAAAAAAGATTTGGCCTTTTTTCCAGAATTGTAAAAAGTCAATATTGCAATAGGCTACAAGTGCAATGCTGTAGCAAATTCCTGTCTATATAAGAGAAATTTGCATAAGTAAAATGAGCATGTTACATCATTATAATTGTTAATATAGAGGTTCATCAGTGACACCAACTCTTTTAATCACACAGAATCACAGAATCTTCATGGTTGGAAGGGACCTTTGAGATCATCAAGTCCAACCACATACACACACACACACACACAAAAAAAAGTTCATCTTTAGTTGTAAATCATGCTTGATTGACATACTGTATCTATATTGAGTATGTACCATTCTAATAGCAGTGATATAGCAACAAAATTTCATCAGCTTGGCAAGGTATTAAATGAAATATTGTATACAGGTCAAAGAATCACTTGGAAAACTCCTGAATCAAAAAGAAAACCAAAAACCAGTGAGTTTGCATTTATCATAGTGATAGGATGACGGGTAACGGTGTTAAACTGAAGGAGGGAAGATTTAGATTAGATATTAGGAAGAAATTCTTCACTGTGAGGGTGGTGAGACACTGGCCCAGGTTGCCCAGAGAAGC
>JAOXNO010000006.1:11146668-11188974 GCA_028565335.1 Limnodromus scolopaceus | reverse complement strand
AACCTGGTCTAGTGGGAGGTGTCCCTGCCCATGGCAGGGGGGTTGGAACTAGATGATCTTTAAGGTCCCTTCCAACCAAAACCATTCTATGATTCTATGATCATCATCATTTCGAAGAATTTTAAGATTTTATTATAAAAGAATGATAGAACTTAATTTACTACACACCAGGGTAGAGAACCAGTGGTTTGAGAGGTGACAATAATCCATCTTGTGGGCACTCTAATTTTTGTCCCAATCTACTGGTAATGAATCTGGTCTAATGCGGGACATAAAGAAGGCTGACTTTATGATCCACAAACAATTTATGGGAAGCAGCTGGTTTTGTGTAAGTATGTGAAGTGTTAATACAGAGATTAGAAGTTATCATTCAGCCTTGAAAGTGGGCTCTGGAACACAGAAGCAGAAGGAACATTATATTTCTGTTACACTAAAACTATGCCACTGTTAAATTAAAGTAAGAATTCCAAACTGAAATACTCATGTTTACAGAAACGTGAACGCAGATCTTGAGGCTACTGCCACTCCTCAAGCCGATTTCTGTATGTTCAGGACAGAAGCATTTGCATTTGGCATCTCATTTTTCAGCAAATTTCTTTCCTCTGACTTTTTCATTAAATGAGCTGCAGTGTGTATTGAGAACATTATTTTGCTTACACAAAAGGAAAACTAGATAATAGGTGCTTTTTATGTCAAAAGGTTGTATTGCTTTTCTCCTACTGCTGGGTGGCCATAATATTTAAGTCATAAATGGGCAAATGTCAAAGCAGGTCTCCTGCTGTGCCTGACTCCCTCTAATAATTAGGTGCTGTTTTATTGTTCTGTGGCTTAGTTGTGAGTACAGCTGTCAGCTGACATAACTGGTAATGGAAGGACCACATTCCTTATAGCTAGACAACTCCCTTCAAAATTCATGGCATATTTACAGCCATCAGATTTGCAGTGTCAGGTTCCAGGTTATAGCTGTGCACAGCAAAATAATGTCTGACTCTATGTGACTGCACTGTTACATGTGTGTGTTTAACATCAAAAATTTATATTCATACAAAATAAGGAGGTCCAGACCTTCCAGCCAGCTATGAGTGTGCCTTGCACTGTTTCAGAAGACCCGAAGAGCTTCACTCTCTCCCTTCCCTGGAATCACCCCACTGTGTTACACTGCTCTGCTGGCCCCACTCCCTTCCCTCCCACACAAGCCCAGAGACCACAAGACAAAGAGAAAGGAGCCCTGTGTAAAGAGTAGCTCCGTGGTCCACAGACACCACAGTAGATGTCTGGAGTGGTAAACCACTAATATAATTTACCAACTTGCTAAAAAGCAAGTGAAAATAAAAAAAGCCAGCTGCAAAGGTTGTTGGGAGTATATCCATATGTAGACGGAGGGCTCCACTTCGTATGTGCCCAAGGAAAAATACAACAGCTGTTTAAGCCTTGCCTGTCTTGCTACTCGTTGAAAGGTGTTTTACCATCCTACCATCCTTTTTCAGACTCTATTCTCTGTAGACTCCTGCAATACTTGGGATGGCAAAAACTTTCTGTTGTGTTTGATAACTAATGAAGGAGGACCTTCCCGTCCTGGCATACCTCTGCTTTGAAGGCTCCAGGCAGCAATGCCAGTCCAGTGCCTGCTAGAAAAGGTTGCTGTGCCAAAGTTATTTGCTGGGTGAAGGGAGCTGGTGGGAATGAGGACTTACTGACAGTGGTAACCGTTGTGTGGGCTTTACCAGGAGCTGCCCAGCTTAAGGTGACTCTTCACAAGGTATCCTGCAAGGACACAGATCTGTTTTGCCTCCCCCAGAAAGCAGGCATGGGGTAGCACACAGGGATGATCATTCTAGACATCTCATGTAGCCTGAGCCAATATGGATAGCAAGAAGGAGGAAGCATAGCTGCAGAACCTGCTGTTCCCTCGGACACGATGGGGGGATTTGCTCCACACTGTGAAAGCCCTGGTTGGGATGTGGTAAGGGTGGCTTCTCAGGAATAGTCCTCTTCAAGAGCTGTTCTTGAATAGGAAAAAGTTAACAACTTCTTGCTGCTCCAGCCAAAAAGGTACACAAATTTAATGCTGCAGGATTATTAGCTCTTTGTATACTTAACAAAGCATGTCAGTAATGGGCTGTACAAAACTTCCCTATGGCAGCTGTCAGACTTGTTACAAGCTGTAGTTGAGCAACCAGTCAGGAGGTGGTTTTCTTGGGGACAGGATTGTTATGAGGATGGTTGTGTTACCTTATTCCACAAAGTCAAATTAGCTCCTTGCTATTCCATATTCTAGCAATAACTTCCTACTGAAAGCTCATCCTCCTTCAGCAGGGATTTAGGAAAACAAGGCAAAAATAGCTTATTCAAAGCTTCTTCAGGAAGAACATTTAGAAAACATTGGATCCTTAACATCTCAGTCCCTAGCCTTTATTCAAGGAAACTTTCTCTGGTCTCAATGGCACCTTGTTTTCTGGGCAGAATCTATAGGGGCAGTCCCGTATTGCCAGAAGAGAGCAGAGTTTTGGATAGAGAATTTATGTGCCACAGTGTGCTACTGGACACAGAAATTATAAGAAAAAGTTTAGTGAGAAGAAAGACAACCAAAAATGTATCAGTAAATATTAGGGGTTTACTAGCAGTCTCATACTGACCTTGGTGAGGATGTTAATTCACTTTAGTGGTTATTTGAATAGGAAAAAGCCAGGGTGAAAAAAAAGGAGAAATAGAGCAAGCAGCGTAAGATATTTTTCTGCTTTCTAAACACTGGCTAATCATTCACCCGACTTTTTGCTAGATAAGAAAGTTCTAGTGGTGGCTATTTGTGAGATAGATACTTAATGCAGTGAGACTTTTTTTTAATTATTTTTGCCCAGGAGACAAATGTGTAACCATATGATTTTTCCCCCTGCTATGTTAAAAATGCATTTATATTTTTTCAAGCACACCCCGATTAAAGAGGGCACATCTGTTTTAAGTCCTTCTTTATGAAAATTACTGAGCTTCCTCTGAAAGCTTATCTTTTAATTTCAAAATTCTTTGTAGCAATAACTTAGATAATAACCAACCATATTTCTGTCTTCTTTAGAAAAAAAAAAGAGAGAGAGAGAGAAAGAAAGAAAGAACCATTTTGAGCTTTGAACTCCCCCTCCCTCCCCTCTTTGGGTCTCCTTTGAAAAGGCCCCCCTCATTTGCGTTTAAAATGGATGTTTCATACTGGTTGATTAGTGTTAGTATGGGATACCAGCCGCTCTGAGCCCAAGGCTCAGCTTGAGATCTGCGGATTATTCATCAACTTCCCCGGCAGGGGGGACCGTTTCTCACTTTCACTGCACAGCAGCAAAGTGTTCAGCTTTGCTTTTTAAGATTTTTTTTCCCTTTTCACAAAGTTTTTTTTTTTTCCCCTTCTTCCCCATGAAGGGGTTACTTGAGTGTACATAACACCAGATCACTTTTAATACCAAACCTCCCCCGCCCCAACCAGCTTTCTTGGTCTGAATAGCACATAATGGATTGGGACGTATTTACCATATGTCTGTCTGGTTACAACCATTGTTTAAGGCAAAGATAATTTAAATACGTAAATGAAGACTTGGAGTGGTACTTCATTTTATCACTATATTATGGCCATACTATAGCATCTCTTTTTTTTTTCTTTTTTCCTTAGCTCTGACTGATGTTTTGTTTATCATATATTCAGTTAGAAAAGATGTAGAGGACATATGTTAGGATGTGTCTATATTAACAATATTTCAGTAACATTTATCACCACTGCTGTCAGCATTTTGAATACCAAGTCTAATCCAGCTCTGAACAGGCTTTTACAAAATTGTTATTTGACATTAGCTACCTGTGTAAGTCTGATTGTTATTATTAATCATACCTACTGAGATAATGATTTAGAACCAATGAAAAGGACTTCTCCTTGTGCAGAACAAAAATAAATAGCAGAGAATTTTGTATGCCTGAAATCTACCCGCTTGTGTGTCATCTGATCTCACAAAGGATGAGTTCCCTACAAACCTAAGGTCTCTCAGTCTTGTAAGCCATTATGGATACAGGAATACAATTGCAACATGAAGAGCTTTTCCAGACATTTGTGAGCATATATACTTTCCTTTCTCCTTTGTCTCCAGCTGCCTAAAGGCATTCATCCTTCTTTGAACATAGTGACTACACACAAAATTATAATGTCTACAGAAAGGCAGAATTACTTTCTTTTAGCTTTAGCCATCTGAACCAGGCATGAACCTTGACAATTAGTTTAAAAGAATCTATTGCAGATGGAAAGAAACCAGCAGCTGCAGAATGTGACCATCCTATCCATGCTTACGATGGGACAGAATACCCTCTAGATATAGAATATACTACCCCCACTGACTAAGTCCACATAACTAGTTCAGATCAAACTCCTAACTTTTAGAGAGCAGAGACTGGGTGAGATTATTCACACTTACTAAAACACAGGATGATTGGGTGCAAAGCTCACAATCATTAATTCTTCTTCTTAAAATTAACAGCTATCATGAGCTGAATTTTCTCTTTTGTCTCCTACTCTGAAAAGTCTGAAAAAAGTTATCTTCCCTGGTACCTTTAGTGAATTATATTTCTCCTTTGGGACATCTTTAATCTGCTTACAAGAAGGTCAGTAGGAGTAAGAGACACAGCACAGCACTATGCAGACTTCAAAAAAAAGAACTTCTTTATACCCACATGGGCATGCATGGTTCCCCCTTCCTAACGGTACATTTTCTCCCTTCACTACCCTATTTTTTGGTTTTGAATCTATACCTCCTGGCTGAGCCCTCCCACCATGAAAACAGTACACATAAAAGTCAGATGTGTTATTTTAAAATACGAATGGCCACAACCACTGCCCATTGTGCCAAGCTCAGGGCTATTGATAGGTATCTGACATGCTCCTCTGGGAACTGGTACTTTGGTACTCCCTCTAGGTCCTGTTCCAGGAGGACTCAGGCAGGAGTTGTACCCAGCTGCTCAACCACAGCTGTACCAGCTGTTCTGTCCAGAAGACAGAACTGTGAGGATCTGGAAACTACATGGTCAAAGAATGATTTTAGGCCTATCTAGGGTTAGGTATATGCTAAAGAAATTATGAAGACTGAAGTTGAGGATCTAGGTGCCCTAATCTTTCTAAAACTTGTTTGAGGGACATGAATCTTCCTTTTGACAGACCATAATGCTTCCTTACTCTTCTCAATTTTGTGTCTGCTGCAGCCATGACCACAGCAGTACCTGAGTGTTGTTCAGAATTGCTGCATGTGAATTCTGTCTTTTTTTCCAGGAGGAATCCATGTAATAACTACAAAATTTAAATACATACATATATATATACACATATATGCATATGTATGGGGACCAGAGAAACTAGTAACCAAGATGTTTGGCTCCTGCAGCCAAGAGATGGGTGTTTTCATCACAGACATCAAAAGAAATACATGAAGGAGGTGGGGATGACAATGAAGCTGATAAGTCAAAGGATATTGCATAAGATGTTGCAAGAGATGGAAAGACATATTTTACATACTGTGCTGCATTGCAAATGATGCAGTCCACATAAAATACTCTAGAGAGAACTTGGAGAATATACTATTTGGCTAGATTTCTTAGGGCCACTTCGACAGGATAGTGTAAATTGATACAGCTCCACTGACTTGAATTGATTTGGGCCAATAAATTGCAACAAAAGAAACACCAAAAGAAAACCTAATGAGCCCTCACTCAATTTATTCAGTTGTATCTAGAGGCATGGTGATACTTCAGAAGTATTGCTTACAAAGCACTAGTGATAGTGGTAAAGCCATTTGTACTAGACAAATTTAACACTTATCTGCTCAACTCAATTCAAGTCAGTGAAGCCAGCTACGTAAGTACATCATCTGCTTGATAAGATAAATATATTATAATATAAAATGTATTTGATAGTACATCTATATTTGATACAAGCAAGAGCAACGCAGTGGGTAGCACCATGGATCAGAATTAATTCCAGAACAGATTTTAAATACAATGGAGGTAGTACATCTTCATATTACTGTTACAGGTATCTTTACTACCATACTGACCACCATGCTTTATCACCGAAGTCCACGTGGAAATCCATTCAAAAGGATCATTTGTAACATGGGCCATCAGGCTATGATTTGACGTTTTAAAAGTTAACCAAACCAGAATTTTATAAAGCCATTGCCTGCAAATATTCCAAGGGAAGTGAGTGAAATGGTGACAGAGGCTTTGCACATAGGTAGATACAAACTTTGTTTAGCATAACATAAAATGTGTGAGAATGATTTAAATTCAATTGCAAAATTAGTTATTGGGGGTTTTAAATTGTAAAGTACCATTTGGGCTTTAGGGAATCTTCAAAATAAAGAAAATAACTCAGGTATTTATTGTTTTGCTTCAATTTACATTGGTGCTGTAAATAGCTGACAAGAAATGATGACAAATAAGCTATTGTAACCCTTTGGGAGTTTATTAGGTCATTTGTGAGAGCGTTGAATAGAGTCATTTGTTGCCCTCAGGTGTTTGAGAGTCTCTTTACCCTTGGGAAAGGAATTTAACAAAGGAGTGTATTTCAAAGAAGGCACTCTGTGTTTTCCACCCTTTTTCTGAAGTGTTTTCAAACACACTCCAAGCTAAAAATTCTCAGAAGTGAGAAAAGGAGGTATATATCAGACGACCCCTGAAGCAGCTGACAATCCCAGGGAGCAGAAGATAGGGTCAGATTCTAGATGCTTGAATCCCAAATACATTTTCACCATAGGAGGCTCTGATTTATTTTTGCCCCACCCACTGGGTGCAAACTTTGAAATGCACAATACAAAAGCATTGGACTAATGCCCTACTTGCATTTTTTTATTTGGCTGAAATGTGACATGTCTTATTTTTTGTCTGCTTCCAAAAACACTGGGCAGGTCCTTTGTTACAAAAAGACATTGCATCTGCCCTAATCTTATAGATCTTCTTAATTAAATAAGGGATTAGCATTTGTTTAAGCTATAATGAAACAGATTGTCAGGCAATATCAATACAGCCATCATAACAAGTCTGCTAAACAGATTCAAAAAAAAACGTAACTACAGTTCCAATTACCTAAGTAGCAACTAGGTAGTTACCTAGTCCAAAAGCAATGGTTCATATTATCCCTCCAGTGGAAAGAAGAATAAAAAGGAAGCCAAGGGGAAAGAAAAAATGGCTGTGTATATTTTTTTTCTTTTTTTACTTCCCTGAGCAGTAGCAATGAAAAGGAGCTCATGATTCTATCTAAAATGCAGGCAGTAAGCAGATTTAGCATCACCCATCTTGTATTTAGTTCAGGAGGTGCTATCAAGTGAACTCACTAGCTCATTATTTCTGCTTAATTAAGATACTTAGAGATGAAAATCTGTGGAAATTAGAAGGTTAGTAGTGACAATGATGAAATAACAACAGAATCTAACTGAGCAGAGCAAATTTGCAGTGTGGAAGTCCTGAATAAAACAATAGCAGTTGATGGAGACCTGGTAATAAACAAGATTGTTGTTTTATTTTTCCTTGAAGGCTATTGCTGACAGGTTCAAGGCAAGATTGATCATCTTTGTTTCAGGAAAAGCATCTTTCCTGTACAAATTTTGCTTAAAATAACTTTTATTTGTACTATCAGATAAGTGAGTCAGACAGAAATAAGGAGACCACGGGATAAAACAACAGTGCAAAAACATGATTTTGATTAGGGAGCCGTCACAAGAGCAGTAGTTAAGGTTAGTGCCACAGGTATCTTTGAAATAGAGTAAATGCACTCATGAGATTCATTGTTTGGGCCAGGGATATGTAAAATGGTCTAAAGTAGAATTCAGCATGAATTTTTCTTCATTAATCATAAAGGATAAATCTTAAGAATTAGTTTTGTAGTTAATTTCAAATTAACGCTGACCAGTCTAGCATCACTGATCTATCCTTCACTCTCTGCCACTAGCAATATAGAAAAACTACAAATGGCTCAGAGATTTTTATATTTTGGTATTAGGACTGATTTGTATTTCTTGCTCTGTACAACCTATTTGTCTGTTTGTCCTATTTGTCTCTATAAAACCGTAAAGCGAGATTTGGTGGGAACCATTAAAAACTCCTGAAGTTTAGAAAAATGTTATGTCCTTCTAAAAAAATCACTTCTTTAAAAATGTACTTAACGACTTCTAAGGGCAGGAAGCTGGTGCTTTTTATCTTACTGGGAGGCTGGAAGATTTCACTGTGTTTTTATAGTGTCTGCCAGTCTCCTTTCCATTGCATGGTGTCAGGCAGGAGTTAACTGTACGTTTGAGAATGAGAAAACCAGAACAAAGCAATGTGAAAGAGAACCTGTTTTCAAAACACCTTTCTGTCTTCTGGATGGGGTTTTGTTTCCCTTGACAGAAGTCTGAGTGCAATGGGCATTTCTGACCTACATTTCTGGGAGCTGACTCTTGCCTGTCTGTGTGTACACAGCACACAGCCAAACGCTGTCTGTGCTCTCAGTGGGTGCTGGCAGGCAGGGATTTGTCCATTCCCAACACCCTTCAGAGCTGGATACAAAGTTTCCCAGATTGTCTCAGAGATGCTCCTGCAGATTTGGTCACTCTGTAATTCTTCTGTCACTGAAAAGACCCACTTCTAGCAGTTTATAGCTAGAAGAGAAACTACCAAAGCATTACAAACTTTGCACCTGAGTTTAGCAACTATGGCTTGGATAGAAAAAGGTGCCTGGCTACTGGCTGGAGTTCCCCTGTACAGTAAATAAGACTCAGGAGGAGTCCCAAACAGCCAGCACATTGAGCCAGCCTGATATCTACGTGATGGACTTGATGCCCTTTGTCCCCTTCTTCATGTTTATAGATGGATGGAGGCTTGATTCAGCAAGGAAAGCTCTGCAGAATAACTGTAGTTTCCCCACCATATTGCCCGTAGTGCATGCATTAGCACATGCCACGGAGGAGGCTACAGTCCTGTTCTCCACAACTCTCAAAAATTATTTCCTGGCCTTATTCAAGGCTTCAAGAGCGTACTGTCATCCACTTAGACTCCACTTGAACCCTCTCTCAAGTAAATGCCCTCCAGCTCTTGTCTTCAAATAGTGCTGTCCATCCTTTTTGATTGTACAAGTCATGTAGATTTTTCAAAGGCAGAGCTGATGTTTATGGCCCGTCTTCTCTCTTGCTTTCTCATTTCTTGACTGGATTCATTGCGCATCCAGTTCTCAGGTAATTCATGCAAATAAGACATTGTGTGCTTGAAAGATGCCCAAGATGAAGAATGGCTAAGATTAGGCCACCCCTATGGGAATAATTAATGTAGCCCATGTATCTTTTGCTTGGGCTGAATTTGAGAGCACACAGAAATAGTCTGTAGGTAACTGTGACTGCTGCTTATCCTTGGCTGCCCCTCATTCCTGGCTACTATCTCTCTTATGGGCATTTCAGTATCTTACCCATCTTGTATGGATGTAATCCACAGGATGCACCCATCTGTCTTGTGTTCTCCTGAGCTGTCTCTTTGGTGCAAAGAACCTGTCTGTTTTGTGCTGGGAAAGTACAAAAGAGTAATTTGGTGTGCCCGAGGAAATCTACTAACAAAAAGTTTGGTGCATATGAAATTAGGAACCTTCAAGAACAGGCAGCATTTAAGCAGGAGATTCCAGTATCAGTCTGGTATTCAAGTTCTCTGTTGTACACTATAAGCACACAGAGTCTGTTTCTCCATGTACCTCAATGGAAAGTTTGTCATGTAAGTGATTTAGGTAATGAAAATCCATGTGTTTATTTCTGGAGTGCTTAGAATAAATTAGGAGCTCTGCAGAAACCTGCTACTATCCCACTAGCCTGCTATCGGTTACCAAAATGACCCAACTGTTAAGGTAGGGAAATTCAAAACCAGCAAAATTAGTTCAGTGTGAGAGTTGATTCCCATCAGAGTCCAGATAATAAGTCCTGCTAGTTCCCCTGATACTGACATCTGCGTCGTTAATTCAAGCACACAAATGAAAGACTGAGCTAATATGAAAACCAAAGCAGTGATGCAGCAAGCAGTAAGAAACGTATTCAGGTCCTGAACTGAAATGCGTCCTTGCTATCTGTGGTTACATCCAACTTTGGAAGCACCTAAAAAAAAGCCATTCCAATTCTTTCTTATTCTCCTAATCACCACTGCCTTCCCAACGCAACCACTACCAAGGAAATCGATGCCATTCCTACAGAGGGATCAGCACACCAGTGCAGCCTCTGTTAACACATGTTCTACCCCGTGCTCCCAGTTCCTTAACAGCTCTGCCTTAGCAGATTGCCTCGCTCGGGTGCCCTGAGAGGAGGGTCTAGGCTGAACCATTTCATAGTGAAACAAGGCACTCATTTTTCTTTCGCATGCAATCCTTCCATCACTTTATTATGTGGTGCTCATTTTTAATTCGTTTTACATGTAAGAGAAATACCTTTCCGTAGTGACAAATGCGCTTCCTTTAAATATGTAGCAGTAGAGATTGAGCCCTATTAATTTTACCTTACTGTATTATATATCAGATCATCGTGATTGATTAATTCTAAATGAGAGATACTACAATAAGATTTAAGGAAAAGGTTTAAAATTGAGATTAAGCCTTCATTATTTTGCTGCTCAATAATTTAAAATGACAGCCTTAAATATGGAGCAATGCATTTAATTTCCAAGGTACTTACTAAACTGCATCTGGAGTGAAGTTAGGACCTAAGACACCACTGAAATATTCATGTTGTCATAGAGAGGGTGCAATACAAGATGAAAAAAGTTATTTCAGGTCTTGACAATCAAATATAGGAGGAAACGATATGAAACTCTTATTAATGACTTTGACATAACCTAGCAAAGTTTCTGAAAACTACAAATCCTTGAAGAAAGTCTACGACTGCTGGCCAGGATCTTCAAGCATCCATCTATATGGAATCTCACAGAATTGAGGGTGGGTGAACAGAGGCTGAAATGTCCATCCATGTCTTGATGTCATTGCAACACTGAGTTCACAAGCACCCTAACTGAAGCCTTTAGAGGCAGCTTGTGACAGATTCACTGAAACTGTGAAAACAGGTACGTGTCTTTGCTTATGTAGACTGTGGATAATATTACTTTTGCTGACGCTTCCTATTTGTGCAAGTGCTATATAAAGTACACCTTCTAGACCTGCTATATGAAATACCCAGGAAAGCCAAGTTTTCAAGAGTGCAGTGGTCAGTCTTAAGAATTATATTTTATCTGGATCACTTGCATGAATGAAGCAGTAGAACATGAATGAATGCTGCCATTTGTGGAAAGAAATACATGTTTAAATGTGACGTCCTTGAAAAAGGTCAGGAAGCACCAAATCTCTGTATTTTATTTTCCTTGTTAATACAATAAAGGCAGTTGCCTTTATGCAATAAAATCTTCATATTAAATGAAACGCTATGGAAACAGAATGCAGGGTGTGTGGTTTGGTTGATGCAGCTGCCCAGGTGCCGAAGACATGTAGAAACGTGTTTGATAGTTGTGCTCTTCCATTCCTTTCAGCCCTGCAAACCAGACTCTTTATTTGTAGGGAGCCAGGAGAAAAGTGCTTTTTCTAATACCTTACTCCTATACTGGGGAATTTACTCTGCACTTTTGTAACTCAGGGTATCACTTCTGGATTTGTGTTCTTGATTCTCATGAGAGTATATTTGCCAGATAACCAACAACTTGACCTGCCTTTCAGAACAAAGTGTTGGAGTAGCAGATTGAAATTGTTAATTCACTTGCTTAGATAGTCCTCTGGATTCTGACTATGGGTCTCATACTGCCCACAAAGGAGCAGCCAGTGTAGACGGAGCAACCTCCGTCTCTGTCTCAGTGACACCAAAATCCAAATTCATGTGGTCCTGCATCAGTGCTGTGCTGCAACTCCACTCATTCTCATGCACAGCGCTGACAGAGGCTTCTGTGAAAACATTTCAAAAATGATTTTGCAACTTAAGAAAACATACTTCAGCAATTACCATTTCCTTTACCATGAAACCAAATTCACTGTACATTACAGCTTTAAAGCTGAGATCTAAGGTTCAGATCAACTCTTTAATCCTGACTGTGGCTTCGGGTACTTCCTGATATTTATGAGAAATGCTCCAGGCCTGCAGCTGGGCTTTGAACAAAAAAATAATGAACTTCGTTGACTGTGAAGTAAGTTCTACACTATTTTAAGGAAAGTTAAGCTGTGACATTTTTTAATCCAACACTAAATCACATAACCCAAATTCTCTGCATAATTCAGGAATGTTCAGAGCAATAAAAAGACAATTAGATCAAACTGGGCTGCTAAATGAGCTGAAATCAACCTAGCTAAACTTGAGAACTCTTGCTAGACTCTCTCTTGAAATATATCTCATTGCTTTTTGGAATAATACAATATTTTACTGTATAGTGCCTGAATCAAAAGACTGTTTTAGTTCTGTACTCCATACGCTAATTTGCCATCTCCTCTTATTACTTAAAAAATATAGATAATAAAGGATACGATCACATCTTACAGAATTTCATAGTTATTTATACAAGACGCTTTACAAATCTAATTATAGTATTAACTTCTGGTGGCCTTGTTCCTATCTAATTAATGTGACCTCTCCTTTTAATGTGGCTATTTATTGAGAATTTATATCAAATTACTTCTTGCTGGCTTTGCTCAGGATTTGGATACAAATTAAACGTCAGCCAGGACTGATGTGAATTTGCAATAGGCAGAAATTAACAGAAAATAGAGTTGAGTTGATACAGCACAGGAAATTTTGGCAGGGATATGATGGTTTGTAAATAAGAGGCCATTTTCTTTTCAGGAAAGGAGGGCTCAGGGCACAGTCTGGCAAAACAGGGCTTGGAATGAGCAGCAGTGATAACTGCAGTGATTAGATACCCTGGTAAATAGGGAACACATGAAACAGAAAAACAGTTCGCTTCTGTTGAAGCAAAACACATTGTTGTCAACGAGAAGAGGAGAGAGTCCTATACTGTTTTCAAGAATAGAGTGATGTTTTAAGAGAAGAGTTGCAAAGAGTAAGGGCTCAGACAAAAGAAGTAAGGGTCTGAAGGAAAAACAAAATTAGGGATGAAAAAAATAGACTAGAGAACAGCAGCAGAAATACGAAGCTGAAAAATATGTTTTCCCTTTTCCTGAGAGAAAATGCTTGCATTTTATTTGTTATGCTGTGAGTTGGGTATTATCTCCTTAGTAGCAATTTTTTCCATAACATGCCTTTTGCTTTCTGTCTTGGTGTGTAAATACTAGTTTCCCTGCCCCCCATACTCTACCCAAGGTAGTAAGTAAAGCAGGCTCCACTGTGTAGGGAAATCAGTTCCCCTATCCCAAGCATATTTACAGTAAATTAAATGTGACATTAAAAACTTGCATTGGGAAGCAAGACTGTTAACTCAGGAGATATTATTTCGGATAGTAAGTCAGTCTTTAAAACCTCGCCTCTCTCACTTTAGAGAAAGACTAATTAAGAATGTAAAAACACTGTGGTCCAGAATCGTGAATACTTAATACCTACCACAGGAACTTGAATTTTAAAGTTTATTTTTGAGCAATTCCCATTTGAATTTTTTTTTAACAAATATTTAATAAGATTCAGGAGCAACATGTTGGGCTTTTTAAAATCTAGCCACACATACAAGTTTCTGAGTTCTGTTGTGAAGTGTTGTTTTTTCTTGTTTCATCACAGCAGACAATACCTTTTATTCTCATATCTTGAGGTATTGCCTTTTCTGGGGCTAGAACTGAAAGAGCTATTGATGCCTGGACTTGGTGTTACAAGACAGCCATGAAGGTAAGAGTTCAACTTCCATTGCTAGGAGTTTGCAATACGCTTAAACATTACACTAGAGGTACTGAACCGAGCATTTTCTTCACTGTGTGCGTTGGAATCGCTTATTTATTTACCATTCAGAATCCCAAAGTGCTGCTAACTACACAAGTTAACAGCTGTCTGCCTGTACAGTTCCTGGCTCCTACCTCCTCAGGCATCTTTTTCCTGTTTATACTTGTACATCAAATGGGCCTTTGGAAAAATCCCTGATTTTCTTTTGTTCTGTTTTCTTTGTTCTGTTTCCATGTGGTCTTTTCCCCTTTGGAGATGACATGGATGGGAAATGGCTTATTGTAGCAACAGGGGACAGAAGGCAAACCCAGTTGCCTCATGGGTAAAATAAACATCAAAGCAAAGTGCAAGTCAAGTAGCTGTGAAAAAATGATTTCATATGTGATATTTTGATGTGTTGAAGTCCAGCATTGGTAGGTTTTTAGGCAACACAGGAAAAATAAAATGCAAACAGTTAACATTTTCGAAACCTTTTCTTCTGGGTGTTTCTGAGAAACCATCCAGGACTAAGGACACAAGGCACCTGTTGCCACTGGTGCATTGCCATTTCCACATTCTCTCCAACTCTGAGAATTCCTGAAGCCTACAGGTAGAGTCACGGATTTAACTGGGCTTGAACTGCAAAAAAAAAAAAAAAAAAAAGCAAGTCTGAAAGACTGTGAAAACCAAATTAGATCCTATCTTTCATTAAGTACTAATTAACTGTCTGACAGCCCACGTATAAAAATGAGGGTGCTTGTTGTTGATGTTTATTTTCACTTTATAAGGAATTGCTGTAGGTAGCCAGCCTGATTAAGAACTTTTAACAACTCCCATCCAGAGATAATTAAATTCCGCAGTGAAATGTTAGGAATTTGGCATAAAAAAATAAACATTAAGTATAGCTGATATTTTAAATGAATAAACAAACATAACTATTTCCAACACACACATGCTGCTTTCTCATGATTTACATAACGTAAATGACTTTGACAACATCTTCATATTCTGTTTATCTTTAAATACTGCTGAGCCAAAAAAATCTGCATATTGTATTTCTGCAGCTTTAACCCTCTGACCCACTGGAGAGTTCTGGAGGCTACAGAGCAATAAAAGTTCCCACTGCGGGTGAAGAGCCCACGGTGAGCAGTAATCAGCACTCTTAAAAGCACCGAACATGCCCCATCTAAGTGTAAGTATCGAGTTTGTTAAAATATGTATCCAGATTTCTATGTGAATAATAAAAATCACATGCTAAAAGTACTTCAGCTATTTTTCAGCAGCAATATCCGTACTTTCACAGTTCCAAAGCTCTTTTTAACTTGTAGAAGAGAATCCGGCTTCCTAAGTGGGTTATGCCGATGTCAGTTAGAAGCACAACAAAATTGGCTTTAGGGACAACCTAAACTGACAACCTAAATCAAACAAGAAGAGATGTTTGTAATTTTTATGTTAATGATTAATGTTAACACTGGCACCCATTTCTACCTGGAGTAACAGAGAATGAGGAAAAGGAACCTTGTCCTTTAGTCACTGCAGGTACCTCAAAAATTGTAAATGCCCTCCTGAGATCAGACTGGTCTTTTAAGTTTTTAGTTAGATAATGTTACCTCTTGTCCCTTGAAGTCATTATCTCCAGATGGACGACAGCCATCTAATCTTTAAGTAAAGGCTTAAAAACTACAGAAAAACTTAAAAACATCAGAAATGTGCCCTTCCAAGGAAGCACGGAAAAGCTCGCGGACAGAGTTAATTCCTATTTAAGGCTGGCTGCTCCCAAGTCACATTTGCTAGTTCTGCTGTGAAGTGCCTTAAAACTGCTGAGAAATGCAGTCCTTCACTGAAACAACTTCAGACCCTCATTCCTTGTTTTATTGCTCCACCTTCTGGTTAACTTGAATTTATTTTTCAAGCAAGAAGCGGCATAAGGAGGAAATAACTTTTAGCGGGAAAATCCTCCTCTCAGAAAGGTGGAAAACCCAAGAAGAGCCCGGCAGCCCCCTCCGCGGAGAGCAGCCTCCGCCGCCCAAAGGCCCAGCGCCGCCTCTGGCTGCGGCCCGGAGCAGGCAGCAGGGGCGTACGGGCGCCGGCGCAGAGCCCAGACCGCCTTCGGCGTCGCCCCTCGGGCCCCTCCGGCCGCGCTCGTGCCCGGCAGCCAATCAGAGGCGAGGGAGTGTTCCCGCCTTGCACCACCGGCGCGTGCCGCCCCATAGCCCTGCGCCTGCGCGCGGCGCCATCGGGCTGAGGGGCGGGCGGTGGAGGCCCCGACGATCTTAGGGCCGTCTGTGGGCGGCTTTGGTGGCGAGAACGGGATTGTGTATCGTCGTGAAGAGGGCAGCCTCTCGTGTGTGGCTGGAGTGGGAGCAGGGTCCCTTCGCGGCCTGCAGATAGGCTGAGGTAAGGCTGAGGGCCTGGCAGGGTTGGCGGTGGAGCTGGGGGAGGGCTGTCACTGGGTGTGGGATTTGGCCTCACAAGCTGCTGGAGGGGGTGTTAGGGTCGAGGCCAGGCGGCAGGGAATGGTCCCTTTGTGGGGAGAGAATGAATAGGTCAGTGGGGACAGGTTGCATCATCAGAGAGCTGATGAAGTGGCCAGGGTCGGTGTGTGCTTTGGGTGAAGTGTGTGCTGCTCCTAGAATAATGTAATAAATTAGTCTGAGTTGAGTCTCAAGTGTAACTTGAAAGTAACATCAGGCCTGAGTTATACTTGGCTGAGGTTGTAGATCCTGCCATACTCTCCAATCTAGTTGACTTTCTTTGCAGCTTCAGAATTTGTGGTGGGCTGTGCCAGTTGGTTCCGACTTGACTTTAGGAAGCTGTAACTTCCCCACACTACTTGTGGCTGTGTTAGTGTGGAGATCCAAGAGCAGGAAAGTTAGCAGAGGAGGGTATGTTTTACTGAAGCAGTTGAAGTGGTTGGACTCAATGGTCTGAAAGATCCCTTCCAACCTAGACAACTCTATGATTTGAAATTAAACAAAGGCAAATGCAGTAGTGTTGCTCATAGTATTTATTGGAATAAGGATGGGGAAGGAGAGGATTGAACACTAATGCTGGAGGTGGTTTGTCATAGAAGAGAAGATGACAGGAAGAGCTAGAGCCAGAGCAAGAGGAAGACCTCCAGGACAGGAGTCCGCTATTCCCTCTGTAGGAGCTGCATCTGTAAGTTGGTTCTCTTCTTAATTAGCACAGCTAGGCTTTGAAATGTTATAGCTCAACCAATTCCTATTTTAATACCAGTTATATATGTTAGATGATATATGTGAGTATGTATATATATAATGTTGGATATATAGTTATATTAATGCCTTTTTATTAAGGAAGTTTTTGTATGCAAGTACTGTGTTGTAATGCAGTTTTCATAGTAGAGCTAGTGGAAATAGGTAGGCATTTTCCATGGTCTACTTTGTCCACTCTGATATCCTGCAGAGAAGCAGAATATGTTAGGCTGCCGTTGCATATTTGGTCAGAACCTGGGTCTGGCAGGTGTTCTGACTTCTTCCTGTTGGTTTCAGTTTTAATATCGAGGACTTTCCGTCTCTGAATTTGAACTAGTGTTTAGGGCTTTTTTTGTGCATGCATACCCTGTGCAAATTGTAGCTTGAAATTGGCTGGTACTTCTTTATTTGCAGTTAGTGCCATATGCCTGGAGATCTTTAAAGCAGTTCCTCAAATTTGACGGTTATTAATAATCAATTTTCATTTGATAATGTGATTAGAGCAGAGGAGTGTTCCTGGTCCATTTCTTGCCAGTGTCAGATGGGCTTAAATCATGATAGAAGGTAGTTTACAGTTCTGTTTCTCAAATAATGAAATGCTTTTTGCATTAGCAGTAACATTGATGCACCTTTCACACCTGGAGCAGAATTTATAAACCTAAGAGACCTGAATACTTCAAACTTGTTCTCTTTAACGTGAATAGAATTGTTAGCAGAAGTCAGGATGTGATATCAGTGCCCTGCTGGGGATGAAGATGGAAGTAAAAAGAAAGGGTGAGGCTTAGGTTCTTCATATGGACTATGAATATTTATGCAGTCTGAGTGGAGAAAAATCTGGTTTGTTTTTTTTTTTTTCTATATAGGCTGCCACTCTTCTACTATATAAACTGTATATATCTCCCTCCAGGAGGGTTAGTTCCAGAAGTGTTTCCAGAGACATGTTGAAAAGAGGTTGCAGAATGAATAAGCGGGTTTATATTATAAGTTTGGAAAATAAGGGCTTAGGGGTGTGCTCTGTCTCAGTTTAAGTGAGAATGTAATCTGTGCAGGGTAAGATGGGAACACCTAGCCACGTGTTGTAGAAGTGAATCATACCATTCAACTTTTACACTGGACTGATACAGAGGTATCATCATTGACCAAATTCTTATTACTGAGGTTTTTATCAGAAAGAATTAGTGAGATTTAAGGAGGTCAGGGGCCTGCCTTTCCTTACTAATGTCCTTACAGGCCTGTGATCTTTCTTGATGCAGAGGTAGGAAAGAGGCTAGGGTTTGTCAATCCCTGGGAAATCCTTCCCAGTGTGGACACTGCAGCCTCCAAGGAGGATACCAAGAAGATGGAGCTTGGCTCTTTGTAATGATGCGTGGTGGGAGGATGAGACACGATGGGCACAAATTGAAGCAAGGGTTGCTTTGACTGGACATACAGAAAAATGTTTTCATGATAAAGACGATTAAGCTCTGGAACAGGTTGCCCACTGAGGTTGTGGGCATCCTTGGAGATGGGGTGAATCTCTGAGCAACCTGGTCAGACATCATGATTGACCTTGCTTTGAGCAGGAGGTTGGGTGAGAGACTGCCTGAGGTTCCTTCCAGTCTGAAGTACCTTTTGGTTCTTTGAAGGACAGGATTGTTGAGAACTCCCTCACACCTGTACAGTGAACCCTATCCCAGCTAATCTTCTGCTTTGGTTTATGACTTGACAGGGAGCTCTGCTCTGATCCTTTAATGGATAGGAAAGGAATATAGTCAGCTCAGGATAGTGGGGCTCAGGGCCTAGCTGTTGGACTAGAGAATATTCTCACTTTTACTCATCTGATTCTCTTCTCCATCCCACCACGGGGGGAGTGAGTGAGCAGCTGCATGGTCCTTGGTTGCTGGCTGGGGTTAAACTACATCAACTACTTTTTGCTCCCTATAGTATCCATAAAAAAAACTTGTTATAGTGTGCTGTTACTTTGGTAGTACTAGACCCTGATAATTTTCACATGTACTCTTTAGAGTTGTGTACGTTGATATTTGCTGTAGTGCTTATAGGTATTTACAGGCTTCTTGGGGTATACTTTTGACAGATCTTGTAACGTGTGAAAACGAGGTGCAGACTATAAGAGCAGAGAGGGCCTGCTTAGTTACTGATCTTGTGTTCAAGGTCAGAACATGCATAACCACAAGACATGTACCAAGAGCTCTGAGAGCAAAGGAGTAGAGGAACTCCAGGAACAGATTGCTGGCAGGTTGTGTGACACTGGTGCAGGGAGTTCCTACTGCTATGTTGTAGGACAAGACAGAGCCAGGCTGGCTCAGTAGCTCAAGGATGATAATCCTTGATATTGGCCTCTTGCTTGCTTACACTTAGTAGAGAAGTTGATTATTGCTGGAGGATTAACTTGAACCCCAAGTTCTGAACCCCATTATTTTGGCATTTGATGTCCAGAGTAATAACTCTGCTACTTTATAAAGGGAAATAGATTTAGCCCTATGTAACTGTTACACTTGGGTATTTGTCTCTTATGTACTTAGTTAGTGACTTTGTTTTGCTGTACTCTTGGAAGTGTGCTGTTTCTTCAGTTACAGTAGGAACAGTTATTCCCAACTATTGCAGGCTCAACAGACTTTGCCGAGTCAGCCACCTGGCTTTCGGCAACCTCAGCAGCCACGTGTTCCTCCATCAGTATCAGGAGACCCTGGTGGCCGTGGACGACAGAGGGGCCCTCAGAGCGTTCTACAGGGCCAGAGAAGGCCAGAAGGTCAGAAAGGGTGAAAAAGTTTATTGCCCACGAGAGCAAGTGTTTTGAAGAGAATGCAATTAAGATGTTCTTTAGACTGTACTTCTAATTTCTCTTTTGAATATGAGATTTGTTACTAAGATTTGGAAAATCTCACTGTATATACCTTGTGATGATAGTTTTGTCGTTCTAAGGTGTGGTGTAACTGAACCAGGAATTTTGAAAACTACCTTAAGTATGCTCTTCTCCAGCTGTACCATCTCTTCTGTCAAAATAGTTTAAAGAAATAAATTAGAAAGTAGCTGGCACAATTAACTGCATGAATACCAATAGTAAATTTCATTTTGATATTGCATTGTTTTCTTGAATATTAATAAGAAAACTAAACTGTCTTGCCTATTTGGCATCACAGTGTATTTAAATATTTTGGTGTCAGCTGAAGTGAAAGATCTGTCCTCCCTGTATTTGCAGAAGAGATTATTGATTTGGAGGGTTTACATCTTTTTTTCATTTGCCCAGTAAGCTGTTCTATTTGCTTACTAGTTAACTGTCTATAAAGTTTAGGAAGATAATATGTGGTACCTGAATGCTACTTTAAAATGAATTTACTACATAGCAAAAGCTGCAACTTAACGTTTTGTGATTTCTCTTAATTTTTTATATATATATATATATATATATGACTTTCAAAATTGAATTGTATTTAATTCTTATTTGTATATAACACTTGATTGTAATTCTTCCTCAAATTTCAAAACAATAGGATTACAGATTTCGGCAGGATTTCAGGAATTGTCTTTAGCAGATAGGGGTGGACGTCGCAGAGATTTCCATGACATCGGGGTAAATACTCGGCAAGCCATAGAGCATGTTCAAGAATCAAAAACTGGTATGTTCAGATTAGACTGTGGCCATATAAGCAAGTTGAAATGAAAAATTGTTTTGCTTTCGGTTAAAAAAAAATAATCTTCTTCATGTACTAGAAAAAGGTACAAGTTGCTCCCAATATCTGAAGAGAAGTGGTAAGGTGATGTGTCTTATGACAAAGTCCTTCAGAAAGAGTTGTGTAGTATTTCAAATTGCAACTATTTAGGCATAAGTGATGATCCTTGTATGTTCCTGATGTCCACTTCTTCAAGCAGGACTTTAGGGCTGCTTCCAGAAATTCTGGTTTGTAACACTAGGTTTGTAACCTAGCCAAACTTGTAAAGATCTAATAACTGTGGAATTTGAGACCTATTCTAAAGAAACTTTTTAATTTAAATAAAAATGGCTTCTTTCCTTGAAATGAAATCATGCATATGAAAAGAAGGAGGCTGTCATAATGGTCCTGCCTTCTTGCTAGGATGCAATTGTTTCTAACGTTCAGCAGTGTAGGTTCTGTGCTGATAATAGTTTTGTATTGCAAGTGACTCTGTGAGACATGACAATATAACAGCAGCTGTAGTCTACTTTTGCTTAATTGAATGATAACTGGAACATGCCATGGTCCCAGGAATGGGAGTGCTTAGTTCTACTTAAGTCTATTTGGGCCAGAAGCAAGGTACTTGTTTTCTTTCTCACCTAGATTTTCTATCTAGGGCTAAGCTGATGCTAGATCATGGATTGCTGTACTTAGGCAGCTGTATCGCTGGCCTTCTGTTTTCTCTACAGCTTTGTACAGTCTCCAAGTATAATATACAAGCTTTGTATGTGGTGGGATTTTTTTTTGTTTACATCTGGGTTGTTGCATTTCAGATGGGGAAAAAAATCGGTAATGAAAACAAAATTAAGTGAATGATCCATAATTCTTTGCAATGTAATTTTTGTATTAGACTCGTGTCTTTAACAAAAATAGAAATATGACAAAATAGGAATAAATACTTTAAATAAGTGATCTGGAGCTAGCTGTTACTGTTGTGGTTTTCTTCTTGTTTGTTTGAAAAATCTTGAATAATAATACCAAAAGAAATGTCATCTTGCCACATATGAATGGGAATATGGATATCTCTAGCGATTGATACTCTGTTATTTTTTGTTCTGTTCATGTAAAGAAAGATTACTTTGTCCACAAAGGAAGTTTGTTTTGGTGGAAATTCATCTCTCCAGTACCTGGTACTAATCCTCTGGGGGACAGGTTGTTGACCTAAATGCTTACCTCATTTGATGTGGCAGTTTTCTTGACAACTGAAGAAATTATAGAAAGCTCTAATTAGTGTCTATGGTAACACTACTCCTGTGTGAGCATTTGCTGTGATTTACTGACCTAGAACAGTTGCAGAACACAACTGCTTTATTTTTCTTTAAGTTTCTCAAAGCTGTTGAATAACTATAAACTGGTAAAAATTTGTAACTAGTAATATGTTTGCCTCTCATTTTAGGTTCTTCAGGTATTATGATAAAGTTAACTGCAAATTACTTCCGTTTGATGTCTCGACCCCAGTGGGCTTTATATCAATACCATGTTTGCTATAATCCTGAGATGGAGGCACGCCGTCTTCGATCAGCTTTGCTCTTTCAGCATGAAGAGCTAATTGGAAAGACACATGCATTTGATGGATCAATATTATTCTTGCCAAAAAAACTAGGGAATAAGGTGTGATATGAGTGCTATTTTTTTTTAATTTTATTTTGACTTGCATTTTGTGATGCTTCTTGTTTCTTACTGATCTGGGTGAAGTTAGAGAATTGATGTCCTATGAGAAACATTTAGTTGGATTGAATGTATTAATATAAGCTAATTTGCTTGTGTAGAGAAATTTGGTAGTAAATTTCTGCTTCTAATGCTTTGCAGGCTAGAATAATCCTCTGCACAGAAGGTATTTTTCCTTCAGTTTTCTTTCTGCTTAGATCTTTTCATAACTTATGTTGGATGTTGAAATACAGAATTGATAGGGTGGGTGTATTGTGTGTATGTGGCAAGGTTTTGGTAGCTGGGAGATCGGGGGGGGCACTGTGTGAAGAAATTAGGGGCTGCCCTTTGCTGTACACAGCAGTTTGCAGCTGGCTTCACAGTGGCTCCACCACAGACCAAAACTGATGGTACCTCTGTGTATTTAAAAAGGGGGGAAAAATGCCAGAGCAGAAATAAAATCTGAAAATGAAGGAGTGGTGGAGGGCAAACACCATGTACTGACGGTAACTCCTGTCTCCCAGCCCCTTGTGCCCCTCCTTACCTCCCTGAAGGAACTGAGTGTAACCAGTGGTGTTAACAGAGGCAGGGCAGAAGAGTTTGGGATGAAGTTGAGCCTGGAAAAAGGAGAGGAGGAAGGTGTTTTCACTATGTGTGTTAATATTTGTCTTTTTGCCTCCCAGTAATCAGTAATTACATATATATTAATTGGGAATATATTAACTTTATTTCATCAAGTTGAGTCTCTTTCCCGCGATGGTAATTGGTAAGTGATCTCCCTGCCTTCATCTTGAATTCAGCTGCTTTGGGGATAGCCTATGTACTATTCCATCAGTAATCTTCACCCAAATGAATGACATGTTTTAGTTTGTAGTTTACAGTCATAGCAGGAAATCAAATCCCTGTTTCAGTTAAGTATTGAATTATTACTTAGAATCTTAATGTACAAGTTCAATTCAATAGTAATGGAGCAAAGTCCAGATGTAGCCCTGTTTGCCTCTAGTTTTATTATCCTAACTTCATTTTTTTAGGTTACTGAAGTGTTTAGTAGGACTCGAAATGGAGAGGATGTGAAGATAACAATCACATTGACTAATGAGTTGCCACCTACTTCACCTACATGTCTGCAGTTTTACAACATCATTTTTAGAAGGTGTGCTGTCCAAGTTATGTCTTTATAAGAAGTAATTCTAAAAATATGACTTAAGTTTTTTCTTCCGTTCCAAAGAATGGACTACAAATCAGTATTACAAATGTAAATTTTTAAGCCTTTGTAGCTACAGTTACTATGTGGCGAACCACATGTGGCAACATTTTAATGTGCAGTTATATGCATGTTTCTGACGCACGGTAATGTGGAAAGAGTTTATACCTCTTCCCTTAGCAAGCACATTCCCAGTGGAGTGCTAACTGATCTAGGCATAGTCTCTGCCCTCCTTTTGTGTCAGTGGATTTGTCTCTTAAAGTAAATAGTAGTGCAGGACCTTGAACTGGCAAATTACTTTTTCTGCTGTAGTCCTTCTACTTAATCCTGGTGCCTGGAATACCTGGTTCATCTGAAATGCAGCTTGTTTAGACTGCTACCTTCAACTGATTAGTGAAGGGTTGGGTTGCATGCTAACTTATTCTCAGCTGATTAATTGGCATTGATGAGCGTCCATAGCCTTTCTAAGTTGAGTTTAATGAAAAGTTCACGGTCATGACTGTTTTATCTAATCAGATGAACAAAAACTGAGGTTGTCTGGGGGGATGGGACTATGCATAGTTTAATAAACTGAATAATAACAGTGAATGACATCCATATTTCAACTTTTAGGCTTTTGAAGATGTTGAATTTGCAACAGATTGGACGTAACTATTACAACCCCGGTGACCCAATCAGCATCCCTGATCACAGGTTTGGCAAAAAGGATACTCGGGTTTAGGAGGTGTGCAGGGAGAAAGGGCGATATTTTGATACTGTTCTGGTGGTTTATCCTGTAATAAAACCATGGACTTAAAAACTGTTACTCCTGGGAAGCATGAGACATTCTTCTAACTTAGTTTCTTCTTTGCATAAGATCTCGTTACTCATTACCAGTGTGTTTTCTGCTATTACATGTTATTCCGATGTCAGAAACCATCCCTAAATGTTTGTAAGTCTGAGATCTCAGAATACTTTAATTCTAAAAAAAAAATAAAAATACATTCTGAAGGCTGTTTAATCTGTCATGTAAATTCATACCTGGCCAAACCCTGCTTGATGGGTGGTTCTGGCACTCACCTGTCACTCGCTGTCGTGTCTTGTCCCTGTTCTCTGCCAGGATCCCCTGCAATGTGACTGATGCTGGCCCTGGGCCTGTTGTACAACGCTTGAGTTTGACTGGGGCCCCATCACAGGGCTGTAGTGTACTCCTTGCCATTAACCTACCCTACATAACCTGGTGGATGGAGGAAACTGGACAGTGTTCTACTAGATAAACTGTTGGTCTTTTTCTCTTTAAAGTGTCTTGAATACTCATACACTTTGTATGTAAGATACTTAAGACTAATAGCATGAAATAGATTTCTTAGGCTTTGAGGCATCCTTTCTTTCACTTTAGTTGTATTGCTACATCATTCAAGTAACCTTCTTTTATCTTAAGGTGACTAAAGATACCTACATATAAAATATTTTTTTGTTTTATTAACTTTCAGGAGCTTGTTTATAATTGGATAATGGTTTCTTTGTGTCTTGGCTGCTTTCTATTGTCTGGGAAAGTGGACAGAAGTAACTTAAGGGGTGAGAATAGAGATGCTTTAAAGCATGTTAAGATTTCTGTATGTGCTCTTTTGACAGGTTGATGGTTTGGCCGGGCTTCACAAGTTCTATCCTCCAGTATGAGGAAAGCATTATGTTATGTACAGATGTGAGCTATAAGGTTCTTCGCAGTGAAACGGTGCTGGATTTTATGTACAGTCTATATTATGAGGTTGAAGAGCAAAGATTTAGAGATACCTGTGCTAAGGAGCTGATAGGTTTAATTGTTCTTACAAAGTAAGTCTCTTTGGACTCTTGTCATCTTGGAGATCTATTGATTTTTTTTTTTTTTTTTTTTTTTTTTGATTTTCCATGTCCTGAAATGCATAATGAAGCATCAGAAAGCATGAAAATGATATCATTGTCAAGCTAGCAAACTAATCAAGGTGACAGCATTTACAAAAGCAGGAAGTACATACTGGATTAGTTGTGTTTTCATTTGGTTTCATTACAATCTAGCTTTTAGTAGAATTGATAGCCTGTTGAAAACCTGAAGTTACTGCTTCTCAAAGGAGCAGAACTTTCAATGTGAGTATTGCTATTAACTTTTCATCCCACGGTTCTATTTCTTTTCTATCTGAGTTAAGATTTTTAAAAAGACTGATTAAATTGTTTATTTAGGTATAATAACAGAACATACAGAGTTGATGACATCGACTGGGATGCCAATCCACGGTGTACGTTTAGAAAAGCAGATGGTTCTGAGATTAGCTATGTGGACTACTACAGAAGGGTATGGGAACTTAACTGTCAGTGTGCATGTGTTGTGCTTGAACTTTAAACCTTAGAGCACTGTTAGAGGTTTATTTATGCTGCGTGGATTTGTAATTAATAATTTAATTTTTTAGTAGAATTTTATTTTTAATTGATATTATACAATCTGAGAGCAATAAGTAACCTATGCAGCATGATTTGGCATGAGTAGTTCATCCCAAAACAAAAAAACCAGGCAGCCTGCATGGGTGAACAAGAAGCTCCTGGGAAAACTCAAAAAGGAAGCATAAAGAAGGTGGAAGCAGGGACAGGTAATCTGGGAGGAATATGGAGACATTATCCCAGCATGCACGAAAGAGGTTAGGAAAGCTGAAGCCCAACTGGAATTGTATCTGGCCAGGAATGTTAAAGGCAACAGGAAGGGCTTCTAGAAGTACGTAAGTGACAAAAGGAAAACTAGGGAAAATTTGACCCCGCTGCTGTGAGTGAGGCAGGGCCCCTGGTGACACAGAATGTGGAAAAAGACAAGGTACTGAATGCTGCCTTCACCTCAGTCTTTACTAGCAAGACCCCAGAAACCATGGAAAAATCTGGAGCAAGGAAGACGCACCATTGGTAGAAGACAATCAGGTCAGGGAATACTCAAGCAAATTAGGCATAGTGAAGCCTATGGGCTTCATGGGTTGCACCTACAAGTAATTGAGGCAGCTGGCTCATGTCATTCTGAGGCCACTGTCAATAATCTTTCAATGATGATGGTGATAGGGGAAAAATGCCTGAGGACTGGAGAAAATCAAATGTCACTCCTATCTTGAAGAAGTTCAAGTAGGATGACAGAGGGAATGACAGCCAGTCAGCCTCACATTGATCCCTGGGAATGCGATGGAGCAGCTAATCCTGGAAACCATTTCCAGGCACGTGAACAAGAAGAAAGTCATCAGGAGTAATCAGCATGGCTTCATCAAGGGGAAGTCATGCTTTGCCAACGTGATAAACTTCTGTGATGAAATGGCTGGCTTGGTAGATGAGGGGAGAGCAGTGGATACTGTGTACCTGCACTCCAGTAAGGCTTTTGACACTGTCTCCTGCAAGATCCCTGTAGAGAAGCTGATGAATTGTGGGCTGGATGAGCAGACAGTGAAGTGGATTGAAAGCTGGCTGAATGTCCAGGCCCAGAGGGTGCTGGTTGGTGGCACCATGTGTAGCTGGAGTCCAGTAACCAGCAGTGTACCCCAGGGGTCAATACCGGGTCCAGTCCGGTTTAACATCTCTTTATTAACACTGTGAATGATGGGGCAGAGTGTACCCTCAGCAAGTTTGCTGATAATTTACTGGAGGGAGAATATATTGACAGTCATCTTAAGAGAAATTACTGCTTGATACTTTTGGTTCTTTGAAGGAAATTTTATGTACATCTCTCATAGCTTAACCTTCTCTACCACTGAGGCCTACCACCATAATTGTGAAATCTTTCTGCACATTGTGCAGAAGTGTAAAACAGGATTGGGTTTAATAAGGTAGAACCAAAATTTGTATTATCTGTTGTAGTTCAGGATGGAGTTTATAAATGAAAAATATGCTCTGCCTGTGATTTCACTTTTTTTTTTAAAATGCTTTCATTTGGATGGTTTGTGAGGTGTGGTTCTCTTTAAGAAAATGTTAAACTATGAAGTATGTTTTTTGCCTGTCAGCTTGTGTCACCTTTTTGGTTTTTTTAATTGTATTTTTTTGTTTTGTTTGTTTGTGGGGTTTTTTTTTCTAAACTAAATTAGTGACTGCTAGACAAACCAGCTCTTGCCAGATGCAAGGAAGGGTTATGGGAGGGTTGAATTTCAGAGCCTTTGCTTGGAATCTTGTTTGATTTTTGTGATGTCTTGAATTAAAGTGCTCTGTAGGGCAGAAACTTTGTCCAGTGCTGAACTAGAATGAGCATCCTAATCTCAAATTAGATACTCTGGGTGATACTGCTTCAAGCATGGCAGAAGTGTTTCTGTTGTCTCTTTTAAGTGAATAATTTGGTGGCACCATTTGAGAGAGTAGTGCTTCTCTATTTAGTGCTTTCTGACAAAACCAATTTCTCAAGTTAGATGTGCTAATTGAAAAAAATTGCTGGTTGCTTTTGTTTTAGTTTTGTTTGCTCTAGGAAAGATACTTATTTTCTAAAATGACCATTCTTATTCATAACAAACACAGTTTTCTTCATAAACTAACATACAATATACATTTCTAATACAGCAATATAATCAAGAAATTACTGACTTGAACCAGCCCGTCTTGATCAGTCAGTCTAAGAGGAAAAGAGGAACCCTGATGCCAGGACCTGTGGTTCTAATTCCAGAGCTGTGCTTCCTAACGGGTACTGAAGCTTGCTTTTTTTTTTCATATCAAAGCATCTGTCAAACCATACTGCCTACTGAAACTGCTGTTTTGACAGCAGCCTCTTGCCAAGTTAAGTAGAAATGTTTTGTTTGTATAACTATGTGTTTAGAAGCAAGTTTTGTAGCTAAAAGATTAGATACTTAAATGAGGCTGAAAAGTTTGCAGGGTTTTGATGTTGCATAGTCTTTACGTGTGGTGTTCAACATTGGCCCACTGATAACTTGTAGAGTTTTTGGCAGTAGAACTTCTGTTGGAAAGGAGAAATTTGCTATAGATCGATAATTCTGTAAGATACATAAGCAAGTATTTTCCTCTGAGATACTCACTTTGTTCTAGCAGTACCTGTCCATCTCAGCACTGTTTTGTTTTGCTCTGGAAATGTAAATAAAGAGCCACCTGTCTTGTGTGGTTTCTCCTCAAGTGCAAAAATCCAGACTGTTTTTTCCTGTGCAGATGGAAATGTATGTGCAGGAAGCCCCTAAAAGCCTTGATGATTACTGACACCAGTTTACATGTCTGCACTACACGCGTAGTTAATCTGCATGATTTACAAATTTACTTTTCTTAGTCTAACTTTTACTCAGAAAAAGATTTTGCTGTTAACAGGATTAACTGAGAAGATGCGTAATGATTTTAATATGATGAAAGACTTGTCTAATCATACGCGACTGCCACCTGAGCAAAGGAAACGTGAAATTGGAAGACTTATTGACTACATCCGAAAGTATGCTACCTTAATATCTTCTGTACTACTTTGTCATGAAAAAATTGTATCATAAACTTCCCTCTTACAAGAAAACTTTGGAAATCTTACTTTTTTTTTTTTTTTAAAAAGAAGTCTCAGCAAGCACAAACTTATTTGTGTTTTAATTTAAATCTTGTTTTTAAACAGAGATGACAATGTTCAGAAGGAACTTCGAAACTGGGGTTTAAGCTTTGACTCTAATTTATTATCCTTTTCGGCAAGAGTTATTCAAGCAGAAAAGATCCTTCAATCAGGAAATGTGGTAAATAAAACTAAAATCTTCTGGATCCCTCACTGATTAAGCATGCTTGTAAGGAAGGAAATACTACTTGTTGGTTTATAAATGAAGAATTATGAGCAAAACATACACAAGGGTCTGTTCAAACAGGTTTACAAGTTCTTAAATGGTTTACAAGTTCTGCTTAGAAACCCCTGCAGATTCTTCTGCTTGCATTACAATAGCATCTTTCTTGGAAAACATCCCTTTGTCTGAACAAAGTAATTTCAGATGTGCAGAGTAGGTAGACTAGAGGTGTTTCTAACTAATTTCCATTTATTAAAATACCAAGGCTTTCAAATGAGAAGCCACTTAACTGTTTCAGTTCTGTAGATAGAACACATGTGGTATCAGTTACTCAAAGGTGGGTGACTCTTCAGTGTGAATAACTTAGATTTCAATGCTGTCATAGATTGTCATAAAACATTATATATTTGCTTTGTAATAGAGGTCTTTGTTTTGAATGGATGATAAATGGAAAAGGTCATTTTACAGTATCTTGATGTGTACATCTATGTATTTCATAAAGCTTTTAGTATTCTTGTTATTTAAAAGATCTATCTTTATAATAATGCTTGTCTTTTTCTCAAGCAGAAAAGCAAAGTCAGTACATAAATAGCTATGTCTGTAGCACCAAATTTGTGCAGCAAATAGTAACAATTTATCTGGGCTAAAAATCATAAGTATCTTTGCATAATTATAAATGAAACATTTGAAGAGTGTAGGATTTCTTGAAAGGGTTAGATAAAGCTCTCTCTCAGTTAGTGGCAATAGCAGTGAAAAGACAGATAAAAATCAGGTCATTTGTTCTAGGCAGAAGTGTTACAGTTCGTTCCTGAAGTCTGTCAGGAAGTACTTGTGATACAGCTTGTTTGGTAGGGTGTTAATTTTCCTTCTCTGCCATCTCTTACTTACAGTTTGATTACAATCCTCAGTTTGCTGATTGGTCAAAGGAAATCAGGGGAGCTCCCTTAATCTGTGCAAAGCCTCTGGACAACTGGCTATTACTATACACACGGCGCAACTATGAAATTGCTAATACATTACTTCAAAATCTATTTAAAGTTACACCATCTATGGGAATCAGAATGAACAAGGCAACCATGTAAGTGTCTTTAGAAAGCTTAGGGAAAAAATTATTTTATACTTACTGAGGTGTATCTGTTGGCACACTTAGGCTGCTAAATGAGGAGATAGTACAGGATGTCACACCACCGACGTATGTGAGATTTTTAATAAAACAAAGTTGCTTTCAGTGTGCAAATTGTTCAGTTTTCTTTAGTGACCGATTTTCTTACTCATGTTTTCACTCCTAAGAGCTTTCACTGCGGGTTAAAGGGTACCAAAACCAAACAGTATTAGACATATAATTATTGAACAAAACCTTCTTAAGTGGAGCTATATGTGTAATACAAGATGAAATATATATTTTCTTGCTGACTTTGGATGTATTCTGATTTGTTCTTGTTGCAAGTATCTTCCTTTGAGTACCTGTGCTTGCTTTTAATTTTGAGTTTGTTCCTCTTGGAAGCCTAAATTGGGATGATTCCTCTTAATCTTCAAAATGTGTGAAGATGAACTTCAGCTGTAAATGTGACACTTCATACAGTACTGATGCATAATGAGCATTTATGTTTTTGCTGAATTTTCAGTAGCTCTTAGTTGGTTTTTTTTTTTCCTGTAAGCATTTTTTCTCTTCATTTTCAGGATTGAAGTAGAAGATAGAACAGAAGCTTATTTAAGGGTTTTACAGCAAAGTATTACCCCTGACACAAACATAGTATGTATTTGAATCCATAATTTCAAATAACGTTAATCTCTGTAATTGGCGTTTTAAGACTAGTGGGATTCATTCTCAGAAATAAAACTCTTGGCCTCTGAGCATCTACTATTTGCCTACTTGTACTCCTTTTCAAACCCCGGACTAACTATGAATAGCCTTCTGGAAAAGAGACTTTTGTACTTGGCATTGAAGTATAGACAGTGAAACTTTGCAGGGATTACTTTTACTGTGAACACTTGAATATTTCTCTTGAAAGTAAGAAACTTCTCCTAAAGAACTACAACTGTTATCTAAATTCGAAAATCCAGTTTCTTAAAAACACTTTTTTTTTTTTCCTTTAAAGGCAGTTTGTGTTTTGTCTAGTTCCCGAAAGGATAAATACGATGCTATCAAGAAATACTTATGTACAGATTGTCCCATTCCAAGTCAGTGTGTGCTTGCTCGCACTTTAAGCAAACCTCAGACTGGCCTGGCCATAGCAACAAAAATTGCCTTACAAATGAACTGTAAAATGGGTGGAGAACTTTGGAGTGTTGAGATCCCAGTAAGTAATTTTTTTTTAATGGTAACTGTTTTCTTTACTGAGCCTTATTTAAAAAGTAAGGCCTTTTCCCTAAAGATAATTGAGTATTCTTTGTGTAGTTTTGTGGCTGTGAGAAGAGGCATGATGTTAGATTTGACGTAAGGAGACATTTAATTCAAGGGTTCAGTGTCCATGAATACTTAAATGTCCTGAAACCATACAGCTCATGTCATGACCTTGTTACACATTTGGATGGAGTTGATGGGTGCTTTGGCATGTCTTCATGTACTAATGCATGTTCTGTATTGATTCCTTCTAAGCTGAAACAGGTAATGATTGTGGGAATTGATTGTTACCATGACACTTTGTCTGGAAAGCACTCAATTGCAGGATTTGTAGCTAACCTGAACCAAACAATGACACGGTAAGATTTGAATGCCAAATTAAAAAAAAAGAATCTTTATCTTTCCCTTAACTGAAAAGTAGCTTGAGTGGGGTGGCCTGTCATGAAAGGGTCCAGATTGATTTACTGTATGTTTTTAGTAAGAAATATGTATCATGCTTTTTTTTTTTTCTCACTTCATCCCTTAAGGAACAGCCTTGTCCTTCTTTCACAGTGCTTGGGAGAAGGGGCAAGTGGTGGGGAAAGGGCTGGGATGGATAGAGGGTGACAGGCTCCCCTGTGAGGTGAGCTGACTGGTGTGGAAGGTTCCTGAGAGGAACTGCACACGGTGCTGGTGTGGTGTCTGCCACGGGCTTAGTGAGAGAAATACTCTCATAGCACAGGAACTCTTGCTTGGCTGCCTTGGCCCACAATAGCCATAAAGACTAACTGGTTTAAAAAGTGATTTAAAAAATCACTTCATTGAAGGAAGCCTGGGAAGAACTTTGAAGGTCATCTTTTATTTTGTTCTTCACAGGTGGTTCTCCCGCTGTGTTTTTCAAGGTCAGGGGCAAGAGATTGTGGATGGGCTCAAGGCCTGCTTGCAAAGTAAGGGAAGGCTTTCTGCTCTTGTTGAGTCAGATCTAGGGAACGACAGTTCAGCTTCCTCAAAACATACCTCCTCAGCTGCCTCGAGGGGAGGCATTACCAACTTGCACTTGGATAAAAACAGATTAAAAATACAGTTGTAAATACTGCTGAAAATTAATAGCATTTCATGTACATTCTTTTATTGATTCTCATATTTCTTAACAATAATTAAATACTACTTATCAATGTGCTGCTTCATAGAATGCCTTAAAGGAGATGGACTTAAAGGATAACAGCTCCTTGCTGGAAGAGGCCAGCAGAGTAGATGATCTCCTTAGGTTCCTTCTTTTTGTGTCGGTACACAGGTACACCAGAATTCTTTTTGCAGGTAACACTTGTGTATCATGATGTGTACCTGTTTCAGGTTACTGAAAGATTGAGGACCTTAGATTTCAAAACTTACTGCTGTTTTTCTGGTAATAAGAATCCATTTTTGTTTGGAGTGAATTGTTATTACAGTTAACAGCTTTTAATCTTTTTATTTTTTTTTTTTAAGCTGCTCTAAGAGACTGGTTCAAGTGGAATAAATATTTGCCCTCTCGTATTATTGTGTATCGTGATGGTGTAGGAGATGGACAATTGCATACTTTGGTTAATTATGAAGTGCCTCAATTTCTGGATTGCTTGAAGAGTATTGGTAAAGACTACAAGTAAGTTTCTACCAATCCCCATTTTTATACTGCAAGAGAAATACACCCAAGAGGGATACAAAAAGTGGTTACATATGAAGGTTGTGTGTCTCTTCATCCTTATTTATTTTTACTTGAGCTCAAATAACTGCTTTTCTGCTGATTGTTGACATGATTTGAGATATGTAGTTGGTAATAGAATAGGAAAAGTTTTTCATACAGGCACCACATGAGTATTCAATACACATGTATACTCTTTAGGCATTCTTGATGCATGTGGTAATTAATACTTTTTCCAATTATGATAGTGTGGTTACTATCACATGTGGCCAGTAGGTCCATTTTTTGTTTCCACTTCTGAAAGGACTATCCTTTCAGTCACTCGCGTTCTGCAGTTTCCAACATTCTGCTTTAAAGCTTAGCAGCTGCAGTTGATTGGTTTCTTACTGGTTTCTTAATCTGCTCTGAAAAATGAAAATGTGTCCTAACACTGCAGGCAAGGGGAGCACAAAACACATTACGGCCAGTAGGGGTTGAAGTGTGTAGTGCTTCTGTTGGCTTCTGATAAATAGCTTGCTCTTTACCAAAAACACTGTTAAAAGACAGTGTTTTCTGTATGAAAAGATGAGGTAGAGGGATAGTAGAAATCAGATCTGTCTAGAAGATCCCTTTTTGGTCTGTTTTGTGTCCCCCTATGAAGTTGAATATAAGCTGGATTGGTGAGAAATAGTATAAAAGTTGCACCAGAAACTAAAAATTTAAAATTATGAACAATGTCTTATTTAATCTAAATGAATGAATCGTGAAGACTTATATGTGAAGTTCATGTTCTTGAGAACTCTAAAATTGCTTTTAATTTAAAGCTCTGGAGAATCTGCTCCTGAAATACTCTCACAATAGTTTTGGGTTTTTTCCTTTTATTTTCATTTACTTTTAGTCCAAGACTTACTGTGATAGTTGTGAAGAAACGAGTGAATACCAGATTCTTTGCACAGAGTGGTGGAGCACTTAAGAACCCACCCCCTGGTACTGTTGTTGATGTGGAGGTCACCAGACCGGAATGGTAAGTTAGTACAGAAGTAAAACTTTTGTTTGGTGGCAACTTGATAATAAAGGAAATGTATCTGATACTAAATGGACTGTGGGATCCAGCAGAAGAATACTTTCCACGTCTGTCCTTTGAGAAGACATCACAGTAATGTGCAGATAGAAGAAATGTAGAAGCTTAAATTTTAGGAGTCCGTTATGCAATATTTCATGGTTTCCATTGTGTAGTATTTGTAGACATCACAGGATCACATATGCTTTAAATAAATGTGTGTGTTTCACTTCCTGGTGTGGTGGTTGGGTTTTTTTTAATTATTTTTAAAGATTCAGTACCGAAGGAGTGGCTATTGCTAAGATTGCCCAACTGTCCTTAACTGAAACGAAATTGTGTCTGGCTGTAGCTTTGACATTGAGCGTAAATTTTACTACTTTGTAAGGGTACATTTTATGAGCAAGTGTTAGAAATATTCTTTGGTGGTTGGGAAGTCACTAGAAGATGACTCGGAATCATAGCTATGTAAAAGATGCAGACAGATCTCATTGACTTCACTTGCTGTTACCATTGAATGGTTTTGCAAGTCACGCCGTGAAACTCGGGCCGGGTGTGTGGGAAATGCAAAGCTTACTGAGTGCGTGGTGAAGGGTTTGGGTTCGGTCAAGGGACGCCGGAGCACATGGCAAAGAGCATGGCAGCGCGCACTTTGGAAGTAGTTTTGTCTTTTTCTCTTTGCGTTTCACCGACCCGCTGTACGGTGCTCCGAGTGCTGTGAGAGGTGACACACATCCAAACGCAGCTCGGCGTGCTAGAGCGAATGAGGAGCATGTGCCAAGTACCTGTGCAGAGAGGCTGTCAGGAGGACAACTCTGTATGATGAGTGGTTAAGGTCTTCATGGTCTTAAGATCTGTTCCATGTAGTAAGATTGTTTACATTCTTTCAGATCTGGCCTTTCAGAAATAGAGGAGACTGATTATTTTGTGATCAAAGCATAGGCATGCTTATTTTCTTCAAGTCACTTTATGCATATTGATTAAACCCCCAAAATAAGACAAATTCATGGGGATTTGCGTTATTCTAAGAACAGCTCTTTCTGTATCAGACTTCTTGGGTTTTTTTCTATTACAGGTATGATTTCTTTATTGTGAGTCAGGCAGTGAGAAACGGCTGCGTTGCACCCACTCATTATAACGTAATTTATGACACCAGCAGTCTGAAACCAGATCATTTACAACGTTTAACCTACAAACTTTGCCACATGTACTACAATTGGGCAGTAAGTATCTCCTCTGAGAAATTTCTAACATTTTTTTTCAATTTTCTAAGATTGTCCATCCCTATGCAGTAACAACCCACAAGAAGGTAGAAAAACAGCTCCAGCATCAAACATAAACCTGCCCAAGAGGCTTTTCTGGAGCGAGGAGGGGAATGGTGTTGGGAAGGTTTTTGCATCTATTCTTCTGTAAAGCGTGTTTTTTTTAATGTGATCAGTGTATGGAATATTATTTTCACAAATCTGCATAAACTGCAGGGAATAGAAATTTTACATGTATCTAAACCTTTGAATTCCAAGACGCTCTGTGTACAGTGAATGCAAGCTTATTTAAATGACTTGAAAATAATTTTATTTTTTTTTTTTTTCCCCTGCAGGGTGTTATCAGAGTACCTGCTCCTTGCCAGTACGCTCATAAACTGGCTTTCCTTGTAGGTCAGAGTATTCACAGAGAACCAAACCTGATGCTTTCAGACAGACTTTACTATCTTTGAAGTTGAGTTACCAGTTGAAAAAATAGTGCAGTCCCCGTCTAGCTAAAGTGGAATTGTGTGAGGTTTTGTGGGGGTTTTTGGTGGTGGTGTGTTTCTTCTCGAGATGTGGGTAACGAGTAGGTGTAGTTGTGGAACTTCATTTTCATTGAAACAGGGGATCTGCATTTTGAAGAGGTCTCTGCTTGCTATAAAAACTATATATTATTAAATACTTTAGTAAAGTGCTTCTGGGATTCTTCACAAAAGATTATCAGTTATTATTTATGTTTTGGGGAAATCTTACACAGAATTATTTTTGGCATGCAGGATCTATAGTTATGCAGATCAGACTTCTCCAGTTACGACGTTACACTTTTTTAATTTTCAAAATGCAATTTGTTGCTTCCTTGTTTTTCTTGGCTGTTAAAACGAGGGCACAGTTTTCTCTCCTACACTATTTTGTATCTTTAAAGAGGGGTTGTCAGTTGTCTTGGTTATCACGGCTTTGTTTTACGGCAGCGCAGCGCTGCAGAACCTGGGGAAGGATTCCAACACTTGCCCTCGTGGGTGATTTGCCGAGTGACTAGAAACTGCTGCGCTCACCTGTGTCTGCCGAGGGGCGGGGGGCATCTTTCAAACTGCTGTAGCTGAGGGGTAGTTCTGCGTACACTGACGTTTCAGGAATGACTGTCAGAGGCAAAATTTATTTCTGTATCTTATCAGAGCTTTAGGAACACCTTTATTATCTAAGGCTACAGTACTGTCTCCGCAAAAAGTGATGGCTTTGTCTAATCTTGAGTGCTGCCTGGGGGGGCTGTGTGACGACTGACTGTCCTACTGACAGGCTTTGTCTTGTAACTCCGTATTTACTACACGGTGGGAGTAAATTGTTTTAGACAATTGCAGGTTCGTAACTGGGATGAACTAAATCTCATGCTTGACACTGTTAACTGCATGCTTGTTAAGTTAGAAAAATACCAGTACGCTGATGTGCAAAACAGCAGATAGTTTTGCTGTTCATGGGTTTTTTTCATTGTGCAGTTCCATGCAATGGGGAGAACTTAGGCCTTGGTTTGTATTATACTGCTAAGGCATTAATTGGTAACTCTTGAAGAGCAGTAGCTTAATTTGGAAAGCAAATAGCAGTTGTATTGATGGAAACTGATGGCAGATTTTTGCAGCCAAACTAGTGCATATGGAAGTACTTGGATTGGTGCTGGGTTTTTGTGGGGTGTTTTTTTTTTTTTTTAACTGACTTCTTGTGAAATTTGTTCCTTTTCTTTGTGAGTTAAATAAAGTTGTTTCTGTAATTGTTGCTTGGTTGATCCTGTTAGATGTATTTGCATGCATCCTTCAAGACTGGGCTTTGGGCCTACTACGTGATGGGTGCGAGAGTAACTTTCTCACTGGGCGTTCCTTTGGAAAGCTCCTGGAGTCTTGCATTTAGGTGAGCCTTTATTCAGCAGCTGTCCTCAGCTCTGGAAAACGAGGGAGCTCTATAACTTGTATTTAGTTCACATTTTTTTCTTTCCTGGGCTGAGAGAACTGTACCAACCTCCTCCTTCCACATGAAATTTGTGAAGTAGAGGAATAGGGGTGGTTTGGTTTTTTTTTTGGCAAATTTTTTGGTCTTCCTGATGTCATACAGTGATAGCTTTCCCTATTTGCTACTTAGTGCTTTGTTATTTCTTTCTAGTTACGTTATCACTCGCTTATACCTGTTGTGGGTATTCATTCCGCTCTGGTTTCTGTTATTTGAGGTCACTGGAAGAGGAGCCCGTGCAGCAGGTAGGACACGGCTGCAGCTGTTCCTTCTCCAGGCGGGTGCAAGTTTGAGCACGGGGCCTGTGCAAGCCCCGCTCCCCGGCGAGGGCCTTGCTGTTTGTGTCCAACCCTTCAGAAGGGGAGGGAAGGCCGACACGGCCATCGAGCAGCTGATACAGTAGATTCATGAAACATACTGCACTCTACAAAATATCAAATTATTTATTTATATAAAATATAATACACAACAGTTGTACACATGCACACACCCACACAGTACTTTACCACAAATTTAGGCCAGTTATTTTCTTTAATTAAATGTTATAATCTAGCACACGGTATCTTACAGTAATTTACATTATTATCTGAAGACACAATGGGGAAGCTTTGATCATTCATTTATAAACCTTCCATAAATTACAAAAAGAAAGGCAGTCTGAAAAGTATGTATAAACAGTAAAAACAATTTACAAATGGACAAGAATTACAAAATAGTAACAGCCAATGACTGCCATCAATGTGTAAGATTGTTTTTATTGAGATGCCAATATTGCAATTAATATTTGATTATCAGCTGTTGCAGCTTTTTTACTGGCTACGGCTTAGTGTATGTTAACAGTTTTCCACTTTTTACTTTAGACATGAACTTTATCTTGAATCTGACATTATCAATATGAAAATGCCTTTTATCTTAGGACTGTATCTCCACAGGAAAAAGTTGGGGATTGAAGGTGGTTTTTTTATTGTGTTTGTTAAGGGTCTGGTTTTCACCCCCCCCAGTAATTTAGAACAGTGAACCAGGAACTCCAAAACTGGAGGCTGTATGGTACAAGCTGGGCACGGCTCTGAGTAACTGACACTGTATCTGACTTCACTTGAGTGAAAATGTTGACAAAAGAAACCAATACAAGGGGTTTGGTTTGGGGGAAAAAAAAAAAAAGGCAAAAAACAAAAAGAGCATTTTGCACAGCACTTTCAAACTCCCAGGAGTTACATGAGACATTGAATGGAGTCAGTAACATAGTACTTGGTCTTAAATTACCATGTTTTAGGGAAGATGAAGACAGTTGAATACACAGTACATACAAAGTATACGCTGTATATTTATTAGACAGTACAAATCATTGTGCATTAATAAGGCAAAACATCAAGGCTGATTAAACTAGGAGTTTCAAGACCATTTTTGTTTGTGATAAAAGATTAGATACAGTGGGGTGGTCTCTCTGAACCAGGACTCAATGGATAGAGTTTTCTTCCCCCCACTTGTGGTTAAAGGAGACTTAAAGGCTGAGATCTATCCAATGGAGTTGCAGGTGTTGAGTTGACTTCAAATAAAACCATGTTCTTCTGGTCTTAATCCAACTTTTTTTTTTTTTAAAGAAAAAAATATTTGCAACAACAAATCCATTTCTTTTTTTTCTTGCTGTTTGATTAAGCAATTCACATGATTCTATTGATGTCAGAGTTAAAAACGCAAAGGTTTGGTAAAGTCGTACTGCATAGTCATGAAAGCCCTAGTTTTGACGTTTAAAAAAAAAAAAAAAATACACAGACTGGAAGCTTTACAAGTTGTCCAGGAGCACATGAATCATTTCACTGCACCAAGCTTTTTCAGCAGTTTCTTGCCTTTGGAAAGCAGCCCCTTTTTCTTTTTCGAGGACATATCCCTGCCTCTCCCGGGACTACCAGAACCCATAGGTGACGTAGGTGACCCAGAATGGAGATGAACTGTGGGGGATGGTGCTCTCCGGGATGTACCTGTATTCTCAGGAGGAACCTATTAGGTACATTGTTATAATTTATTGAATGTTTGAAAGCTTAAAAGCTATCATCATCAAGAAAGTTGGTAACATCACTTGTCCCATTACCCACTTAAACAAAAGGGCTGATTCCATTCTTCTTTGTGGCTTAAAATACTGTATGGGCTTATGGAAAATACATAAATTTTGAAAAAAAAGGATAGGAAATCGAAAACACGCCAATAGAGCCCTGGTTTGGTTATACTTTTTCAAAGAAAGAGTTGGATACACTTGTTTTGTCATAGTTCTGGCCACAAACGCCACAAAACTGGGTTTGCTTTTGGATTTCAGTACTCTGATAGTACAAAAATGAAGAGGGATACTTTTAGCTATAGATTTAAGAAAAATAAATGTGTTAATTATTACAGATTAACAAGAAGCCAAACTTTTCAGAAGAAATTGCTTAAAATGCTATGTGATCACTTATTTTTGTTAATGTCCTTTAAATGCCTTTTCTTTAAAATTGGATAGCAAACTTTATGTACATATTTGAGAAGATGGCACACTGGCTTAAAAAAAAAAAAAAGGAAAAAGAAAAAGCTAAAATGAACCTTAATCGCAATCAAAGAAAGCTTAAAGACCCTGACTGCTTGATGTGTGTGCTGCAGCTATGAGGTTGCTGAATGGAGGTGAATATTTGTACGATAGTTAGATGACAGCATTCCTAAATATCTTAGAACAGCTATTTTTTTCAATCATCAAAAGCACTTGAATGAAAATGCTAAAACTACTTATACTCAGCCTAACCTAAGTACAGTGCCTGGCTGACAGAAGGTGATGCTAGCAGTTAAGATGATATTTTCATAGTAGAATCCATGCCTTAGGGACCCCTGGTATCTTGTAGTTCAAGTTAAAACATTAGCAATTTACTGGCTTGTGCAACAGTGAGTTAAGCAAAGGGGCTTCAAGCCTACTTTGATTTTAAATCAAGGTCTAGTTCTAATGAAAAAAAAACCAAAACAAAACCAACTTGGTAAAGCACCCCAACGTACACCTGAAGATACCATATATTTAGTCTAATGCATTCATTCAGTGAGCTGCATGTTTCATACTGAGACTTTTATTGCATTGGTAAACCAAACAGTTGCTAATATTTCAAATGTGCGATTTCTAGGAAAATCTGAGTAAATTGTACTCTATGAAGGAATTTTTTTCAGATTTGTTGAATAGTTGGTCTTAGGCAAAGTGGGTATAATCGATTATGGAAAACACATTTTAAGGCAGACAATTTAAGTAGCTATATATTTGAGTGTAATGAGTTTCAAAACCAACTATACCCTTGTAAACTACCGTACGTATCCGCTTATGTTTCATTTTTATCCTCTTTAAGGATTGGGGATGTTGTGCTTTTCTCTTGATGTAGGAGCTTGGAACTTTTACATCCCAGGTTGGCTAACAATGCAATATGCAGCTTTTGTTTGTAGGGTAGTTAGACATCAAACTCTCCTTTCTATGTAAACATAAACAGTTCGCTCATGAAGAAATATGTTCCAAACATTGACCTTCATAAAGTGAGGTCTAATCCATGTACTTCTAGAGATTCCTGTTTAAAGGATTTGTCTCCTACAAAAACCTACATTGACTTGGCTAGATACAATAAAAGCAAACAGCCTACTCTGTGGCCAAGGATTTTGGAGACATATTTCTTTTTTTTTTTTCCCCCACAATTAAGTTTCAAGACTTGCATTAGATAGCCAGGTAGCTTTAATTGAAATCTCTACTGGTATCTTCAGTTGCTCACTTACGTGAAGGCTACATTGCCTTATTAAGGTGTGAAATGAACACTCTTCTTCTGTTTCCAAGCAGATGAGCAAAGAAATAAAAATATATATAAAATATATAATATATAAAAGTATTGCAGTGATGAAACAAAACCAAAAATGAGATACTCTAAACAAGATTAGTCTTTCATAAAAGAGAAGTCTCTGGGCAATTAACTAACGCCAGTTGGAAGGGGAAGTCATAAGGATTAAAGGAAGGGCACTGTCTGGGCTGCAGTTACTGCTTGTACTTAAAGGAAGGCTTGTACCAGTCTTTCGTCCACAAGAACTTTTGCTTCCCTCTAGATACTGCACATAGTAAGAGGAGCTCTAGGAGCATTAGGAAGTAACTACTTTCACCAGGGAAAAGCTGTTTAAACTCCAATTATAACTGAAGGTACTGTAATGACCGCAATCAAATGGTAAATTTAGTTTCTTCATTTACAAATGTAATGAGGTAGTGGAATGCTAAGTCAAGTCATTTTTCTTTTATGTTTTCTTTTTATATATTTGAAAGTTAATTTAAAACGAGCAGATGTATTTAAAATGTTAAAAGTAATATCTAAATTATATATGAGACAGAACGGAATGGAAAATAAAAATTTAAGATTTTCTTATTCGGTTGCTTACCCTTTTTGCTTTTGTACGCATCGGTGTATCGTGAACGTATCGCGTGGGTGCATCAGAGAGATAGACTTCAACATCATCAGGCACTTCTTCAAGAAAGTTGGAAGGAACCAGCCCCTTTTGTCCGTTAAGTTCACCCTGCAACATGATGAAAACATGATGAGCCCTCGATATAAGAAGGACATGGACCTGATGGAGCGGGTCCAGAGGAGGGTCACAAAAATGACCAGGGGGTTGGAGCACCTCTGCTACGAGGACAGGCTGAGGGAGCTGGGGTTGTTCAGCCTGGAGAAGAGGAGGCTCT
>JAOXNO010000006.1:11099365-11140354 GCA_028565335.1 Limnodromus scolopaceus | reverse complement strand
TCCTGCTTCAGCAGGGGAGTTGGACTAGATGATCTCTATGGTCCCTTCCAACTCTAAAAATTCAGTGAAATTCAGTACTAAACATCTTAAGGCAAAACTGAGGTTAGATTGTTCCTTGTTTAGGCTCAATCAATCGTTTCTTCTTTTCTTTAAAACCAAACAAAACCACCCAAACTAATCCCTTCAGTTGAAATCAGAGTTCATTAAAAATGACCACTGAATAGCCTCAGCTTTGGAGAGCAGGAAAGTTTTCCATTTTTCATCACCAAATATCCCCGACTCACCTGGTACCACCACGGCTTCGCACAGTACGGTGTGCGAGGCTCTAACGCGTGTTGGGACAGGCTGCACCCAGCTCCCGGTGGAACTGACCCTCCACCATCCCACTCCTCAGGTAACGTTCGAAAAGTATTTTGCAAATGCAAACTAATCCATCTTCACAACAATTTGATGAGAAACTCAAAACAGCAGAGCACATAGTCCCAAATATAAAATAAGCTGAGAGTATCTCTCTGATGTGGGATCTCTCTTGACTTTTCAATGCCAAACACGTACATATTTGTGAAGACAGAATTAAAATACTTGAGTAAAATGAACATTCTTGCAAAGAAAAAGTTCTGTGTTTTTGGCCTATATCTTCTATCATGTAAGGATGTAAGCAAAATATCTAACATCAAAAAAACCCGAAGTGATTTATGATACAGACATTTGTGTTAGGATCCAATCCAACACAGCGCAAGTCAGTATTTTAACAGCTTAAGTTGCCATTTTATCTTTGAAATGGGTAGTGTAATATATTAGTCTACGTTTTTTTCAGGTTCTGTTTCAAATCACAGAGAAATCTCAGTTGCCCTTGGACTACCAGCAGCTGTTCCTTCTGCCTCTCATTTTTGCCCATTTTGCACCAGACTAATAAGATACAAGGCTGCGGGAGATGCTTACATTTGCTGATTCAACAGAAAAAAATTTGCTCGCTTTTTAAAATCAGATCAGCAAATTGAACAGATTTGCCTTGCAGCTGCACAATGAAAAGATGAGGCAAGCTGGGACAGAGGGCATGGCTAACAACATCGACAGAGCCTGTCCCTGGCACCTGTAACAGGCCCAGCTTGTCTTCAGCGCCCTGTTTAGAGGCAGCTTGTGTATTTTACGTCAACCAGGCAGAAAAGGGAGTGCCTTTCCCTGTTTCAGACAAGGGTGACACTGGAGCAGAAATATCTAACTTCTGGACTTCAGTTAAGCTGAAGTGTGTGGTAGGTAGGAGTGTTCAGCATTTCAACAAATACAGCACCTCTGGTACGTATGACAGTCCAACCTGAGCACGTCTGCGGCAGCTTTGCAGTTAAGATAACTCTGGGGTTTGTGTCAATGGACATAGAGGGCTTCAGAGTCACAGCTTTGGTCTTAGCCCTTAAATCTCTGACTCAGCCTGGCTGTACCTATCTATAGCAACTTTGAGATTTTTGCCCATTTTTGCCCTTGTTGTTTTTAAGCCTCCAGCATTGGATACTACATTCCAGATCCAGTGAGATTTACAGCCTGAACCTCTGGAGGAAGAAACCCCTTGGGCTCTGGTCACACAAGTTGTTTTCTCCACAGGGAACAAAGGAGACCCTGTTTGTAAAACTGAGTCCTTTGTTTCCTTTGTTTTTAGATCCCACCTTAATGATCTGTCCTTCTTTAAATGGCAGCTCTTCTTCTGCAGCATCCGGATTTGGGGACATTGTCAGTGGATCGTAGTCAAAAAGTGCAACAAATATTCTGGTAGTTATATCCTCTGTGCCGGGATCTGTTTCCGATTCTTCATAAATATCGGGAGAAAGATGGTCACGACCACCATAGCCATCTATGAAAGTAAATTCAGAAAAGAACAATTGAGTAATACAAGTTGGCCTCATCTTTCAACTATTCCAGTTAATGTTTGAAAAATGTTTCGCACGCCAGCGAAAAAAAAAACAATAACTGAATGCATATCCTATTAAGTTTGGTGGGTTTTTTTTAAGTTGTTATTTTTTAAAAAGCATATATAATCTGCATGCACTCAATATGGTGCTGATCTCCTACACCACACTGACATTTACACACATGAGTACAGCTCAGGTAAGAAAGCCATTTTTGTTAGGTTTCCCAGAGTTGGCCATAAAGTAACGAAGCATGTTAAGAGTGACATAATGATGAGTCTCACAGGCTTTATAATTGCTGCAAAAATAACCATGCTTTGGATCCACCTGTTTTCCAGCACAGCTGCTTCTGCTCTTCATGGACACAAGAAAGCACATCCCAGCTGTGTTGACATCCCATGTTTTAGGTACAAGGTTTAAAACATGGTTATAACCTCTTCTCTCCAGACAGGCAAGAAGAAATGTATTTCAGTAATGTTAGTTATGGCAGGGCTGGGACTGCATTGCCTGTGATTTTGTTTAAACACAGTCAATAGTTAACACGACCAGCAGTGCCCAAACCAACCCAAACACTAATGAGAGGCATTAAATTCCAGGAGGGACGATTAGCTATGACTGCATTTAACCATAAGCTCATTAAGAAAGATCACTCATGAATATCACAACACTTAATGCTGCACTGAACTCTGTCCACTGCAGGGTAGCAAATCAATTAGGACATAAAAAATGAGAACTGACATTGTCTCTCGTACATCTTTCAGGCTTTCCAAATGATCTGGAGAATGTGTTTAGTCCATGATCCAAGAACATACCTAAGGATGGGCTTCAGTAAAACTGAATTAGAAAATAAGGCCAAAGTGGCTAACGACGAGTGTTTTGATTGAAGGTTTCAAAGGCTTTTACTTTTGTCTTGAAAGAGTGTGCACTTTCCCAAAAAATAGGCTCTTTCAAGACATATCAAGTTGAAGTCCCCAAAAATAAAGCCATCAAAATCACAACCCACTTCTGAAAAACCTGGCTTATCCCACTAATTTCAGTGGGAGTCACGTACTTGTGATCTTTGGTGAATCAACACTTCTCATCCAGTTTACAAGATCCTTCAGAATGAATAAATTCAAAAAGCAGTTATGAATTACGATGAAAGTGTAGTTCAACTATATAATTTTTTTTCCAAACAATTTTCATATTAATACAATTTTTACTCTGATCATCTCTTACAAATTAGTGACTCCCGTTTTTGGTTAACAGTTTGAACATTCAATATGGAGCATTATAGATAAAATTCCTCTTTTTGCCTCAGTATCAGATGCATTTTATTCAACATTTGATATTTTTAAACTACCAGAAAAAAATTTTCAGAGGGTCACAGCTTTAAGGGAACAGCTACTAACTCTTGGGTCCAGAGTGCAAGAAAGAATGTGAATAGGGGAAAATGCAGAATAGCAAAAGGGCAGGGAAAAATTCCAGCCAAGAAGCTTTAGGCAGGCACAAAGCACAGAAAGGAAGTATGGGAGAAAGGCACATGTGGGACAGAAAGCAATGGGACACAAAGGATGGGATATTTCTCTGTTCTGTTCTCCTCCCGCAGTCAGGTTGCAGTCATTCTGGGGTTCATACTCAGGCCCACCAGGCAATGTGAAGCAGGTGGGTTAAGGGGTGTTTTGTTCTTTAAATTAAAAATACCGACTTTTGCATCCAACTGCAGCTGCAGTGAATGAGGGTTAGGTGCAAAGATGAATTATAGCCAAATGTATCTCTGTTAAAAGCACTGTTCTGTAATAATCTGAGTCAGAATAGACATCTTTGCTTCAGTGAACCAGGAAGCAAATAATCTCTTGATTAGCGCATTAGCTACTTCTCTTATTCTTTCAAGAGGTATATACATATTTCATTCATATATACACACACATATAATTGTATGTGTAAAATCTTAGTCTTTGGATGCAGCCAGCCAGATTCCCAACTGATGCACAGTTGCAAACACAGTTGCATTGAATTCACGAGATAAACACCAATATAGACAAGCTGATGAACTGTCAGATATGTTTGCTTTGGAACTCAACATTAAATTATGGTTTACCTAAACTTCCAGGACCCCTTTTGTTTCATTTCAGGTACCAACAAAACCCTAATGTATTTCTTAGCGCTATATATGGCCTGGGCAGTTCTATGGGTTAAGTGTAAGCACTTTAGTTTACTGTGTTATGAACTATGAAAACTGAGTTGTTGATCATGTAATGATTTCTATGTTGATGAAGCAACAAATACTATCGGTAGTGGGTATAACTGTCTTACTCATGTAATACAAGTTTGTCATTATGATATAATTATTCCTAAAAATAAGAGTAATTTTTGTCTTCACCAAGTGGAACAGCCAAAGTCCTGTGTGGTCACTGAAAAGACCCTGAATCTTCCTTTAGCCCAAGCCGTAAATCAGAGTAACGTCTGGTAACTGCTTCCTATTACAGACGTTGGGTTGTGATGTACCACCTACTGTTTGTCCCTGGCCTGTCTGTATGAATCGAGTGGAAATGTGGTCATTCTGATGAATGGTTGTTCAGGTGTGTACAGTAAATACTGACTGGCATTAGTAGCAGCATAGCTTCACAGAGGTTCATGCAATGCAGTGTGCTTGGACTCAGTCAAGTATGGAAAGGTGGCTGCACAGCAGTTTCAGGACAGAGGACTAAGGGCTGTTTGTCCCTTACAGCTGAGCTGGAGAAACTTACCTGAGAGCAGACAGGACTTAAGAGCTAGTTCCCCTGCATTCTGCATTGCATGCAATGTTGTCATACAGAAACCGCACTTGTTAACACGCAGCTCTAAAATGTGTCTGTCATAAAGGATGAATAATGTTCGGCATACCGTATCTATATTCAGAGGCCATGGTACGCTGCTGAGGCCATTTCTTGTGTCCACCAATGCTGCGATAATAAGCTTCTTCTTTTACAGGTGAAATATTTCCCTCACTACCTGACCGAGACCGACCGCCTTCACTGTTACTGTCCATTGTAATTTCTATGGAGAAAAAGGGAATGATCTATTAAAACATATTGTATAGTTGCCTTCACGGAGGCTCCTGTGGGCAGGCTTTGCCTACCTTTTGTTCTGACTTGCATATAGTAGGAAGGCTAAACACTGCATAAGCTTTGCCAGATGTCTCAGCCTCTGGAAATCCTTCTTCAGCAGTAGAATCACAGAAATGGGTGTCTCCTTTTTTTTTAAAGCATCTGAATTTTGTGCTTTTTAAAATTCATACAGTGTAAATATTGTTTGTTAGATCTTTGATAGGTATCGTCTTTTATTATGAGGTTTAAACAATCCTACCTGCCAGATCTGCAAGGTCAAGAGCACTGTAAACTGTGTTTCACCTTCTAAAGTATCAACCTAAAAACAAAAATTAATTAATTTACTTAAATCCTACCTTCAATAAGACACTAATCCAAAGTATTTATAGCTTAATGGAGAAAATATCTCAAAGAATTTAAATTCTGGAACGTTTTGGAGACAGGTTTTATCACTGAAATCCTAAACACATTACAATTTTGAAGGTCTTTCCCACCAATTTAACCTCCCAGAGCTGCCGTTAGAACTTTCCATCTCTAAAGTAACCCTTTAGCTGAATAACAGTAAAAACTCCAGACATACACGTAAAAGAATAAGCTGCTACCAAGAAATTTGAAATCCACATTTTTGAGCCATATGCTGATGCCAACAAGAGTTTCCTGTATTTAAGCAGCCTAAACTTTGGCTCAACCGTATTTAATTTCCTCTTTCCTTTTACTTTACTCAGCTTTTCACATTGTGGATCTACATATTATAATGACACAACTAAAATAATTTCCTTCTTCAAAAACCATACTTGCAGCCCTTATTCATGGAAACTTCCTCTGTCAGTGGGAGTTCTGAACAGCGGGTTCGGGTTTATACAATGCTCTACTATATGCTTTTGGATGCCTTACTTCTACCACATTTTATTTATCTGACCTCTTGATACATTTCATATCTTGTAGATTTTTTTCCAGCAGGATTTTGTGTAGAGTTTTATCAAGTGTTTATATTTGTTTCCCTTATCCTCAAAGTGATTTATTACAGTAGGATGCTGAAAGTGAGAAATATCGCATACGTATCTTTCAGCAATTTTAAACACTAGTCTTCAATTCAGAAATTTGGATTCTTGAACTCAAAAACACATAAAGCCTTTCAACAGCTCCACAGCAAATCATTTTTTAGATGCTGTACATAATGCTCAGTAGTTTGCTTGCTACCAGTGTTAGACAATATTTTTTAATTAAAAAGAAACCCAAAGGATTGATTCAAACCTGTCTACTCTTTTGCTATTAATAAAAAAAATTTTAGTAGATCATATAAAAGAAAAAGCTTAGATACATAACTTGCTTTAAGTGGTCCAAACATAAATCTTTACTCCTGAGAAAAAAAGGCTGCTTTCAGAGAAAAAGAAAAAGGACATGAAAATCTAACAGTCTTCACACCATCATCCAAAAGCTAACAATAGCCTGTCAACAGAAGCGCAAGAACCTCCCTAGAGCTATTCTCCCCCATACCATTTTCATACCAGTGTCATTCCATTGACATCTGTGACGATTTACACCAGGATGTGGGACGAGAATCAGTCTCTGACCAGTCATGCTACAGCAAAGACACTGAGAAAGTTTCATACATTACAGCTATGTGTATTTTCTGATCTATGGTTTCAATAATAATAATTACTGTCTACTAGATACCAAAATAATTGTGCCCACTAGAGGGAGTTTGCTTTTCATTTACAGTACAGGCATTTTAGTGTGATTCTATGAAAAGGAAAAAAATATTTACTATTTAAAAATAAAGGCATTCCTCAATGATCAGTCTCTTTCCTTCTGATAATCTGCATTTGTAATGTCTATTATTCACATAAATGTCAGGTGAGGTTTGCCTGACACTGCTTCCTTCTCCTCCTGATGATGCCTACAAGTATTCACAAATTGAAGTCCAGGTTAGGGATGGGAACCGGACCGACTTTACATTTTTATGGAGTAAAGTTCTGCTAATAGCTCACAGAACTCTTTCTGCATCTGTTTTGCATGTTTTTCCTGATTGTCAATGTGAATGTTTCTCATTTGTCAGTATAGAGTGCAAGTTTTAACAGATATGTATTTGTCCATAGTGTATTGATTCCATTATCTTTTCTGCACTACTTTTTGGATTTTCTGGTATATACCAGCATATAGTTTAAGTCATAAGTAAACCAGAGTAGAGATGATTCTGTGAGAAATATCAAATCTAGTAAATATATGCAAATTCTACTAACTTGTTATATTTAACAGCTTCCATTTTTCCTGCTAAATTCCAAAAAGTAGTCAAGAAAATGGAAAGTGAATGCAAAATGATGGCTGATGAATGGCAAGATGGATGGCTGAATGGATGGCTGAATGGGTACATTTATTTTACTGATCATATAGTAGCCTGCCTGCAAATTTCATCTTAGGTAAGATCTAACAGTATCTAAGCTTAACCAAGCTTAGAAAAGCTCCAATACCCACTAAATTCAATGAAAAGTCTCCCAGTGATGTCAATGACTACTGATTCAGCCCCTGTGAGACCCCGGTACACTCATATTTAGATGGAGATGTTTTTAGATCCATTTCATCCCATTTAAACTAAGAGCAACCATGGTTTAAGACAAGCGTCTGTGGTTTCTTTTTTAAGGACCGCCTTCCCAACTCTGAGGCTGCAAAGAACAGAAATGCACCAATCTGTCCAACTAACCAATGGAAGGGACCAACATTGGTCGAGACCTTTGTGGCACTGCACTGCCATGAGAGGACCTTCGTCCTGCATGCTCCGCCCTTTCAGGCCGTCCTGCAGATGATGGATTACCTAAAAGCTAAAAAACAACAACAGAAAAAACAGGTTTGTAAGTTACATGCATGGTAACATTATGGTTATATGGTTGGACATTAATCAGGTCAATCACATTTGGAAGCATAAGCTCTAAAGGCAACTAAACTTAGTTTTTAACTGAAAGGTTAGCTGAAAAGAAAATACTGTTGCCTGGCAAACCTGCAAAAGAAAAAATGGTTTCCTGATTTATGGCAGAGTTTTGTAACCAGCAGTCACACATCAGAACAAAAAGAAAAGAAAAGAATAATTTTTGAAATATTCTTTTGCCTTTGTTGTTGCTGCTAAGATGACGTTATAATCTCCTGAAGAGCAGTACAACCAGTCATGAGAGCTGTGGAGATTGGACTGCACTGAAAAGACAAGCCTTTTGTACTCAGCTCTACAGCTTTGTCCAGTTTGCAGCATGTGAACAAGTGTATGTCCTTCTGCCTCGGAGCACACTGCTCTTCTAGAATGGCCTTCGGGTGTTACAGCTCTTTAAAGGTCATTGAAACATGTAGAAGGGAATGTAGACACACTTCATCTCACATCACAGCTGTCTCGTTCTGTTCACTACCCTTGCAGGAAACGTTGCTATTTTAATAACTAAATGGTACTATTTTAGTGCTCTCCAGAGTTTATCATGCAGTCATTGAGATTAATACAGCTTGGGCACCAATTTTAATGGGAGAAATTTTTAAGGATCATTTTAGCATAAACTGCTAGGGTTGAAAAGCAGGCAGCTGATTTCTACTCGTACATGGAACACATTAGATTGGAGGTTTCCACTCCGGACTGTTGCAGACTGAGAGGATAAAGAACTTGCTCTGGTCTTTAGGGAGCAGGGAAGCCTATGGATGCATCTATCAAAGCGTGGAGACTCTGCTACAGATTAATGGACAGAAATGCAAATAGGCAAGATCACGCAGAGGCATCCTTGAAAGATATGGGATGGCCCTGGCCTCTCCCTTCGGAAGAAGCTGTTTGCCTGCATTCTCATGCAGAGATGCAGTCTGCAACTTCAAAGGCAAGAAGAGATGGTCTAAAAAGGAAGGCAAAGTAGTGACAGTGCAAAGGTAAGGCAGAAAATGGAAATATGATGAAATCCGTGACTCCATAAATCTGGGTCACTGTCACACTGGGGGACAATCTTTGATTTTTGTCCAGAGATGTTTCATGATAAAGAGCATATCCTGAAATTTCTGGGAATGAGGTGAATACAAACAACATGATTAAATGAATTCCTTGACATTAAAAAAAAAAAAAAAAAAAGTGATGAAATATTTTTCCACTTAAAATGCAGCTTTTTTTAAAAGCAACATTTAGATGGGCAAAATAAAGAAAAACAACATTTTGGAAAAATTATAGTTCAGCTAACCCTTAATTAAAATTTAGATTCAGTTGTCCTTTAATAAAAGCAGCCATTATTGTAATTTGTTCTGTGGGGAAATCATTGTAAAGCAAATTAAACTGATTTCAGCGTGACACAAAAGAGGACTGTAAAGGAAAATGCAGAATAAGAAACAAAAATGAATGGGGAGGAAAAAAAAATGGGGAAAAATGTAGCAGATAGATCCAAAGGATGGACTCTAACAATTAATTAAAAAAAAAAAAAAGAAAAAAAAACCAAAAAGAAGAATAGAAAGAAAACAGACTGATTTGGCAAGCAGATGTTAGAAGGAAGATTTATTTCACACACCAGAGAGTCTTCTGCATCTCTGTGGGATGGCTTTGCAAGTAGACCAGCTGCCCTAGAGTCAGCCATTTTAAAGTCGGTCTTCCAGCCTCCCTGAACATCTTCATTAGACAAATTATCTGTTCTATTACATTTCTGAGTCTCATACTTTTTCTCGTAACTGGGCTTGACCTGTTCAGTCCTGGGCTCTACAAAGGAAGGACCCAGGTCACCAAAATCTTCTTCGATGCTGGTTTGTCTGGTTAACGTTTTCCTGCGAGCAAGCAATGGCCTCATGCTTTTCCTGCAGGAACAGTTAGCGGTCTCTGCGCAACAGCTAGATGCAACGTTGGCAGAAACTGAATCATAAGTATATCTGAAATTAAAACGAGATTCTTCTTCTTCACTTCCACAGTCTAGTCCACTGTCTGGGCTTCTCGATAAGGATCGGCTATATTTACATCCTTTGTCGTCTGCAGCATAATCCTCCATGCCTGAAATTCTGTGCTTGGCTGGGTGCCAGAAGTTGTGCTGCTGGTCTTGATTGTAGGGCCTAGGTGGTCTAGAGTCTCTAGCTATTGTGTGATGCTTTTTATAGGGCATACCTAAACCCTGCTTGTACAGCAGTTCAGAGTATTCACCATCCTCTTCAGCTACTTCTGGAATACTGAAAAGCTTTTTACTGTGATGTATCTGCTGTGAAAAGTCAGGATGTTCCAAAAAAGTGGCTTCAGTGGTCTTATTCTTATCGCACTCCTTAAGATTATGTAATGTTAAAAACCAGACAGGGAACAAATAGTGTGTGACAAAAATAAAATGGGAGGGAAAAGGGAGAAGAAAAGAAAAATAAAGACAGAATTAGTTTTAGAGCAATGGTAAACGTAAGACATGCAGCTTATTTAGTGAAAAGGACGTCATGCTTTGAATGAGAATCTGTGAAAATAAAGACATGATTAAGAAGTTGCTGGGTGTCAGATACAACGTGAGAGGTCAATACAAACAACTGAGTGATGCTCTTAACAAGAATAAATCCATGCATTTAAAACAAAGCAATAAAAGCTGCATACAGGTTCCAGCATGGTGAATGAGAATGACATTAAAACACAGCACTAATGCTTAGTATGTTCCTTGCCCCATGCCAATTTGCTATTTAATTTTTCTTTGTAACCAGAACCCATATTTGAGAATGAAAATTCTGTTCTAGTGAGCTTTCTTGCTTTGCCTCTGTTAAAGCATCCTATGTGAGTAATAAATACTCCCAAATCTCCTCCCAGAGGAGACCTATTTTGCAAACATCATTAAAGGAGTTTGTTTTCTTTGTAAAATTGTAAAAAAACTTGCACCATTTTTAAAGCTTGGCTTCCACAGAAAGAACCCTGAGAGGCAGGCTGCCCTCTGATGTCACTCTGTCTGCACTGTAATCAAATCTCTCATCATAATCTTGTACCTGCTTGATTTGAAAATCAGCCTATTAGCAGAATTAAGTAAAAATCTCTGTTTATACCAGAAGTAGGAAAAAACCATTCCAGCCTGGATAAAATAAGCATTCTGAACATGACAGATACATTTTGTAATTTTCCTATTACATTTACACAAAACACAGGTTGGTGTGACAGAAGAATCCTATTGCAGTATCTTTGCTGGACTCTGAGAGGACACAAGAGAATAATGATGCAGGAGGTGTTGGTTTTGATTGACATGGTTTATAGATTCTACATCACGGAGATGACCTCTCCTTGTTCTTTACTCAATGCCCAGATCAGGTAGGACTCTGGACACAACAGCACCTATAAATAATGGCAGGATCATCTTGGAGACTTCAGCATGTTACACTTAACTGGGTTTTGGATGTCTTTCCCCTTTCAGGCATTAAGAACTTCCTAAGTTACTTTATGACTGTATTTGTTTCATCTATTTTAATTCATTTTTAAAATGTGTATCACTCTTGTGAATCTTTTGAGACAAACTGCCATAAAGTGGAAAAAAGTCAGTAAGTATGAACAAAGATAGTTTTGATTGGAGCCCAAACATCCCACATTCTAGAATGCTCAGATCAGGTGAGTCGAATCTTCCCTTAATCACCTGTGTTAGCCTTTGTTTTAGGGAACCCTTGGAGGAAATAATAACCTCCCAATAAAGCAAACATATATCTGTGTGCAAAATGTGTTCTTGTTACTTTAAGGCATCTATTAACTTGGGAGAGAATACTCAGTTACAGCTGGAAGGGCATGGCTAGCATACTTTCAGATGCAAGAGGAACAGGAACCTGACTGCTGAATTATGGAAAATTCAGTAAATGTTTTTCTTTTTTTTTTTTTTGTTAACTACTGATGTTGCAAAGTGAAATTGGATCTAGTGAAAGAGGGTGTAGTTATCAAGCACTTTGGGATCAGAATCTGACCTGCATTTTATAACAGAAAACTTATCAGCATGGTGGGCCGTATTCTCCAAATGAGACTCAGACATCCATGGTTCTCCCCCAGAAAGTGCTCATACACTGAATTCCACTTCTGCAGAACAAGTCAACAACTGTACCCTTCACGTACACTACTACATCAAGAGACCTATGCCTGCAGAATTTAATGGGTCTACAATGATTTACTATACCAATTAAGGGTCTGGACCTTTCTATTTAAATAACAACATTGGCAATACCAATTTAAAACCGAGAAGTAAATATACCTTCTGATGCATAAGGAACAAGAACAGTCTAGGGATAATTCCCTTTTTCTCAGAGAAAAGGGACAGAAGCAGCATGCAGAAGGATTTCAGTTTCAACCTTTATGTTAGCAGATTAATAGAAACACTGATTATTTTTTCTTTTGAAAAAGTACCTGTCTCATTCCAGATAGTATCAGAATAAAAGGACTGAATTTATAGTATGTGAAAGCAGTTACAAGAATGGTCAAAATTCTTGTACGTATGAGAAAACAGTATGTTTTTTTAATAGCATATTGGAAGAAAAATCAACCTGTGGTTTTCCTTATCATTAAAGTTATCCAGCTTTCTAAGAAAACACAATTTAGTATAATAGCTAGACACATAAAAAGCAAATACAATTTACATGTACAAATATACTACAGGAAATATATATTCTGTACTGGGTTGGTTCAATATTCTATGTATACTTTGTTATACTAAAGTTGTCTTTCATGATGAATATTCCTGTGTACTGTTAAAGAAATATTTCTGATGGGTATATCTTACTGTATCTGGTGACTCCTTAGTAATCAAAGCATGAGGATTTCTGATAATGCATTTATCCCACAAAGCTAACCCAACTTCCTTTCTTACAAGCATGCTTTAAAGCCTGTGGAAGAGATGGGACTAGCACTGGAAACACGGAAAAATTACTCAGACATGAAAAAAACAAGTTGCTGTATGTATGTTTATATAAATCTCCTTGTACGTGTAGTATATTGTTGTATAGACACGGCAAAGATCCCTAGATACAGAACAGAAACTGAAACTTCAACACTTACACATAGGAAATAGTCAATTAGTTAAAAGATCAGCTATGAGATAATGCAAAAAACCCCCAGTAATAAATTTATTAAAGTGGCCTTGACATCATAAACAATGTTCACCCCAGTTCTAGGTCTATGTGACAGTGTGAGTTTTAATGATCTACAAAATCTGTAATTGACTAAAAGAAATGCTTTGAAGGAAGAATCAAAGTATGGAGGTAACTCCTATGGTTTCTCTGCAGTCACACTTACCTTAAGTGCACTGTGTGAAGACACACTGACTCGTCGCCTTCCTCCATCTTCCAGCTGCATTTCAGAGTACAGCTCTTCCTCATCTTCTTCCATAATATCAGACAAGTCAGAACCTCTGCTGCTCTCTGTATGGTACTCTTCACCATGGCAATAGTGAGGCTAATTGACAGGGTGAGAGAGAAAAATCTTTATTGACTGTAAAGCTGAAAATCCTTGTATAATACCAATGAGGAGTAGAGCATTTCCTATATTTGAATATCACACTAATAACCACATATAAATTACATCATGTGGCTTGCTACTCTCGTCTAGTGGAGAGATCATGTATAATTTTTTCTTGCCCATTTATGCTTCCAATTCAAGAAATCCAATCTTAATCCCACAGGTGATACAAAAAAGGATGTCTGCATTCACGGCACCAAATCTAGTTTTAGTCTTGATTAAATTCCCTTGATTTAAAGAGGTCCTTCATGCATCAATGGACTTGCTGACCAAATTATAAAAGCCCTAGGATAATTCACATATCATCTGTTCTTCACAGCTGTTTGTTACATCACATCATAATTTAAAAGTGATCAGCATTTAATTCTTGCAGGATGTTGCCATCATTGTATGATATAGCTAGCTGATGGAATTTGAAGCTTTCATTCTCTTAAACATTGTAAAAATAGACTAGCCAAAACTTTAATTGCCTTTTAAAATTAGTCCAAATATTTCAAGTTCCTATAAGTTTTCCAATTACCCTGCAACAGGGTAGATTTAGACTGGACATTAGGAAAAAATTCTTCACAGAAATAGTGGTCTGACACTGAAACAGGCTGGCCAGGGAGGGGGTTGAGTCACCCTCCCTGAATGTGTTTAAGAGTTGTTTAGATGTGGTGTTGGGGGATACGGTGTAGGGGAGAACTTTGTAGAGTGGGGCTGATGGTTGGACTCGATGATCCCAAGGGTCTTTTCCAACCTGAATGATTCTATGATTAGTTGGAAGATACAGACAGAAAAGTATGTCCTACTGACTTGTTAATCTTAAATAGAAGTGGCCTCTGTTAAACATCACATTTAACAACTCAGATCCCAAACAAAACTCATAGCATTTCCAAGGACAAATTTTCAACTGGAGCCATCTGACTGTCTGATTGCAGTAGAATATTTGGAGAATCAAATATTCTAGAAGTATGGAACACTAAAAATTACTGCATTCCTTCTCCCAGCAATACTAATTAGGAAATAATTTCTGTGGTACCACATCAATTCCCATGGCTATGTAACACGCTGGTATCAGTCAATCCCAGCAATGAGAAGAAAACGTCTACAATAAGCAATTTCTCCAAAGTGAAGATGGATTTGCCCTCCAAATACAAGATATGATCTCTCCTCTTTTAAATCTTCATTCTGGAGCTAAAAAGATTGTAGGGTGAAGCCTTTCCTAGTAATTCTTGGTGCCAAGCCCATAAATTACTTCAGATCCTTCAGATGCATTGTATTAGGATAATCTTATAAAAAAAGCCCCTGCAGTTTCAAAGTGGTTTTGTCTTCTTTTTGAAGTTAGAAGATCAGACTATATTCTAATGCTTCATTTTTCACATCTAAACTTTGTGGCTCTTATACTAAATTATATTATTTAATCAGTTCCATTCCAGTAGAATCTTGGTCCTGTTTATCATAGAAAATCACTCCTGTTCTCAGCTGTTTTCAAGCTGACTTGGGGGTCGCACTGGCACGGTACTACAAAACTTGCCCAATGCCTTGTAGATTACCAAAGGCCAATATTGCTGGACTAAAGCCCTGGTCGCTTGGGCAATCAGACTACAGAGACCTAGCAAACTGTCTCCAAGGCTTCTCCATTGTGGTTCTAATAACTGGAGTGCCTTCCTAAACGGGCACTCAATTATTTAAATAAATCTTCTTATTTAAGCACTGCATTAATTAAGGTATAAAACGTAACTATGAGATATTATATAAGCAATAATTATGCAATTCTGCTTGCAATCAATTAACTCTGTGTGGCATAGGCCATGCACACGCTATGGTCAATAAATGGGTGCATTTACACATGCACTTTTCCAGTAAAAGTTCTGTAGCCATATAGTCCATGCATCTGCATTATTTCACTTGTTTTCTAGCACTGCTTTTCCTGGAAATGTCCCAAGTTGTCTCTGAATTTCAGGTCTATCTCTGATACTTACTTCACTTGTCCTTACTATCTATTCACAGAATGAAATCAACAGCTTGCGGAAAACAGTACCTTCTAACGTTTTTGTGACAAAAGGAAGAATTATTATTCCCATTTTATTCTTGGTTGACCTCAGAGGTATTGAGATATTTAGATGCTTAAATACTTTTCAAGAACAAAAAGAGGGTCTCTGAGACTTACTGCACCACTGTTTCAGAACTGTGAATTGGAAGTTTAAAATCAATGTACCTTGCAAAACACAATACAACAGACATACATGAAGAATTTCCATTAGTAGCTATATCTAATGCTAATAGAAAGGATGAAAAAACATTGTTGCTTGCATTTGCTTGCAGTTTTTTACTCTTATCTATGGAGGAAGGCAAGTCAACTGATAGAAAGCCAAAGACCTTTGATAGGGAACCAGCAAACGGAACAGCACTTACTTCTGGAAGACACCAGTGGCACACGACCACTTTATGAAATTAGTAAACTAATAATTTCTTATGGAGAAAACCACCACAGATTAGGTTTCTCCAATTTTCTCCACTTATTTCTTCACTAACAAACCAAGTGGTAAAAGCGATCATCTTTCATAATCAATGCAAATGAGCAATTAAACTACAAATAGGTATTTCTCATGAAGCCATCAAATAAATATTTAACACTCAATTTACACTGATGACACTGCAGCTGTTTTGCCAGACATAATTTAACTGCTATTTCTCAAAGTGCATTTTTTGACAGTGTTGTAAAGCAATGAGGAATTCTTTCCAACTTACATGAAAACTAAATTTAAAACCTAGTCAGATTTGAGAATACTTACAGCCAGAGAGATCTCAAATCTAGCTCTGAGGATGTAGCTAGTAGATAAGAGAGCTTTTTAGGCTTCAAGGATGTAACTTTAAGGGTGCCCAGCCTTCCAATGTTCGTATCTAAACATTCTATTTTATAGAGCTTGGTAAAGCAGTCACACCCCAACCCACCCTTTAATTATCTGAGGCAGTAAGTCCACACAGAGCAGCAACTTTGTATTCACATGGTAGACATCCCAAAGTATATTTATCAAGGTTAAATATGAACTATGGCTATGAGAACAATGAAGTTGTTCTTGTTCCCTTACAAATAGTCTAAACTTTTTGCACTGGGCCTTCTTAGTAAGATGACTAGTCCTGTTAGAAAATCTTGCCCTCTTTGTATCTAGAAAAATTTTAATTGTATAGAACAGTGGAGATGCATCTTACTCACAAGCACATTTTGTAAGAACAGCAGGATTCTATGTCTTCTAAAAACATGTGAAGATGAAATCAAATCAAATCCTGAAGCCACATTATTTAGAACACTGGAAATTTTGAGCAATGTTTATACAGTTACAGATGCTTGAAATTCTACAATAAACAGAACCAAAATTTCAGAAAGTCTCAGACCTAGTACAAGAAGGAATGCTGTTGCTTGGACCCTTCAACATGGGAGGTCAGCTGTTTGGCTAACAAGATTATTCAACCATGCTAAGATATAAAAAATATCTCTTTGCTAGAATTTACATGTCTCTTGAAAACAATGTAATAAACTACTTTTTATTTGTTCTCACTGGGATCAGACTAAAAGCTGCTCAGATGTGCAAAATTCTCCTGGCAACATCTTTCTATAACATGCCAAGCATATACACTGTTGGCTTTCTGCTAATTAGGATTACAGGTTATGGCTTTTATGGACCACAAAAATCCTTCCCTTTTTTTCACAGCATGTTTTCATATACAGTAGTAACACATCATACAGAGAAAGCACAGAGCCCAAATGTGATGTTCCAGTCACATTTCTATTTCATTTTTTTCAGCTTCAGTTTTTTTCAGTTTCCAGTGCTTAAGACTTCTGCCTGGGATAACAATCTAGAGATGCGTGGTGCCAGGCCTTCAGTCCCCATTAGACAGCGTTATGCTCCACTAAAAGGACATTAATCTGCCTCCCCACAATTTACCTGCTTGTCAATATAGTTTACCAATATGGCTACAATAATCAGATGGTGACCTGGAGAGCCTGCTGAGCTTCATAAAATACTTGTTTCATGTTGCACACCTCACACAATAACAAGACCACACTACTTACTTGCTTTCCAAGCTCTGACCCTTTCAGGAAGTCATCAACTGAAGCCCCCCTTCTTTTGACATTAGGAGAATCATAGCCATCTTCCTCATCATCTGAGTTAGCGTACTGGGCTGCATTACTTCTTTCGCTAAAAACACTCCTCCTCTCCATCTAGCAAAGCAACAAAAAATGGAAAATTGTGAAGCAGATTTGTTCCTGCAACCAATGGAAGAAATGGCAAATATAAGACATAAGGACTCAAGAACACAACATTTAAATATATTCATGCTTTAAAGCAACCTTAGTTTCCCCTGACTGTAACCTTTTAGGAGTTTTTAAGAACTTGCTTCTCACTCTCACCCATAAACAATTATATGCTTTTATATGACCATCAACTTGGCTGCTAGCTCTCTTCCCTGAACCACTTATGTAAAAATTCTTAGTATTCTACAGTCAGAGGATGCTAATGAAGACACTAATTTCCCCTTGGCAGAGGGTTAGAATACAACCCAGCCACCAGAGCATTTTTGACCTCAGTACAAAAAATGCCATAGAATGAGGCTTTGTGCTCTTCCTCTGCTCTGAGGTGACTCTCACCCTTAGCTACTGAATCCTGCTGCCTACCCTCATGACAATAGCCATCAGCCATCCTACAGGCTGACGAAGGGCAGGGAGAAAACACACAGCCAGCTCCTTCTGCAGCAGCCTACCACAAGGGAAGAATTTCTACTACTGGGGACTAAATATGACAAATATCATTGGCAGAATTACATTTAATTTAGAATGAATCCATCTGTAAACTTCTGTCCAGACCCTGAATTAAACATTTCAAGCATCACTAAAATTAATGTAATTAGACATGGTTCAGAGCATACATTATGTCAGCAATTTTCAAAACCAAAAAACATATTTCAGTTCTCTTTCCCTATATGCTTGTTAAATCAACTTTCACTTCAGAGTGCGAAATAAACTAACTGCCTTTTCTCCCTCTACTACATTTATTCCACTTTATTTATAAAGAAAAGGAAGAAATACACACATGCATATATATATATTTAAGCAGACTTTATTGATCCAGAATTGTTCAGCTTCCCAAAAGCTGTATCATCACTGACTGGCTCAATTCTGTCCCCAAACAGGGACAGTCAATAAGTTGGGGCTGTTAAGACATGTGTGAACCATCAAAATTAATGGATGGTTAATCTCCAAATTATTTTGGAGATACAATGGAAGATGAAAGACTGGACATAACTGATGACTGCCAGATGAAGGATCAAGAGAATGTATTTAAAAAATTATACCAGAATCTGAAACAAGCGAAGGGCAGTTGTGAGCAGCTTGTGATGAGAAAGTCACTGCCCATGGCACTGGGAGTATTTAAAATTTCTGTGCTCGGGTAAGAAAACCAGAGCATGTTGTCAGGATGCATACGCATCAGCTCTGCTGACCCAAAAGCCTCAAACGTGGGATTTAAATTAACTACCAAACATCTAAGTCACTACAGCAACCATGGGTCATAATAGTCTCAAACTCAGGGAGTTTCCTTTGGGCAGTGATGCTTCTAGCAGCTACAAAAGGAGCTGTAATGAAAAGCCTTCACATGGCCGCTCTGCCGGAGCAGCTGTAAACATTGGTGAAGGTGCAGCACTGAGGAAACGGCACTCTTGAAGGGCAGGTGTGTAACATTGCCTGTGGATCCATGACAGAATATAAACCAGTGCTTTACATGCATCTAAACTGCTACCTGTGATTTTGAACAAGTGGATGGTTTTAGAATACAAACATTTCTCTTATATGATTGCTGGTTATATTCCCTTATAGAAACGAGACTGTCCTCATTCTGCAAACCAACAAAAAGATTAGCTCTCACAGAAAGCCTGCTCAGGACTTTTGTCTATCTACCCATTTCCAGACCCATTTTTAAACTGCCCTTTATTGTTTTGGTCTCTTTCAAAGTACTTCAGTACTTTGACTTTTCTCACTTAGGCAGAAGTCTGTCTTTTGACTCCTACAGGATCCAAGCACAACCGTTGATGATTACTACCTTTTTGTTTTGTTTTCAGAAGTAAGGCTTTGCATTTTTGGAGACAACATTTCTAGTGATGTTATGGGGTTTCTACTGCTGATCAAAGGCTGAAAATGCTCTTTATGGTTACAAGCATATTTGTGGAAGATGGCACAGAATTTTAGCATACTGCTTTTTCTCAAACTACAGATCTTCAGGGTTTAGGAATGGTTAGCTGCTCCCTAAAGCATATGATACAAAAAATTATTTGATGGAAAGTGCCAAAAGGAATAAAGCCAGCTCAAAAAAGTCTTACAAAAAGTTTGCCTTTACCCTATTGCTCTCTGCAACTCGTTGCGCAGCTTCTCTTGCCATGGCTTTTGCAACAGTATTTGGGACTGGTGTGCCTTGTGGTTGAGGGAGTATTCGGTTAGGTGATGGAGACCTCCTCCCCTGAAGCGAGCTGTGAAAGTTAGGGGCAGGGGGCTCAAGTGTGTGTCCATGAACAGGGGATGCCGAACGAGTCTGCTCCCATGACTCATCCATTTTTAAATGTGGACCTAAATGTTCTTCTTTGGTTTCTGGGGCTCCGGCACTTGCTAATGGCTTAGATTTGGGAGCAGTTCTGGGGTGAGGGGTTGGAGGCACCAGTAGGTCAGATGGAATGGCAGCAACAGAAGAGTCCACTGATTCGCCTTGTGCAGACAGCGTACGAACTGTAACTTCCTTTGCTTCCAAACTCCTTAGTCTCATTAGCTCCACCAGTGTGTTCTCTGCTGTTGGAAAGATCACCTCCGCCACCTGAGTACACAAAGAAGCAACTTACTAGCATGAAGATACCTGTTTCCCTCCCCTCAACCCCACTAAAGTACAACCTTCAAAGTCTTAACATAAAGTGAATTATTGCCAACACAGGGTGGGCTGCAAATGCCTACATTAGAGCTCCACACCAGTTAGCACCAGTTGTCTTTAATTCTTTCAACCCATTTGTCCCAAAGCTTAAATGCTTAGAGAAAGGAAGCTGATGAGCAACTTAGGCACAAAACAAAAGAACAGGTTCTACTGAAAGCTGAGAAAACCCTGCACACATTCAAGTGCTGTCACATGTTTATTGTTGCCTTTACCTGTCAGTTGAAATTCACCTGATGTAGATGGTCACTGTAAAGCTGGAAGGAGAACTCACCCGTTGACCTTTCGCATAAACACCATAGCCGGTGACATTGGCGCCATGGGAGGTCCCTGTTGCTGTCAGAGTCGGTGGCCTCCAGGACACCTGTACGGTTGCTGGGGTGGACCCAGCCCGTACAGTAACATCTTGAGGTGGAGCTGGAGGACCTAAGAAAGACAAGACTGGTCACTGTTAAGCTTTAGATGAGAAATATGTACGTCAACTGATATATCTGCAAGTTGGAAACTATAGATCTCAAAGCACTATTTTTTATTTTAAGAAGAAAAAACATCCATATTGCAGTTATTATGTAAAACGAGAAGCACAGACTCAGCAGGTCATGGAGCCAGGAACTCAGACTCTCAGCGTACAGACATTAGCTAAGCTATATTTCTTTGCAAGATGGTCTGTACTTGTAACTTGCTTTGGACCTATTTTTATCCCTTCAGGCTGTAGAACTGCAGGCTGTAGAACTGCTACTTACTCTGAATTCAGATGATGTTAACAGAAAAATACAGGGAGAAAAAGGCCCAGGTGTGGCACTGCTAGTGGAAAACTGCTGCAGGTGACAGCCAGTGACTTTTTGGTATATATATCTGCACCAAATGCACACTATGTACTCAGAAATTACTTTAAATTCTGTGTCTCTGGACCATCAGTGGTTCCAGGTCATGATTTATGGGCCAGAAGCAGGTTGACACTAAGGTGCAACGCAGACTGCAAGCTGAAACTTTTCACGTTTTCAACCAGCAGCACCCTGGTTTAAAAGACAACTGGACTCAAAATCTTTTCTCTGCACTGAAGAAAAAAATACACCTACTAACGTTTTAAGGCATTTACATTATGTTAGTGTAATAGCATACCAAATATATCCTTAATTAAAAGACATTATTACCCCTCTACAAATAGCTCTACTTTGGACAGAAAGCCAAAGTAAAAATATCATAGAGATTATTAGTTCATGAATATTTCAGGCATCCTGTTGTGTTAATTTAACAGTCAAAGCCTGAGAAGCTTTCATGCTAAAACATTTCAGAGGCAGGGTTCAGCTGTGACCATCTCTGTGTAATAGCTGGGAGAATACAAACCTTGGTTGCTGTGAGTTTGCTTTTACCAGTGAACTAAGCACAACCAATTTCTGCTCATCTACCAAAAAAAGCTACAAATATTTTGACTGTGTGCATTAATTGCTAACAAACAGATCATGATACAAGTGTAAATATCACACAAGCCTCAGCCTCCAGATATGCTGGCAAACAGTCAGTGCATTTCAGTAATTTGCTGTCACTAAATTTCATCCTCTAGGGGGCATGGAAATAAAATTACGGTCATGATTAGGACACTACAGGCACAACATGAAATTTTTGCCTATACTATCCCTTGCACCTGTAATATATTTTTAACTTGCAAAGCCAAGTAAGCAAAATGACTGAATTCTTGGACAAGACATAGATTTTGATTTAGGACTGAATTTCACCTTCCCTGACCATCCTATTTTATTGACAGCCAGCACTCTCAATCCAGCAAACCTCCTCAGTTTACAAGAAAGAATGCATCCAATCTAGGCTGGTATCTTGTCAACGACAATGATGTTAACCTGCTCCTGCAGGAGGTCACCTTCCTTCCATTCCCCCAAACCAAACAATCCCCAGGGAGTCTAACGACCTTCACAGGCTGTAGCAGAGACAGGTTTAACAAACCACAACGCCCAAGACTTAGTATGGCTTCTATTTTCCCCCATCATTAAATGGGAAATTACTCTTGATGACTTTTGATGGTATTATTGGTCATCAAGATAAATGTTTGTTTCAGAATCCTGCTAACAGTGTGGTCTTTGTGAATTTATTACCTAAATTAGTTCAAAACCCATAAGAGTCCCATTAGTTCCAATCCTGTCAATACTTATGTCTATTATAAGATCTGAGCACCCAAAAGAGAACTACTTCTTTTTTAATTTCAGCAATTCTAATGCTTTGATGAATCAAGAAGAGGAGTTCAACTGCTCAGCAACTAAAGAGCTGTCACTCAGCTTTGGTCTGATAGGAAACAATGTGTTTTCAACCATAAATCATGAAAAACATGATATACCTATGCAAAGAGAAAAATGAAAAGGCGACCTCTAATTGTCCTGTACTTTTCATGCAACTGCTCTCTCTCTCTTTGAAATGTGAGCAGTTATCTCAAGTTCATTTTTGCTTAATGTATTCCTAAAAAGAAAACTGAGATTGATACAGTGTGAAAGTTTTCAAATATTCATCGATCTCCACTCCTTTTTTGGTATAAGTGACTGATGGTATCCTTTTCTCTAGGGTTATAACTAAACCCTCTAGTAAAGAGCAGAGCTTCTCAGCTGCAAATAAATCAGGAACATGTATTCATTTGTCAACATTTCTGAAGCCCTTAGAAAAATGTCACTACAAACGTTAGCAGCTGCCTGTGGCAGCTGTGGCTGCAGTTCATGCTGCACTGTCTGCTAAACCTGACATTCACGACTAAAGCTTTATGTGACACCAACTCACCCCATGCATCTTCTAGAGAAGCACAATAAAAAATTTCCTTCACATGGAATAGCTGTATCTTTCTCCCAGCATACTCTTAAAATAATTTTTTAAACATGTCGCTTACAACATAGATCAACTGACATTATTTACGGTGGAAAAAAAAATCCACTGTGAGAGAAAAACTAGTATTAGCCACGTTAAAGACACTTCATCTTTTCTCTTTCAACTTCTTTCTTTTAACTGCAGTTTGGATGAAGAGATATGTGATTACTTGAAGCCAGTAATATTTGCAAGACAAAAACATGACACACTAGGATTGTAACTCCTAGTGCTGACTCTGATTTCATGGGCACCCTTTTCCCTTTGTTTCAATGACTTTTGATATCCAAGCATCATCCTTTAATCACCTCAACATTTGCTATTTTATTTTGCTACATAAAAGTAAAAAGTTGACGTGCTTTTGTAGAAACGCTCTCTGTGAAATGAAGTGTTGGGGAAGATTCTGGGATCTCTGGATCTAAAAGCAGAGACTTTGCTGCATTTTAGCTCCTCAACACAGAACAGCTCATTTATTGCTTTAGCATCCTTCAGCAACTAGAGGGAGATACAGCATGCTAAGTGTTTGGCCTGAAAAAACCTCACTCAAAAGTCAACATGTCTAGTAAGGTCAAGCTACCATCTAGGTAGTATCTCCCAACTCCCGCAGAACACATACAAAGTTTGGAATGTCCCCTCTCCCAGCAGATCCTATAATAGCACTACCACTTATCTCACTGAAATGATTTAGGACAAAATCGTAAATGGCAAAAGCTGAGGACATTTTTACGAAACTATAAATCAATAACATCAAAAGCAGCAGGTGCAGAAGATTAACTCCCCCTCTACACGGCCAGCATTGCCATCCTGCACGTCTCCTTACGTGTAAGTCACGCAAGCCAAGGAAGTGACCAGAACTAATTCCTGTCCCTTTGCTAGAATCAAATCCCAGCAGGGAGTCAATTAAGCCATAGCACAGTACACACTATTGAAATTTCACTTGCCAGGAGTCACTTGTACTTGACTGTCCCTGCTTCAGAGGCATTCAGTGCCCTGAAAGTCTGAAGATACAGGGAGTCTTCTACTTGTCCTTGATTAGATGATTTTTGTTAGATGAATTGGTAAGTAAAGATTTTTCAGGTATTGCCATACACTCCCAAAATTATGAGATTATCCTTTGAATGCACTACATTATTTCAGCTCTAGTTTTCACTATTACTTTGCTGTCCTTAAATACCGGGAAATGACTGGTAACACCTATTAAGATCCCTAATGTAAAAGCAAGGTTGGAGAAAATATCAGGCTTTCCAAAAGAAGACCAATTTGTTATCTTTACAAATTCAAATTGTACAATGTGATTACAACTTCACAATCAAAACACGTTTACATCCCCTAAATGACTGTGGTCCTCTAAAATGTGTGTGGGTTCTTTCATTACAGAAAAGGGCAGGATCATCCCTGTAAAAAGTGCTTTAAGACATACAAATAACATACAAACAACATGTCAGAAGTAATAACTGGGTTTTAACCAGTGTTGTTCACAGCAATGGAAATAAATTACTACCAGAAATACTATAACTGGACCAATTAAGTATAAACGGAAATTAATCTGATAAAACTCTTAGTATGTGATCTGCGATGATGATAAGCATGGCTTTCCCTTGTTTATCTCCCAAAAATGCTTCGCTGCTTACCCAAGAACAAAGAAGAGAACAACACAGGACAGGAATTAATTTTATATACCATAAAGCAATCTAATAATCCCCAGTCTGCTGCAGAATGTGACGGAGATTACAGCACTAAACTAAAAGTTAGATTAATTTATCTAGAATTTTGAGAGAAACTTAACTGGAGGGTTTTGGTGTAGGGAGAAAAATATCAAACCTGCTGGCAATGTAGAAAATTCCACAAAGGCTTCTTTTTTTTCTCGTTGTTCCAGGGGAAGCTGCCAGGGCATCTGATGGGGCTTTGCCATCACCTTCACTTTGTAGGCCATATTGGGCTTCAGATTAAAAAAATGGTACTTGTAGCTAGCAGCCTTGACAATGTCAAATTCTTCTTCATTAAGAAAGATCACGTGACTGTAATTACTATTTGTAGGGAGCCAAGACAGCTCAGCAGAAATCTGGGTTATGTTGTCCACTTTAAGATTAGAGGGGGCTACTATGACATCCTTCCCAACTAACAAAGTGCACTGCAGTTCATCGGAGTTACCCTTGTTTGTAATACTCTGAATTGATATTCGGTACGTACAAGTAGAAATATTAAGCTTTTCTATAAGAGCTTTCGTTCTGCTCCCCAAGGCTATGTTCATCCGTACTTCTTTGTCAACCAGAACATTGTAGCTGCTAATGGTTCCCCATCCGGGTGGCACTACTGGTGGCTCCCAGCCCACAATGACACTTTTGGCTAGTTGTTTAATAAGGGTGATTTTTCTAGGATAAGGCACAATGTCTTCTCCAATTTCATCAATGTTCACATCCAGAGTCCCTGCGCCATTGCTGATTACACTAGAGTCTATGTGACTTGGTGGATTTATCTCCAGGAGATCTCCTTCCAAAGTAGGACCTGAATGGTTGATAAAATTCTGATCTTGTTCACTGCTTAATGTGCTTGATAACCGGGTCTCATTGTCTTGAACAAAATCCACAAAATTTGAAGGGACTAGTCCTCTTTGTCCATCTAGGAGTTCCCCTGGTGAGAAAGAACAATGCCATTAAAATCCTTGAAGGAGCACACCTCTTGCATGTCAATGCCTTGCAGGTGGATGAGATAAGGAAGAAGATATAAGTGAAAACTGTACACGAACAACATTCACAGTTTGAGAACATAAAGGCTCAATGAGGCAAAAACCAGAACTGTCAGTAAGCTTTCTTGTCAACTTAAATCTTGCCAGTAGGAAAAGCTGAAAAAAATAAAATATCTTATAATGAGCTATGCCTGCAAGGAGTGGCTTTGCTGGTGCAGAAACTGTTAATTAACACAATGATGATAGGGATAATTTTAGCAACTGATTTGGTAGTAGACGAAGGAAAGAATTGGGAGTGTGTCTGACAGACGAACTGATTTGAATCTGCATGAATTAGCATGAATTCAGAAATTTAAAAAAATACCTTCATAAAAGCCATCTTCATCCATATCTCCATACACATAAAGGTACTTCCCTGCCGTAAGGGGGAGCTCTGCTTCTGGATTTTCATTTGGTCCATCAAAAGGGTTGTAACTGCAATGGAGGGCAGATAGAAAACATGCGTGTTCACTTACAACCCCCACACAACTGAACACTAATCAGAAAAAGGTGTACAGTTCTAAGGCTGCACAGGAAGGTAATTCCTCAGTTCACTCTTTTTGCTTCCCTTCTGAATCATATATTCTGAGTGGAGTCTACATCAGTTTGTTGTTGTGAACTGTAACTGCATCACCAACAGGCTGCCATGAAACGCAACCTATTCGTTTAAGTGCTATACACTTAAAACCCCATCCTTTTCTGTAGAATTTACTAATAACATTTCTCCCTTAGGTCTCTTTGAATACAATGGCCAAAATTCTTTATTTTTTAAACTGAATTAAACAGTTGTTGGGTTCTTTTCCGGTCCTCATATTCCATTTGGTTTATATGGCAGTCCTTTACAGAAGTTTATTACCTTCAGCAGATACTAGTTAAATAAAGAAAAAAACAGTGAGTTACAGATAAAACAAGCTACTCATCGACAAAAACTTTTTATAAAGTATTTAAATCCATATCCATCCTGAAAGAAATGGTTAGTCACATAAATTTTTATCATGACAGTAATTTATATCTGAAATTTTAATATGCAAAGTAAAGGTGTGAGGAACTTTTAAATCTTCCTTGCATTGATGAAAAAGCGATTTATAAGAAGAGATTGAGACATCCTCTATAAAGCAGGAGGTACACATTCTGATCTCATTTAGACACTGAAGGCTGGAAATACAGCGGTGGGTAAAAGACACGTGCCATGATAAACTTTCTCTGACAAAAAGTGCAGACAGGAAAGGAGTCTGCTATTCATAACATTGGTTCCTGGTAATAATTAAATGCATGAATAGAAGTGAAGCAAAACCAAATGCTGAATATAACAAATCTGTATTACATATGTAATGAGCTGGGTTTTTTACCTATAACGGGCAATGCAAAGATGGACTTTCCCAGAATATCTCTGCTTTGAGGTATTGGAATTCTGATCATTATCCATCTGTAGAGAAAAAAAAAAGACAGTGTGATTTCAAAAACACGCATGCACTGTTTTCCTGACAGGCAATATAAATCAGAAGGCAAACATGCAACATTAAAAAAAAATAAATTTATATTCTACCATGGAACAGAACTGGTCAACTTTACTTAGAAGGGCTTAGGCTAAAAAGGAACTGCAATACAGATTCTAACAAGGCAAAGAAATTGAGCTAATTCCTCGATATCTTACTAGAGATTCAGATCATCTGTCTGAGACTGGATTTTGGTTTTCCTCAAAAGCTTGCAAAATTGACAAAGCACCAGTAGATTGGTGCTTTGTCATCTGATCAGTGGGGATGGCTGAAGGAGATGTGATACTGGCCACACCACCCCCTTTCACGCTGCTGACTGAAGAAATGGGCATGACCTAACCACACCACTCTCACCTCACCCTCCTGACTAAGCTTGTACTAAAGCCTTCATTAAAGTACCTTTAATTAAGGTAGAAATATTAGGTTTAACAATGGGATCAAATAAGATAAGATTGAAATTTTAAAATCTGGACAGAATGAATATTGAACTGCAACTTTCAGGCCTAAACTAGTCCCTACATGGTTCCCAGTATGGAACAAAAGTGCACCAGAAAAATACTGAGTCATGTCACTTTTCCTCTGAATAAATGCTTAAGAGGTGGGTTAGCTTGTTGGGTTAACACAACACACACTATTATGCCAACACTCCACTTCCATTGAGGATGACAGTGACAGCCAGCTAACAGGTGGCTTCCCTGTGTAGCATTCAGGGATGCAGGCAATTTTTCAAGGGTTATCAATCTGGTACCTTTTTATGGGCATTTCATAAAGCTCGTAACTAACCCAATAATGCTTATTCTAGAAGGCTTTGTTACTAGTAACAATCAGGGAAGTTGCAGATATATTTTTGCAGAGTATAATTTTTTTTTAAAATTTCAGATTTCACAGCATTATGCTCCATTTTTAGATTTTTTTCATACACTCTCCCCCAGGGTCTAGATACCTCTAAAAAAGGATGGAGCTTAATTTCTGTGAGCTTGCATAATGTAAGTACGTATCACATAATTGCACTCTAGAAGGCACACAACGAACAATTCTGCAAAAGAGGGCTTGACAATCTCAGTGAGAGATAACTCAAAAGTAATAGAAAAAGGGAATTAAATTTGACGTACACTTCTGTTCCTTGCTGTTAGTTCTGCTTCCCTAAGTCTCGTTGCTAAGCTGCTTTTTCTGGTTTGACTACTTCAGGCTGCTTTTTTGTGGCCTCTTCAAAAAGCAGTGAATGTTCCCTTTTTTCAGTAATGCTGCTGCACATATATATACATATATTTATTTGCGGATAATCCTTAGATACACCCATGGGATTCCTACTGTACAAGAATATAATATTTTTTTGAATATCCTACACCATACTCAGGCTTTTGATCCATTTTAAAACATTTTGATTCTATCAACTTTCACAGGTTCAGTAGCAATGAATATAAAATACATAGAAAATATGCACACAGTTTCAATTTATTTACTTCTGTAAAGATTAAGAATGGGATTCAGGACTGTAAGGCGAGGGGTAAAATCTGAACATCATTTCCTCATGGCTATAAAACAGGCTTACAGTATTTAATAGAAAATAATACCCTTCTATGAAGTTTTCAAAATGTGTCATGTAGCTCTTTATGTTTAACGTTCGTCCTTAAAATCATCCTTAGCAACCACCTTGCTATGGCACCTTTGTAAAGCTCTTCTGAGCTTCCCATTGGCTTTCTACTAGAATGCTGCTGAAAACCAGAAAACCTTTCTAAGAAAGGAAGAACGGAACCTTTCGAAAGAATAATTAAATACAAGCTGTAAAGTTGAATGGTGGAAGAGTTTAGTGACAACATCCTGCAACTTTCACTTCCAGGTTACAAGGTCAAGATCAGTTTTGGAGAGTGTGCTGGAAACTTCTGTTAGCGGGTGGTACTAGTCTAGTTGTAGTGAGAAGATTCACGCATCATGAAAACCAGGCAGAAAAGTCCTGCAGAATAAGCTAATCATCTGGCAGAGCATACCTGCCTGGACAGGGCACTGTATGGAATTTCCCTTCTGTTTGCCCAGGCTGTATCAAAGTCACACCTTTTGGTAGATAAAATAATAATAAACCTGCATAACACAGACATCCGTCAAAACAGACTCAGACAGAAATGCCGACATACACTTCTTATGCACAGAAATAGTACAACACTCTGAGGTTGTGAAAGCTGAGGTTTTCATAGAAGCTTGAGGTCCTCACACACACATTTTTTATGCTGTGTGACTAGGATATCAGCTGAGACTTCTTTGAAAATATCAGTTAAATTCCTACTGGTCGTGTTCCCAAGTTACATCAGAAAATGAAAACATTTATGTCTTGACTTTTTAAAAGCAGGCGGATCAACCTGCATCAGTCCCCCGAAGAAGAGAGATCCTGGCCCCATAACATACATTTTCAGTAAAAAATTTTAAAAAACTCACGTCTGAATCAAATCTGCATCTTGGGGTACCAGATCTTGACTTGGACAGGAAGGTGGGTTTGACAGATAATTGTTCTGGTTTGTCTCCAGATATTTGAAGGGGTCGTATAAACTCTGAAATCACACAACGGCTGCCAGAAGGACTTTCATGACCTGGCAGTGAACAAAACGCATAAGAGAATAAGTAATTGTTCTCAAGCAGAAACTCTGCCAACTAATAAGCAGCAGTGAGTTGTTTTTTCCCACCTGTTAGAAATCATTCTAGAAAAAGACTAAGGCAGCCTGCAGAGCATAACAGTAGCTAAGCCTACTAGTTCCCAGCCTTTTGATAAATTACAACAACATGTAACAATACATAATGGAGAAATTGAAGGTATTTTAATTCAAAAAAATCAAAGTTAAAGTTTACCCCAATGAAAAAAAAAGTACACCTTTGTTCTGAGCACCTTGATATCTTTAAAGAAGCTGTCTAACATGCTGTTTAACATGCCCAGCACTTAAAAGATGCTTAAGAAAAAAGAATAACTTCATCAAGGTTGCAAGAGAGACTATTAAAGTGTAAAATAAAATTCTTCTATATTTTTACCCCTTGGGTATAGTCCCCAAACCACATGAAAACAAGCAGGGAATTGTAAACCAAACCTAATTATACTTGCAGCATCAGCAGAAGTTAAAGCACAGTCTACGGTGTTGCTGACACAATCAGATATCCAGAGTGCCTTCTCCTTTCTCTCTCTTTCTCATTAACAAAATGAGCCTATGCTCTAATTTTTCAGACCCTGGATATGTGTAGGTTCAGCATTTCCTCTCCAGTTCTGTCAGAAGTCCGGACAGCAGTGTTTTGCTACTAGATTGCAAGCTTCCCAGACACACGTCACCAGGAATTACCAGTGGAACCTCTTTATTCATAGAGCAGAGGAGAATAAGCTCCAAAACATATCATCAGAGGGTTTTTCTGGTGTGCTCCTTAGTCCAATATGATTAATTTTCTCTGCATCGCTGTAATTTACAGCAGGACTTAATGCTTAAGCACATTGACAGCAGGGAAATACACAAGTCATCATACAAAAGATTAATTATACCACCAGCCTGCTTACAGAAATCCCCAGGCTGGAAAAGGGCACATTTTTTATTCTTGGAACCTTTCTCACATATATAACAGAAAAGTCATCCCTGTTCAGAAACCTTTAGCCAATTTAGCTCCTTCTGTTTGCTGTTAATGTGCCTGCCATATCAGCCTGTCAGCGCCAAGCCTATAAATAATTGGTCCAAATGTGATTATTCATTCAAAGGAAACTGCTGTTTGGTCTCATACCTCCTGGATTTTTCAGGCTCTGTTATTAAATTAGTTGCACTACATACAAAATGCGGAGAAAGATTCTTGGACAATATAGCCCTTGCTTTGTATACATATAGGATGATAACCAGGATACGAACACACATTATCAAGAACTCCAGGAACATCAAGACGCTGGAAGATATTCAGATGCCTAATTTTTTCCACTTATAAAACAGGGTACATAAAATTTACCTTGGATCTTTAATACATAGGAGAGGAAACTGTGTGGTTAACAGTAACCACATCGTGTAACTGGACATATCTGTGGCTCCAGATGGTGCTAATAACTACATACAGCCTTCTCAGATACCTCACGTCCCATCAGAGTAAGTCGATACCCATACCCATCAATATATGTGGAAATACAGTTTCTGCCTCAAATCTACCTCTGAAAATGGATCTGTCATCGTAGCTGAACTTGTTGCTGCCTTCAGTGCCCTCTGTTTCTCTATTCACTTGGATACTTGTACAACATACCATCTCCCTGCTCAGTAAAATCTGCACTGGGTGCCATCAACCCCTGTCTCTTTATGAAAAAGTGGGTGAAATAACAGAAGCTGATCCTCTAAGGCTCTTTCCCATGCTATGGGACTGCTTTTATCTGGGACCACAATGTGATCTATTTCTTAAAGCAGCTTAAAAATTGCTGCATTTTCAAGGTATTCTAATATCTGTAATAAATTGGAAAGAAGAGATTTTTGGGTGAGCCGTATCATACAATTTTAGCAGTCAGTTCCTGTATATTCTGTACAGGAGACTTTTTTAAAGGTCATGAGATGCTTAAATAATATATGTAAATTCATGCTGATTCTATATATGTAGAGACACAGTTGGATTAAAAAAAAACCCAAAACACAAGCATCATCAAGCAATGCTGTTGCAAAAAACAAAACTGAGATTCACTGTTCATGAAGCACATTCCTTCTGAAACCTCCTGAATCTCTGTAATCTCCTGATCATTTCTATAGAGATGTCTGCTTTTGCGGATGGTGAATAGATGAGTACAGACAAAAATGGCTGCATTTAAAAACTGGCCTCACTTCACCTCTAAAAGAAGAAACAATTTCAAACTAGATTCTCTTGTTCATCCAAGGCAATTTCACTATGTCCCTGGGCTTGAACAACAGAATGTAGAGGATTCAGACCCACAAAGACTGTTTTAAAACTTGATAACTCACTGGATACTAAGAAAAAAAATAATTCACCTTTCATGTTTGCACTCTGGAAAAAAACAAGAGTTAAAAAAGAAAAATATAAGAGGTCAGTTCATAAGAACATGCAGCAGTTTCTAGAAATGTCTCTTTTTTTTCTCTAAATACTAGAGAAGAACCTCATAAAGCCACAGATATTTCGTCTGTAAAGTCTCATAAAATTTATATATGCTCAAAATGGCCTTTATTTTCCCATGACCTGCAAATATCTGTTAAGGAAGTCTGAAGGATACCCTTTCGAGGAAAGGGGCAAGGAAAAGCACCAGACTTAAATTAAGTGTCTCACAGAATTAAAGCTGGCCATACTTGTAGTACAATTACTCTCTCCATTTTATTTACTGGAACTGCTGATTCATTATGGACTACCTAAATTATCTAGAAAGGCCACTTAAATCAGCCTTTTATCTGATGAATAATACATCTTAAGGTTTCTATATCTGATTGTGGCATTACTATATGTTTAGAGTGAACTTTTTATGTTCTAATCTATCCTGGTTAGGTTTATTTCATTTCCTGATACATTCAAACATCACCAATTAAGGCAAAGCAGCTGGTCATAAACTGATCTCATTTCCGTCATTTGCTTTGCTTTGAAAGCTGTCCCTGTGTTCCCTCTTGTGTTCTTTCTTCCTCACACATAATAAAAATAATTACACTTCTGGTTTGAAGAACTTGCTGTAGCATTACCATCATTATTGTGAAATGGTTCATTTCAATAATTAGAAATCCTTCCCACTTGCTCAAACATTACTTTATTGTTATCAGTGCATTCATACTGAGAATGAATACTGTCCAAGGATTTCTGATGTTTATACACAACTGCTACAGGCCCTGAATTTTAAGTCGTATAAAATCAATCAGTAATGAGAAAAGGTTTACAGAGAAAGGCCTTTAAATGACTTCAATACGGACCTCGCTGTTGTTTTCTCTGTTTCTAGTCAGGGATTTCTTGGAAAATTTCTGTTTGTTGTGTCTTGAAGGTTTTCTTAAAAAGCTGGTGCCATTAGTATTTTAAGAATAAATATAAGTTAGTTTGTAGAGTTTGACTGAGGACCTCAAAAAGTTTCATTTATTTTTATTTGAGGATTGAGGCCCATTTAGATCAATTCCAGAGGTACAGACTAGACCTTCACTGGCTGCCTAAAGGACAATTCAATACCTAATTACCTTTCCTATAAAATGAATTGTTGGTTTGAAAATCCTGTCCTTAGAGACCTGAGGAGCTAATCCTGTTGATATTAAGGAAATTTTTACTAAATTCTTATGGCTATCAGGTCATGCCTTCTGAATTCTCCATTTAGTGCACTTTAATATCCATTTAGGTAAGACCTGCAGCTGCAGAAAAGCTTATAAACTATTATGCACCACAGTGGGTAAGACTGCAAACAACTCAATTTTTTGTGTTCGAAATCCCAAGGCATACAAAGTACAAAGTTACTGAAGTGAAATGAAAGAAGGATGTCACCTTGGTTCCTTTTGACTTGGTTTCACATTGAGTTTAGCACCCTTCACTGAAAATAACTGCTCATCAGTAATGATACGGAAATGATTTGTGATTTCTAGGCCCTATGCCTCAGAATTTTTCTGAAAGCTTAGGAAGATGAAATAAAAAATAAAAAGTCCAGACTATTTAGTTTTTCAAGTTCCTCTTTTATACTTATAACTTTGGGGGAATTTGTAAGTAATGGAAATTACCTGACAAGTGCTCTTTTGTAGAAGAAGTGGTTCATGTTATTCTAGCATGGGTGATACTGAGCTGGTGAGCACAATCCGTAGTCTTGATAACAACATAGTTGTAACACACAATCTAACATGTGATTTACATGAAGTTACTTTCAAATGTCCTTAAGTAACCTCTTGCCTTGATCGTTGAAATTTTCTTATGAATAATGAATGAATCATTACAACATTGTGTACTTAGGAGGAGCAGTTGCCTCTGGCGACAGGAGATGACCCGGCAGAAGTTCAATACAAATCTTGGAAAAAACCCGTGTTGAAGATCCTAGGTGCTATAAGTTTAAGAACACCAATATAGATATATTTTTTTATTTTTTTTTTACTTTACATTCTCAATTTCTTTTAAAACTCAAATCAATACTATTTTTGTCTTGACTTTTCTATTTCTGAAACACCTGGCAGTTACCTCTTTGAATACTATTTTAAACAGTTGCAAATTTAAACACCTTTGCAGAGTTTGGTAAGCAACTGCAGGTATTATCTGAATTCAGTTCTGTTAAAATATATCCCATGAAACTCCTTTCCAACCAAAATCACTTTGTGACAGAATTTGAGTTTTTGTAGACAGTGTTTGCTTCCACTGAATTTTTTTTTGATGTATTAAAGTTTTTATGGAGAAATGCATATTTTCTGTTGAAAAAATGCATCTAAACCAAAAATGTTTCCATGTTTGCCAAAAAATTCCATTCAGTTTTCCCATTTTCTACCCAGCTCTATTTACAAGTTTCTTTTATGTAATGGCTAATGCAGTGTAGGGGTCTCTCTGCTTTCTTTCCCAATGAACTGCTACTTCAACAAGACAGAAGACCAACTCCTGTCCCTGAAACAGTGAAGGTTTTACAACAATACCTGTATATGCAGACTGTCTGCCTTCTTCCAAAAGAAGCAGATATGTAAGGAATACATCGTTTTAACACTGAAGAGGTTTCTCAGCGCTACACCTAACAACAATCAGAGAGAATTCTGCCCACAGCAGTGCCCGAATAAAACTAGAACCTCATTGAAGGCTTAAGAGATACTCAGAAATTTAAACAAATCACAAAACAGGAAGAGGAGTGAATTCAATCCTCTATTTGTACAATCAAGCTCTATTTACATCATTGAGTTGCATCTTAAAAACCTACAGGCAGAACAGATACCTACAAATAAAAAACTGGTCCTTACCTTTGCCTATAGAAGTGGCTATTCCATTCATTAACTGGGATAGAGATTTACCAGGAGAACCGGGGAAATCTGAGGAAGCCACCGAGTTACTGCTCAAGAGGTCAATCTTCCCTGCTTGCTGCCGAAACTTCTCCAGTTCCCTGGACAAGAGGTTAAACTGTTCGCTCTGTGTCCGGCATTTCTCCTCTAGCTCTCGGACCTTGGCCTGCACAAGCAAGACATAACACAGACATCTAACTGAGATCAGAGCGACCTGTGACGGCGTCAGACTTTTCTAAGTACCAGGAAGCCAGGATAGGCAAACAATTTGGGATAACCAGGCCCACAATCACACTTTTCTACCCCTAAGTTCCCACCCATATTTAGGACAACACCTTCTAGTAGCCCTGTAATATTGAAGTAAGTACTCCTTTCATCCCCGATTTCCAAAGGGGAAATTTCTCATCAGATTTTTTGGCAGTGCTAAAAAAATCACTGCCAAGAACACCTGCAAACAGATTCTACAGCTTTGTGACTTCTACACATGTCATTCTCATGTGCTTTTCCAACTTTTTCTAAAACTCGTGTATTTCTGAGGTTTGCCCATCCTCTGCTATTAAGGTGAAGACTCCTAAAATGCTAGACCGGCATTTATGTATTAAAAAACAACAGGAACAAAAAAGTCACCACAGTGGTTCATGCAGAACGTGGGCCCAGCTACTGGCTGAATTCCCTCTCAAAAATAATGCTCCTCACTATAGATGCCAAACCACACAGAAGTAATCCAGACACCAGCCAAGAGGAGATTGTCTGTAAGCTTGTAAGAAGTACCAAAATGTCACTGTTGGAAAACACTTGTGTTTTAATTTTGAGGCATCAGCCTTTAACAAAACAGAACTTATAAGCTTCTGTGCTGACTTGGGAAATTTGCCTACATACAGTTTATGAATTCCTGATGTGAAAAACTGGGTAAGGTGACGGAAACATTCCCTGGCTGAAAGAATTAAACAAAGGGCATGCAAGCAGAAGTACCTCAACAGAGGTACTAACAGGCTCCTTATATGAGAAGCTGATGCATTACATCCTAATCTGATGCTTTATGACGAACAAACATCACTTTTCTTCATTAAAAACCCTTTTATAGTATATGCCTAGTTAAACAACAGTGCTAACAAAGGAAGTCTGGATATCAGTTAGATTCATTCAACTGTACTAGACGTTTCTTTTTCTTGAAAGAGAAAAATGTTCTCAGTTCATGTAAGAAAAACTGCATATATTACATATCAAGAAAATGACATACATTACATACCACTTATGCAAAGATCTTAGCACAGCCAAAGATAAACAAAGCACTTACAGTACCCCAAAACCACAAAAATCCCAATTTCCTACTAGAGAAGGTGTACACTTTGTTCCTTTTTTTGGGAACAAATATATGTTTAATGGTAGAGTGAATTTTGAGGGTGTAATAATTTCTTTGTATTCATAAAGCACAAATTAATTTACTTCTGCTAAGGAAGTCTCAGGGTATCTATGTTTGATTATGAAACACAAAACAGTAAGATACAGAGACACTGCAGGAGTTTCACACAAACATTATATGCCCTGATTTTTGTTTTTTTGCCTTTCATCTTTTCACTGGGGTTTTGAGCAACCAAAATGTGAGCCTTTCCTACTTGTTACGTTGCTGCACGTATAAGGCATCCACATACAATTTTAAAAGAACATTAAACAAACAAAGTAGTAAAGTGAATTGGGTTTTTAGATCCTCTCTTTCCAATGGGAAGTTTAGAAATGAGCTATTCAACTCTCTAAGAATATATACTGACCTTTCCACATGCAGTTATGGAATATCTAGCATAAAATAAAAAATAAAAACATCATCATCCAGAACCCAACAAAATTCTAAGGCTGCCTTAAAAAATATTTTTGGAAAAAATAGAAATTTAATGTATTATCCTTTTTTATTAATTTAAAACTTATTTTCACTTCAGTATATGCCTTTCTTAACTTTTCTTTTGAGTATCTAGAATCTTCAAGTTGTTCTCTAACAACAGCATAAAGCCTGGAAGAAAAATGCCTTTACTACTATTTTTAAAGAACCCAAAGTTTTAAGTTAGAAGTGAGCACTAAACTGCTACTATACATGGACAAAATTGCCATAAAATCCACAACAGTACTAACAGGAGGCATCCCCACACCCATCTTTGTTTCTTGACTTCAGGCAGGTTCATTGTTAGCCAGCCAGACTCACCTCACTGTAGAAAATCTACATACTGATGTATATCACTGCAGAGAGAGGCATGTGCTTACACTCAGAAGCACTGAATTTTTCTTCCATATCATGGTTCTGCCCATACAGTCTATCCTAATAACAATGGCACAGAAGTGCCAAGTCGACCAGATCTCCCGAAAATCTGATCTGCCTACAGCAGTGCTTGTATGAAAATACATTCTCTACTGCAGACCATATTGAATGTATTTCACTTAGTACTTGTCAAGTTTCTCATACAATACATAGTGCTATTTCTAGGACTTAAATAGCTTCTTAAATTGAAAACAAAGTAGACTTCATCCATTACAAGACAGATACTGTTTGCACAAGACAGGTAAGATGATGAGCAACTTTCCAGGTGGACAGGCTTGAATTCAGACTTGTAATTAGCACACAGATTCTGCTATGGACATACCACTTCATGGGTTAATTGTTTACAGAGCAGCAATGCCTTTCAGCAGGTAGCTCGATAAATCAACCTCAGGTGAAAATACCACATAAAATTATCATTGTATTAACAAAGAACCAATCTGAATTCAGACAAAATCCACAGTCAGAAAGCTACAATCTTGAATAAACTACCAAACCATTCTTACTGGGCATGCTCACAAGAAATTCACTTTCCAAACCAGTATCTGAGTTCTCATTAAACCATGCCGTATTTGAAGATTGCAGAGGAAAATTCTGATTTTGGTGATTTGGTATTAGGTCAATAAATGCCAAGCATGCTTGCATAACAATGGTTCTAGCACACATCCCATGCAAGGTTAGGCAGGACTATTGTACTCATGTTAAAGGGAAAAGTGCAGGATTCAGGACAGAGAAAGGAGAATTTATGCCCTAAAATACCTGCATGCTGTCCAAGGTGTTCTGGATGAAGTGCAAAGCAATAAATTCCAAACAAGACACAGTAAACAAAGAGATGTGAAATAACCAAAGAAATAAAAACAGTTCTGAACAGTTTTTTTACATTTCAAAGCAAAATATATTAGAACAGTTAACACGTGTAAAAACATGCATTAACACAAACCACACTATAGAATGTTTCAGAAATCAATACCACCGCTGGTCTTAAATTGCAAAAGGCAGATTAAATAAAATGCTATAAATTAATGGGCTTATGGCAGTAAAAAGCAAAAGCTTAGGAAACCTTGATGGGGTTATGCAAAACAGAGGTCACAGACAAATCAGCTAAATAGGAATTTTGATTAGCTTGAGAGGGATAAATAATCACTTGCCTGCTTTGTTTCTACTTATGTTTTCCTGCATCATATACTTTCCACCAGGCATTAAAAAAAAATTTAATCTTATGTTCTTCAAGGCAAAATAAACTTAATATATATGATGTTAATGAAAGCATGAGTAAAATACTTTCTGTTGGAATATTAACTTTGATAGATATAAACTTTTTTTTTTAATTTCTTTTAAAGATGATCACTGCAACAGAAAAACCACCTTCCACCAATGCATGACCAGTAAGTGCACAGACAGAAATACTGTGAGAAGGCAGAAATTACCTTCTGCTCAAAACAGATTTCTAAGTGAAATCTTGACAATGCACTTGCTATAACTAATCTACGGTATCACATGTTCTGTGTCTATGTATGGTATGTTAAGACTTAACCATTTAATGCTTTTTCTTCTCCTCAGACAGAAAAACTAGTTTGGTAGTTATCAGTGAAAACCTATTTTACATGAAAAAACAAAGAACAGAAAAGAACAAAAGGAAATGAGGATGCAGTTAGCCTGCTATTTACTTGTGCATCTGTGTCTTCTGACACTTTACCTTATCCAAGTGCATCAAACGATATAATTTGAACTAAAGGAATCCGTTGAGACTGGTTTTGAAATACTGAGGAGAAACTGTTTACTTTAGGAACCTTCTTACAGGAGTTTGAATTTCTACTACATGTTGTTGCCATTTGTCCTATCTTACACAACATTGTGGGTCAGCCTGCATTTCCAAACAGCAGTCAGCAAAAGGAATAAAAGGTTTTGTCAGCACCAGGCAGATACTCAAGTGTTTTAATTTATTCCAATTCTCTGTTTGATTTTTTGTGTTTTAATGTGTAATATAACCATAACTGTATGCATCTGTTATAAAGGTTCCATTATTATAAGATTCTCAGTTTAAAACCTCTAAAAGATTTCACTCCAGCTTAAGAAAGAGAGGCTTTGCAAACCTTGCCATTTTCCAACTAAAATTGACAGCAAAGCTCATAGGTTTTGAATGGGAGAGTAAAAATTTGCTCCTATTCTTCACGTCACTTCTATACAAGACAGAAACAATTCTGTATCCTTAGTCACAGAAGACTGTATTACTGGATTTGTTTTTTTTAAAGGGTTAATGACTTGAAGGAAGGCTTGAAATGTGATGTAAAGTCCATAAACACAACTACTAATGACTTTACAGATGATGCTCTGTGCTACGAGCAACTGCTAATGAAAATACTGAAATTTTTTGTTGGGTAGCGACCAGGCAAAAATTCTGACAGGATACAAGAATAATATTCTTCATAATTAAAGTGCTTAAAGAGTGAAAGAGGCTTCCCATGGAGGTTGTCATATCTCCACTCCCAGAGATACTTAAAAATGGACTGGGCAAAGCAAGCCCTGAGCAATCTACAGTAATTTTGAAGAGGGCCTTTCTTTGAGCAGGGAGTTGGACCAGATAGCCAGAGGTCTCTTCCAAACAGAATTATTCTGTGTTTCTAATTTAAAATTTGAATATGTTTCTGGTGTCCTTGATTTTCAAATGCCCAGTTCAGACTACCTTGAAAAGATCTAGCTTTCCAATAAAAAGAATGAAGTATTCTCTCAACCACACCCTTTAAAGTTTTTTTGAAGTATCCAAATTCTCTCATTAGGTTTAAAAATTTTGGCTCTTCAGAATGCTGTTTTATGTTTACTAGATAGTATTTAATAGGGAACATTAGGTAATTGATTGGTATTTGTAGCTATATTTCCAGCCTAAACAATAATAATTCTCACAATTAATCACTTCCATTTTATGTAGTATCTCATAGTATTTTACCAAAAAAGGTACCAAAATTTCTATTCTATACAAAGAGAAGCTGAGGTACACACATCACTTCCAACAGCTCAGCTTAATGCACTCCTAACTGAATTATAATCTTTAAAGGATGAAATACATTAGAAGAGAAAAATCCACCCTATTTGCCTACATATTACTTGAAACTTTCAAAAGTGATGATACTGTAAAGTTATCACATTCAGAATGAAACCTCCACAAGAAAAGAAGGTAACACAAAGGATATCTTCTTACCTCTAGCAATTGAACTGCTCCCTCATGTTCCTTCTTAGCTTCAACCTGAGCCTTGTTTTTAGAAAAGAAAAGGAAAAGGAAAAGGAAAAGGAAAAGGAAAAGGAAAAGGAAAAGGAAAAGGAAAAGGAAAAGGAAAAGG
>JAOXNO010000006.1:11049677-11099286 GCA_028565335.1 Limnodromus scolopaceus | reverse complement strand
AATCAATTAATCATGCCACATATAGCATGCTCTAACCGCATAAAGTAGCATACTGTTTACTCAAATCCAAAGCCAATTAGAGTCTTGAAGGGATGGTTCCATCAATATTACTATAGCGCTTTGGTTCCAAGACACTGAAATAACTGTTTATTTTTAGGAGACTGAATCTCAGTGAAGCTTAATAGCATCAGTATTTTGTTGGACCAAGATGAGCATGCTCAACATACTGCAAGAACACATCAGAAGTATCTCTGAAACTCTCTAAATTAAAACTTAAAAATGAGCTTGTTATTCGACATTGCAGAAGGTTCATAGAGTAGAAACCTACCATACCAGCTAGGAGAAAGCAACACAAAAATTAAGCTCATTCTTCACATGCAGCAACAGTATTTATCATCTAAGTAAATAGCTCACACAACATTAAAGGCACCCACAGGCTGTCTTGTAAACAAGAGTGCAACATTTAGGATCTGATTAACTTAGTGAATGAAGAAAACAGGGAATCAGTAAGAGGAGAAAAGTGTCTTTCATGTAGCTCAGAATTTCAGTTATCAAATTTTGGCCAGGAAAATCTAAACCTTCAAAACAACTAACCAACAAGAAAAAGCACTCAGTAACTTCGTGTTATCCTTGCTTCATTTCCATTTAAGTTTCCACTATCTTCTTTATTGCAGCTTGCCAAGATAAGCAAAACTTTTTATTAACCATTGTATGAGGCTGATAGCAGCGTGATGTACTAACTTTGCATCTTAGCTCCTTGTTACTGTAACCCAAAGACCACATTCTGCACATTCCTCATCAGAGAAAAGTTTTAAACCCCTCCAGTTTAGCAGAGGGCAATACCCCACAGACTTTCTGATTTAACGGGCCGAATACTCCCATGATGGACACTGACACATCTATGTTAACTTCATGTTCCTCATCTATGAGGGCTACCCTACTCCATTACTGGTTTCAACGGAAACTGGGTCAGGCCATAAAGTCACAACCAAGAACATATACCCAAACTATACTTCACTGTCATGCACAGTAATAAAGCCTCCTTCAATCCTGCAAGCATAGTCATATTTCTTCCTGTACTACAGCAGTAAGTCTTATTGCTAGCACCTGATAAAATATTGGCTCCATGAGCATTAGCAAACATATGATGACACGTAACAGAAAGCCTTGTGCTATCCATCATTTCAAGTTTAATAAAATCTACCCACCATATGAGTCCTTGATAAATGATTAGAAAGCCTGCATCAATAGCTATCTCTCTTTGACATCAAACGGTCTTGTATTAAGGCTTTCTTAGAGAAAAAGACTATCTGATTCCCTATCAACAAAAAACCTTGATGAACAATATCATATTCTTCATTTTTCCTTTTGGGCTGGAAATCTGACCAGTCTGTTCATATATTAGAAACACAATGAATTTTTATTTATAATATCAAAATGTGACAGCAAATACATCAGGCTGCACCAGTAATTTGCTTTGTTTTAAAGTGTACATTTCTGTGGTTCATCAGCAACTTTACGACAGTAACAAGACACGCTGTGAAATGTCATCCTGTTACTGCCTGGAGTTACTACTTCCAATTTCATGGTACTCTTTCAAGTAATTAGATGACTCAAAAGAAAAAAAAAGGAAGAAAGAATTTAACACACTGAGAGGTCAGCTCTGGATGAAATGTGAGCCAGCAATTCCTGTTTAATGATGGAAGCAAAGTATTACAGTTACTTAGGTAACAGATTTATTTAAATTGTTTTTCTGACGATATACACTGCATTATAATTTTGAAAAGGAGATGTGTTGGATATCAGCAGTTTAGAGGTTAAAGTAGGGCAAATTAGTCTGTGCCACACCTAGAGAACTATAGGTAGCTTGGGTATCTCTCTACAAGGTAGAACAGTGCACAAGATAGACACCTCCCCAAAATCTTTTAGTATTTTGTATACTTTCACTCTTCTACACAATGTACTAATCTCCATTCTTACTCTATACCATTAATAACAGCATTACAGAAGCAATTAAGCATCTCAACCAAGCTGGCATCCCAACACGTCACAATGGAAAATGTGAGCTTGGAAAGACTGAAAATCAAAATATATTTAAAAAAGCCCTTTTTCTTTTTGAGTGGTACCTTGAATGAATATCACATGCAGATTTTGCCAAGAGATGTGACGGGTAGAATGCTTATTTATCACAGATCCTTATCCTGAGAGGCAATGATAATAAAAAAGACACAATAGCAACTTAATAACATAAAGAATTATATGTTTCAGGGTGAAAATGACTGTCTGCACAAGGTCCTAGGAGGAATATTTCAGGGTAATGAATGAAACCAGTAAGAAGGATGTATTATTTCTTAAATGCTTCTATTAAGTACTCCATAGATGAATTGTTATGGTGGATTTAGTATAGGAATTCTAAGCTAGAATTCTAGTCAAACTTAATGGTAAATTATTATTAGATGATAATTTTTAACATAAATGATCTTGTATTCCATGCTACTTCAGGTCCACTGAACAAGAATTTAATGACTGGTTACAGATGCTGAGCTGGTTGCATTGAGTAAAATACAAAATGCAATACAATCTCCTTTGTGCTCGAAGTTTATCATGCTTAGCAAAAATGACTGCAGAAAACAGTATTACAGAATTTTGTCCCCTGTTGCCAATCTGTAACAAAAAGACCAATCTAATGGGGATTTATTAGAAGACTGTAACAAAATATAGCAAGAAAAAAAGCCGTATCTTTCTTTGAGTCTTTTGTTTTGCCAAAAAATTTAAGTCCAAAATTTATCTAGAAGTTCAAATAGTAACAGCTGAATATAACTAGAAATGACATTTTGAAATATACCTAAATAGATTAATTACAAAAGGCTACAAGAAAATGAACTGGAAGATTTCATTTGGTGAAGCTTTCTATTCCAAGCAAACTATATTTAGATACATCTTTTTATTCTGCTGAGAATGTCCCTCCATGCCAATTCTCCATCAAGTTATCATTAGCATTATTATTTCTGTGTTTTGATCCAGTCAAGCAATTGGAAAAATCAACATTAGTGTTGAGACAATTACAGTGACTTTGTTAAGACTGAAACTCAATACCATGTTTTTTATGTTATAATGGATACTGAAAAGTTGAAGTGTGAAAAACCACACACCCCCTGTCTTAAAGTGGTTTGTGAATTAGAGAATGAGCTTGGAAATAAGAAACAACTGTTTAATTTATTAAAAAGATCATCCATTGTGATGTGTAAGTACCTTGACAAGAATTTACTTTAATCTCATTTAGTGGAAAAAGGAAGTAAGGAACACCAGTGTCTGTAAGAGGACGCCGAAGAAATCCTAACAAAACATTAATATGGCTATTCCAGCAGACTCACAAGGAAATGGTGGATTCCCCATATTTTGATTATCGCAAAACTAAGACTGGATTCCTTTCTGACATTTAAGGAATGCACAAATATTCCTGAGCCCAATATAGAGGTAAGCAATGGAAATACAAAGGAAATAAATGTATTTGTATCACTTTTCTCCCTACTGGAAAATACGAGGGCTTACATATACTGGACAGGTTAATCTTCACTGGCATAAACATTTATAAATCAATTAGTACAGTCATGTATATCCAACAGTAAACATCCACTTGTTACAACTGCATCACCAATGACGCAGAGCAATCCAGAAGAGGAACCAATTTGGTGGTTATGGTTTAAGCTCCTTTAAACCAGGAGATCTGTTTCATGACCTGTGCTCTGTCACTGCAATTTGCTGTTTCACCTGACTTTTCCTTTCTCCACTTACCTTCTGCAGGAGTTCAATTTCCTGCTGTTTGGCGTTGAGAACAGCCAAGGCTTGCTCATGCTCCAACTCCAGCTGTTGCCGCCGTTCAGCAGCCTCTCGCATATGCTGTTTCAAAGGAAGCAGAAAAACTATCAGATGACTTCAACATATTCTACCTTTAGCCAAACATGCTGCCATTCCCAGGCACGTAGACATTCATCTAAACATAAAAGCTCTCTGGTATCACTGATAGGCAAGCTGGAAACTGGATAGGATTTTAATTTGGTCAGTATTTGGGGCATATTGCCAATGTTAAACTCAGGCATTTTCACAGCAACCTCTTTTAGGATATAGGACTCTGCCATTGCCAGCAACGTGGCCTCTGTAATGCACAAGTGAACAGCAGCACCCATTGTATCCATCAGGCACACATTCAGATGTGACATTCTGCTGAAAAGTTAAAAGCTTGCGAAAAACTTAGCTTGACAATTCCCCAAATGCCTCTTTATCTAGGATATAGCTTTGTGATTTGTTTTGCAAATAATGACCCAAAAGAAATAGCTTACCGTTGCTAATCTCTGCCTATTATTTATAGCAAATTAGACAGAGCAAAACTAACACAGGTGGATTTGGACAAAAGGGACTACACAGTACTCAAAAACAACTTTTAAAGATACTAATGAAAGCAATATGAGTAAGGTTCTTGGGAAGAGCACAAGCTGAACTATGTCAAGATACCCTTTGCAGATAGAAATCTTTTTCATTACAGGTTAATATTATTCTCCCAATGTCATTATAACTTCCAAACACCATGTTAATAAATGGGAGTTAAGACAGATCTCTTTACAGATTCTGATCTCTCCTCTGGTGAAACTGGTATTAAAGATTTTTATTTTCCAAATTACATATTGTTCCCATAATACTCTCAGAGCAGAGGCACAATGTCTTATCTGCAGCACCACAAGTTATTACACACAAACCTACTAGGAATCAGCATTTGGAAACACAAATACGTAGCTAAAATTGACAAGAACAGCCCAAAATATCTCTTATTCTGTACAAGAGAAAATTTTATCAAGCATATTGCTAACCTTTAATGAGCTGTTATTCGCTGCTACATGTTACTCATAACAAAGAGGGACAGCACAGCGAGGCTGACTTCTCTCAATCTGGATCTGTTTGCAAAGGAAGCAGAAATGTCTCCAGTATTCCATTTGGTCTCTGCTTGGGATTTCTTTATTTTTATTTGATGTATTTATTAAAAACAACAACAAAAAAAATCATCAAAGATTTCATCAGTTTTGACTCTCAACTATGGCTTGCTTTCTAGGAGTTTTGAGAGGATTCTGTATTTTGACTGCAGACATTTCTGAACTGCGCATATTGTACAAAAGTTAAATGGATCTGTTCATGGGTAATATCTATTCTCAGTATTTAATAATGACCAAAAATAATGGTTCTGAATCTCATCTGAATGAGCATAGCCTATTTTGCTAACGAGTATTACTCATTATTTAAGTCAGCATGAAGCTACATTTACTGAGCTCAGCAGCTTCCATCAAGTCTTATGTAGAACTTGACACTGATGGAGCATCAGCATATTTCTTATATTCAAGAAATGTTGAGGTAATCAAGTAATTCTCACACCTTTAATTAAAACCTTTCATTATCAGAAAAAAGCTTTTACTTCCCTCTCTGAAGATTTAATACCAGATTTGGTACAGCATATTTTGATACTGTTAAGTTCTCACTACTTTTACATAAACTACTACAGAACATTTCTAGCCCTTGGCAGAGATCAATAAATAATGAATACCGTGGCCATACAGTGAATCTATAAAATGTAACGAAGAAACAGATTGTGATACATGATCTGTGATTCTCCCCAGATTTTAATTCCTCTGTTTCCTAAAATACGTATTTAGTGATCTACAGTTCACCGATTTTAAGGTCAGAAAAGACCATTTGGTCATCTATGTTAACCTAAAAGTACCTCTCAGTCATTTTAGTATTGTCATGATCTACTTAGTATTTAAAGCAGCAAGGATCTCTTCACCCCAGCATCTGTCCCTCCCCTGGCACAGCAATTAAATCTCCCCCAATCAGAAGCAATTCCTCCCCTCCCACTCTGCTCACAAATTGGTTCTGTCTGCAAATCTGTTTTGCGCTTCCTATCTGCGCATCAGCTGCTGCCATCTCTTCTTCCGAGCCTGAGGGGAATAGGTTAGGGCAGCGGAGGAGGAGGACTGCAGAGATCACTAGAATAGCAGGGAGAAAGCTCTGAGCTGCTGTATTCTTTCTGCATCTTTCTTCAGGACTGACTTCCAAAATGATCCCATTACCATGGTTTGGGTAGGTGGTGGCACTCCATTCGTCTCCACTATCACTGTCCTTAATGGGAGTCATGTTAGAACCTTCTAAATGTAAATCTGCACTTCCCTTTTTGCACCCTTTCTCTCTGTTTACTCTAACATCTAAAAGAGTGTAGAAAAAACACAGTAACGACTTCCTGTTTCAAAACAATTGGCAAATAATGCTCAATCCTTCAAATAAAGTGTGAAGAAGGAACCTTTTCAGTGTATCTTTCAGATCAAAGGCAAGAATCTTGCTAAGCACCACAGAAGGAACTAGGGACATCGTGCATCTCACTTTTCTTTCAAACTACAAAGCTAGAGAGCTATATAGAACAAACTCTTTCTGAAAGAGCACTTAAGGGACGTGCTCAAACAGTTTTTGGCTTTTCAGCTTCCTCATGGGCACAGGGGGATCTGACAATGAATAGCCCATCCTAGCTCCAACGGATTCAGCGGTTGCACTGTATTACCTACAGCTGCAAAGAAAACAAAGAAACACATTCTTTCCTACAGCAGTGACTCCTGCAGTTCTAAAATGTGCAACTAGTTAATGCTAGAGCAAACTCCAATGGTTTTCAAGTACTTAAGTCTTGTTTATGAGACAGAACTCGTACATGATGCTGAATAGGGAGCAAATTTAATTCTCACCCAAGTACTCTGATCAAAGGACTTGTCATCTGCGCTTGCAGATGGGTGGGCACTATTACAGTGGAATGAATGGGAAAAGCTGGCTGAACACTGAAGATTCTCAGAAGTTCGCTAATTCAGCAGCTCTTCATCTTTTCTGCTTTGTTGATACATCCTGAGATAACAGAAAGTGTAACTGAATTTCTCTTTTGACAGGGAAACTAGGCTAAATATTTCTCAAAACCTCCCAATAGTTGGAAAGCTGCAAACCATTTTTCCAAACTACTAATTTCCTGAGCATATGAGGACACACATGAAATACACAAATAATTGCATCTGCTTGGGCATGGTTTAATGCTAAAAAGGAGATTCAGGGATTCAAGTCTGTTCAAGGTACTCTGTGAGCTCAGAAAAGTTCTGGCGAAGGCAGAGAACTACTGAAAATGAAAAGTTGGGTTCTCTATATCCACCAGACAATTTTTGTTTCAGTGAAGAAAAACTTTTGAAGGAGTTCTGCAGCAGAACACTAAGATTTACAGAATGTTTCTCCCACATGCATTCGAAGTATTATTTCAGCAGAAGTTAAGCAAAATCAGTCAAATAAACAGATTCAGCTCTTCTACAGAAGAAATTTGGAGGAATCATTAAATCAAATGCCAGTAGACATCCTAATTAAAGAGTGGAGAAATGAACATTGTTTGGTATGGCCAAAGAAGAAAGTACATTCTTTAATTTATTATAAGAAAGCTAAACAGTCCATCACTAGAGGAGTTCCAAATGTTCAAATACATACAAGCCTAACAAAACCAGTATCGGAACATGGTACAAGAAAGGAGTTTTATTGCTCATGAAGCAGTGTTTTTTTAGCAGTGTAGGAGTCCAGACAATAATAATTTGTATTTTGATTTGATGAAATGAGGATTAATGCCAATTTACTTAGAGCAAAGTCTAACCCTCAGCTGTTTTATGACCCACAAATTTACAGTTCTTTTCTAGACTTTTTTCCTCTTTCTACTATGTGCTCCTTGAAGAAATAAATTTCTGCAGCTATCAAGCTGGAATCCCATAATCATTATATGGAGAGCACAGGCAAGCCATATCCGTTGAAATAGCTTCTAGGTGTTGATTCTTCTCTCTATAGGTACTAGCACATGGCTCACAGTAAAATAGCAAATTAGTGATAAAGGTCTGTGGAACTGTCAGTTTTGTATTCCCCTGAAGAAAAGGAAGGAAATAACAGAAAAAGTAAATTATCTTCCATTGCTAGAGGAAAACTTCCTACTTGTTCCTGGGCAAAGCTGTATTAGTCTAAAGCCAGATAACAGTGTATCACACTTCTGTTCAATTAAGCAGTTTAATTTTCCTTTCCCAGTACACACACTTCTTATTTGCATGTAATTCTATATTTACTCCATCAATGCCGCCCATTGACTGGTAAATGGGACACTGATAACTTTTTTGATATTGCACAATAAAATACGTAACAGTTAGCTGCCCTTGGCATTGCCTAGTAGGTGATTTCACCAGCTTGTGTCTCCAGAAGCTGCTGGAATAAGTTGGTTTATGGAGCAGTCACCTTACTTTTGATAGCCGCACAGTCCTCAAGGTTCAGCAAGAGGGATGTAACTTATAACCACCTTTTATTTCCATTTGTAGTTAGAAAACGTCCTCACCTCTTGAGCAGTATCAAACAAAGCTTGAGACAAGGTTTCAGCAACATATTTACCAGTGTAACAAACTAAAAATAAAACCTCCTCTTCTCAAAATTCAGACACGTAGCCATTTTCATCACGACAATCATCTCCAAAAGCCCAGATCTATTCTGATGAAGCCAACAGCAAAGTTATTTTTCCCCTTTTACAGTGAGTCTTATGCAAATGAAAATCATTAGCAAATCCACTTTTAAGTAAGTGATTGTACTTATGGCAAGCATTATCTGAAGCCACTTAGCATTATTAAAACATTCCGCAAAGAGAAGTCTTGCTTGAAATTTAAGATCTTAGACCACCTATTTTCATTTCCATCTCCTCCTACTCTAAGGGCACCCATTCCTCCTTCACCGCCTTCTTCAGTGGTTTGAAAAAGGAAGACCTTGGGCTTGACAAGATGAAAAATAAGCAGCTCTTTGGCAGTCTGTCAAAAACGTTTCAGCACTGGATCAATTCTCCATTCCAATCAGACAAACACATCCTTCATTTTTCTGAATAGTCTGAAGTATATACAAGTGTTTACAAGTGTTTCCTTTCTCAAGAATTCTCACCATACTCACCAGGGCAGTTCCTTCACTGATGCAGACAGCTATAACTGTAGGACTTTTTTTTCTTTTTTTTCCCCCTTTTTTTTTTTAAATAATCTCAGTTGCTTAACCCTCTTCAAGGCGTATTTTGGTGGCAGTTTTCCACATCACAACTTCCGTATTTTCTACAACTAAGAAAACGTGGGAACAGTGGCCCATTCAAACCAGTTGTGTTTTTACCACATCATATGCTTTCTTCCACTGGCTCCCTCTACCCTGTCACATTGGACACCAATTCATCGTACGCAAGGAACTTTTCAGACTCGTCCCCCTGACTCCTGATTCATCTGTCAAGCTTGGCTTTTCAAGTTACTGACTTCCATCTTTATTTAATCAACTACACTTTGGGAATTTGGCTGTTTCCTGGCAAAGCATTGTTTCCTTCCCACTAGTAGAACTTCTTTTTGCACTTTGTTTCAACATATACAAATTAGTGCTCCCTTGAATTAGCTGGTAAGTAATAATCTCTTGGTTGATTCCATTTTCCAACTGAATTTTACTCTACCCCACCGTCTCAGCTATATTTCATCTCTGTTAGATTCACCTGATGAATTCCACTATTTCATAGAATCAGTTTGTCCCATGGCATTATTATGCACAATAACGAGGAAAACAGAAGCAGGACAGCATCTTCAACCAGTGAAACCTCCACTGAAGAATACCCTTACGATTCAAAATGCATTACTGGATTTTTCTAAGTTGAAAAGGAAGCAGCAAATTAACCACATGAAAACAACTGTGTATCTAGAAAACAAGCATGGCTAGACACCAACATACTAAGCTTCTCCAGAAGCACGTTAAAAGAAAGGTGGTTATGTACCAGGCACTACAATTATTTCTAAATTAGACCTCTCTGATAAAACAGTAGCAGGTTTTGCAACCCTGTCCTGGCAATGGATTGCACTCTGCATAGGCGAAAGGAGCTGGTACCAACAGCTTGTTTCACAAGGCCACAATAACATTTTGCATCAAGTTAGACTGGCAGACAGCTCGCTTTAAAGTAAAATATCTTGGCAGTTGTTCGTATTTCCTTCATCAGCATAGTCACTTCTTATCCTTTTCTTCTCATCTTACCTCCAATAACTGTATATTGAAAACCTACATCCAATTACTTATAAAGTAGCAGATAAAGATCTCTGAAAGCATCTCTCCTCTGGCAGTTTGAGATCCCTTGTAGGTACTTGGTCTACTCTATTCCATACGTTTTACCATAACTAATAAGGGCATTCGGTTCCCTAGTTGCACTGCACTTATGCTTCTGTGACTCACTGAATGAACATTGGGAATATTAAACCAGCAATAGAAGTACCGGATCATTAGGCTTTACGGCATTATACGTACCTTTAGGACCTGCTCTAAGTTCTCCAGCTTGGCTTGGAGCTGGTGTTTTCCTTTTACAGCCAAATCTCGTTCTTTGGTCACTCTGAGAAGGGTTTCTCTAAGATGGTCATAGTCTGATTTTACCTAGAAAAATTAAAATGTGATTATTGCCCAAACAGCTAATCAACAAAAGGAAAGCTTTATCTGACACAAACATTTCTATGTGTTAAAATGGAAAAAGGAAAAAAAGTTCAAAGAAAATAGGAAAGAAGTGTAAAAAATGGAAGGGAATGTTCAGTGAGGAGATTATGTGTGTCATATAGACATATGCATGAAACACATTTTTATTTCAACACGGACTACAATAAGGACTACAGTCTGGCAACCAAACTGCAGTTATGCCTAAATTATGCAAAGTTAAATAAGCATAATATATAATGCACAAGAAAAATTACAATCAAACAATCCCTAATTTCTCTGGATCTCAGAAGCCATCAAATCTGGGTGTACTACATAAAGAGACAGAGATTCATCATGTATACCTAGAAATATAATTCACATGTACATTTTTCTGGACTATTCCTTAGTCTAAATTGACTTCAGAATAAACTCAAATATACATGATCAGCCTTTGCTAACATTTGAAATCAGTGTCTCTACAATTCAAAAGTAGGTATTCTTTGGCAACAAAACCCTTGCTCTCCCTTAAAATATTTGCATACAGAAGGTTTTTAAAGGACAAGGTAGTGATCAAGTAGGATTTGTTTTCCGATTTTATTTACTTGGTGCTAGCTTAACCATTTCAGTATGACTAAGTCTTTTTATACAGGATTTTGTGAATCATCAGCAATAGTGACTACTTCATAAACACACATAAAAAATAAGAAAATATAACATTAAACTACTTTATCTTGCTGTGGAAAAGTTCTTTCTTCAATTCAGATCAGCTGAAATTTTGATTTTTTTATCCCTGATCATTTTATGGCTTCATGTCCTGTATTGATGTATGAGTAGGATTGTTACAGCCTGTACCACCGTAGAAACTGCAGTATTTACATTGAGAATGAAAACCCACCAGCAATAAACACCTGGGTAAAAAAATGCATTACAGTCACATACAATTTCCACTTCCCTGCAATGTTGATAGAAGGCAAAAAAGCAAGAGAAAGAGTCATAAGATTTTTAGTGATCAGTGTTCCAAGAATCATCTGTTTCCTTTGTGAACTGCAGCAACACAGCGCAAAGGCACAGACGCCAGCAGGACTACTGACTAAGGAAAGGCAAAGCACTATAAAGCACTGGGATAAGGCACAGGCTTTAACCTTGGTGCAGCTCGTGTTTCCTTCTAACTTCAGTTAAGGAAGTGACAAATACTTTTTTTTTTCTCCCCAATTTAATTACTGTAATTTGTTGTGTTTGTTTAAAGAACGAATGGCATTAAGCAATCTTTGACATGGATATCTCCTGGACATTTTCTAAAGCGATGTTTTGGAAACTGATTCAGCCTTTCTATTTGCCTTCTGGCTCCAGTTTGTTAACTTGCAAATTTTGCCATGGACCAAAGAATCTAAATGGTTCAGCCAGCCCTCGTATTCATCTTTGTAAGAGGGCTCTTTAGAGTGCAGTGGACTGGAAAAAAGAGAGAGGAAAATGGAACAAATCACGTTTTCCACAAGAACTGATGCAATTATTGTCAACTTCAGGATTTTTTTTCTGTGCACAGATTTTTCTTTTCCTCTTCCCTCATTTCTTTATAACTAAGGAAACTATTAAACAATTGATTTTCAGAATCTATTAACTTCCTGCATCCTTTGTATTATACTTCATTGCTCAGATCAGTCAATGTATATTGTTGAAGAATAATGGAGTGGAAAAGGAAGCAATGAGGTATCACCATCAACGATGCAATTGTGTTATTGTCTGTGTTCTCAGTTAATTTACTGAGGATGAATGAAGTACAATATTTTGAACAAGTTGCAAGAAAAGATTATTTTCTTCAGGCTTTAGTTTTACCTGTCTATAAAAAAAATGACATGAACCAACTACTTTTGTAAAGCATTTTCTAAAACTTACTAGTCATCATAGCTGGAATAATTTTGGGGAGGTAGTAAGCACAGTACCTTTCTGCTGTGGGTTTTTCCCTGCTGGCAGTGAAGGGGCTGTCAAAACAAATGGTACTATCAGGCTGCTAATGTAATTGTGGAAAGAGAGGAGTGAGAGACAGGTAGAACTGTCGATATTTTACACATCTCAGGATCTTTCATTTGGGATCTCAAAGCACATACCTACATTAATTAAAGTTTAGGAATACACAAATGGTTCTGATAATTTCTCTACTTTCTCTTTTGGCAGATCAGCTTTCAAAGAAATTTCTGTGTATATTTTCATTTTGAAGGTTTGAAAGAACTCAGCCAAATCTACCAGCCACCTTCCAATAATGATGCTTGTTATTTCCAGCAACACTGATAACTTTAATATTTCTACAGGGCATTCTTGCCAGGACTTTCTCCTCTGAAGTTTGTGTATCACATAGAATGCTGTGATATACACATTTATATAACTCATAAGGCAGCATAAGACTTGATGAGTCTGTAATTTGCTTTTTTTGTTTTGTTTAGACAACATTTGTTCTTAAATGTGAATTTCATGCTCTCCCCAAGCAGGCTGTTTAAGACCATATGGGATATACGTGAACTTGAATTACACACAGAGCACATCAAAATATCAATGTTCCCAGTGGCAAAAACAGTTGACCTAAATAGTGTCATCATAAACAGTTCTAATTTCATGGCAGAAACAGGGAACATTTTGATCTGTGATGCTTCTCTGTTCAATGCATCAATCAATTTATTTTTCATCCCATACGTTCACACTTAATAAACACGCCCTCATTCGAATGAGTTATGAAGGCCAGGATAGCGCTGAAGTGTCTTCCACTTCCTGAACACTTGAACAGACACTAGTTATTAAAAACCAGCACAGCAAAATGAACAAGCAGTTTAGTTCATTGGGAAAAGCTCCAGCAGCCTTATACCCCACCGTTTGCCTCAATTCTCGACTTTAGTGACCTGCCAACGACTTACATGGATCAGAAACTACCATGAAAATGGTATGATATTGTGGAAATGAATTCTGAATGTATAATGCCTATTCCATTTTTACATAAAGACAGTAGTCCATATATATTCAGATGAGCACGAAAAGAAGTTGTTAGTGCCCAGTGTTATAGCACTTCTAACAACACAGAATCTTTTCACAAATATGCCACTCCAGCAATGCAACTTTGTTCTTCTTATGCTGAGTACCAAAACTAAATCATGCAAGTTATGTACAATTTTAGCTTTATTTTGTGGATTTAAAGGTAGCCAGCCTCATACTTACTCCTTTCTGGACTAAAATTTTAGCAACTACATTAAACAAAAATGAGCAGTAGTTTTATCTGTGCTACATAACTGAATGCATACACACTCCTCCAGCCCCGTTTGCTTGGATAAAGTTGGCCTGTTTTTCAGGCCAGCTCTCAAGGGTGAAAAAGAATAAATTATTTTAGGCAGGTTTTCCCCTTCAGGGCTGAGCCCTAACTCTGTTAGAATTCTGCTCCAGCCTCCACATCCAAAGTTGTATAGTTTCACACTTCCTGAATAATAAAATGTAAGCTAAACTGCACAATCTGTCCTCAACCTCATTGTGTATGGTAAAAAAACCCAACAAACCCCAAAAAACCAAACAGAGAACCCCAAGTAATTCCCTCCTATTACACAATGAAAAGACAAGATTTGGCAAATACTGCATATTGTTAAAAATTGTTAAAAGTGAGAGAGCAGACTTAAAGCAAGTCTTTGATTCTCCTGAGGCTGTGATATTAAATTATTGCATTGTGCCTTTCACCAGATTTAATATATTTGAAGAGACAAACAGCCACAGTACGACAAATTCTGACACTACAACAGCAAAAGCTAATTCTATTACTAACTTAGTGGCTAATGTGTCAAAGGTTGACATTTTTCCTTTATATTTTAAACTGCTTTTACCAGGTTTTTCAATGTAACTCAAGGCCTCATCATCATAAGAGACAAACATTACCCATAATAAAGCATTATTAACTGCATAGTTCTTTACTTTCTGATAGTAAAAGGGCTAATGCTTTTAGTGCCACCAATGAACTAAGCCTTCACTGCATTAATGCTGGATGCCATTTCTGTGTCAGCTCGGCAGTTTTCTGTTCTAAGTAAGGCTTTATGTGCCTCATGAAATAAAGACAATGTGTAAACAACAATAAAGAGAACAGAGAAACATTAGGAAAGGGAGAAATTCTAGACAGATGGATGAATAAAATTAAGTGATACTATGATACACATGACTTCCTCCTATCATAAAGTATTATTATACTGCCTTTTTATATAAAGCCAATTTAAATTCCTCAGCAACAGGAAATTTCAGGTCTGCTTTGATACCAGGTGCTACACACAAAATGTAGACTATGTGCATAGCCGTCTCTGAACTTCAGTAATTTGCAGTGTCTCAGAAAGTTCACCAGACCTCCTTTGGTTTGGTAATTCAGCAGTGGGCTACTCCGTGCCACGCACGTCAGAGATATCAAAGCACGCAGCTACCACTGGTTTGCAAGCTTTGAGGCTGGGCTTTCATCAGAGCCTATGTGAGTTACAGCTCTTCTGATATGAATGAGGTTGCTGAGCAACTCACTTAAGCCCTGTAGAAATCCCAGATTGGAGTTTTATTTTTAGCTAAATGTAGCCCTGTAAAGTGACTGGTTCACAATGTTTCTGCCACTGAACATGTACGTGATGAGGTAAGGCACAGCAGCCTCTCCTCCCATCCGAGTCATGCCAGGCAGTATTGGCCAAAAGATACAATCACAACGTAGGCAGAAAGATATTTTTTGTCCCAAAACAGGCACAAAAAAGAATTGAAGAAAAATGCTTACTATTAAAACAGTTTTTATATCAGGACCTAGAATAGCTGAGACTACCCCATGTGCCATGCTACAGGGGAAATAACTGCTAAATAGAGTTTTGGACATTTGCTGCTGTACAACAGCTTTTCAACATTTTATTGAGAAATTTAAAAATGCAAAGAAAAAAGGCATAAAGGTAGGAAAAAACCCTACTAGAGAGCAATTATTTCTATCCGTGTTTTTCAGAAAAAGATAATTTTTCAATCAAATCTCATAAAAATCATTGAAAAAGTCTTTTTACAACAAATTTACAAAACTAAGAAAATACGCATCAGAGGAATGACGTACCTCTGCAAAGTCTATCAGTGCATTTTAAATTTTCACTTTAAAATAACATTTGTTCATAAAAGAAATTTTTCTGATTTATTTTTAATGAAAATATTTTACGTTCTCACGTAGAAGCAAGCAAATCAGAAAAAATAACTATTCAATCCACTTTCATGCACGCTGCAGCCTGATTTCTTTAGCAAATGAATGTATGAGCTCTATGCTTATGATGTTACCTGGTCATATTGCAGTGCTTTGTGGGACACACTTGCATACTGAAGGCTCAGGCGATTCTTTTCTTGCACAGCATCCTTCAGTTCATTTTCCTAAAACACAAGTGAAAAGCGTTACAGACCATTTATCTCCATTACAGTATATCCTATTAAGTACTTAAGGAAGCAATGTTTTTTCATTATTTGGTATTAACAAACTATTAAGAGTAATATCAGGCACAGAACCAAAGGCACTGAAGGTGCAGAAGCAGCAGATTAGCTTGCAATTACAGTTGGCTCTATCATAAACCCAGATGTTTTCAGTAGATGATCTGGTTAAAGATGTGCAGGCAAAGAGAGATGACCTGACTTGACAGGCCTGCTGTCTATAAAAATAATAATTTAAAAAAATCTCCCTGCAGATGTAAAGAGCTGGGAAGAGAAAGAGACTTGGCTCCCAGAAATAAAGTAATGCTATCAAACTTAGGTTTTTAGAAGGCATTTTAAGGGCAAAACACAACAACTGGAACATATAGTCATGTAAACATTTTCATATTCACATATTTCACTTTATTTACAGTGTATATCCACTTATAGTATATGTATATACATTCCAATACAAACGTTTTTAAAACCTGGGTAGAGCATCTACATACTACAGCAGCAGGCAAATCAGAAACGCAGATGGAAGTCGAAAGGTAAGTAACCTGCGTGTAAAGATCAGGGTATTAACTACAGCCTCAGGAATGTATTTTTTATTTATTTAGCACTATAAGGAAGGAAAAAGGAAAAATAAATAAAACTCAAATCTACTGTCAAAAGTGAAACTAGAGAGGTAGAAATGCTTTGTCAGGTCACACAAAAAAAAATACCTGCAGCTCAGGAAAAACCAGCAGCATCCTGCTTTCTGACAATTCCTTTTTTGCACAAGTTCACAGAGGTAGTTGTCTGAGATTAAATCTTAAATTCAATTCCTTAACGAAAGTTGCAACCAGTCATGCTGGCAATCTGTAATCCTTCCATCCTACAGCATGCATTAGACTTTATCTTCTGAAAACATGGGTTATATTTGCCAGAAACTATACTAAGGTGCACAAAACTGGGTCCACTTTTGAGTGAAATAATTTATGACTTTCATAGAATTTCATAGATTTCATTTTGCACCATTAAATTCCACACCATCAACAGATTTCTCTACTAATGCTGCTGAGGTCTTAAGAAAAACTGCTCAAGTAATGCATTATCAAAATTTCTCTTTAAAATTCTGAATATGAAAAAAATTAAATTGCCAATTTTTTATTTACTAACATAAACCCTAAAAAAGGTGTTTAATGATTCTGATATTTAAATGTTTTTCGTACTACTTGAACCAAAAAACTTACTAATTTAAGCATATCTTTCTCAAATCAATTTCAAAACTCTCTGAACACAAAATCCATGTTTTGAATAGAAAACTAGTGTGTTCAATGAAGAAAAGTTGTTAAACTGTTTATCTAAATTGATTCCTGAGCTTCATTACTTGAGCGTCAGAACTAATGAAGCTTACAGATTTCTGCCTTGGCTACTTGACTGATATCTAAGAAGGCATGAAATCCAAATCTGATTGAAACTAACTGTTGAGTTCAAAATTTATAGGGTCAGCTAAACAGATAGTATGATTAGGTGAATAATTTTTTCTACAGAAAATGAGAATCAAATGTCAGTTTTGTAAAACATTTCACACAGAAAAGGCCATCTGAGTAACAGTGATTTTAACATATCAATTAATTCCACAGAAGATATTGCATGTCTGCCCACACCTGGAATGCCACCATGATAGTTAGATTTGAACATAAAAAGGGATAGTGAAAATTAGTTCAGCTTAAGTAATGACATGTTACAGCTCCATCATTGTGCAATATCAGAACATCGCATCATCTGTGGGAAGCCATTCTCTTCACTAAGCATTCAGTGCTACTGCACTGAACTGAACTAAGACAACAAACTGCAGAATATTCAGTCTCCTGATTGCAGATACACCTATCATCTCACACATAAGGAGCTCAGCAATTATAATTTCTCAAGTCTGTTAAATCTGTTGTTCAGGGTGCAATTAGACGTGGCAGTCAGGCTCTGTGAGATTCTAGACAGTTCTGAGGGCCAAAACAAGAAGAATTTCCTCACTCGCATTGCATTTTTGAAGGTGTGAATTAAATCAGTAAATATTTCTATAATATCAACAAACTCCACAGAACAGTTCCTTGGATAGGCAAATAAATAATTGCATCCTATTAATTGCTGAAAGTCACTTGTAAAGCATTGTCTGTCTATTCTGCACTTTACAAGGTGAAAATAAGCAACACTACCAGCTGTGAAACCCTTACAACTGCAGGCTTTTGTCAAACTGGATTTGACGTTGACTTTAATGGATCAATTTGCATTTGTTACAAATCAATACTGCTCAGCTGACTTTAATGGGGAACAAGTGACAATGAATTACCAGGTTTTAATAATGTTATCAAAAGGAATTCAAGCATAAATGGGGGGAGGGGAGAGAAGGAGAGGAGGAGTAATTGATGGCAATCTAGGCCAGCATCTTTCACACCCTACTTCAATTCTCCAGAATGCAAAACAGTTTATGAGAAATGCCACAGCAACTGGGCTGGCTGTTAGTGCTACCTGAAGAAAATACATTTTTATCATGTTATTTGCAAGGATGAGCGGAAGTAGGGCAGTAACTATCCCACTTTCATTGCTCCTTAGTTATAAGCCTATTTCTTTTCACTTATATCCCCGTTCATCCTCATGGCAATTTCTCTCAGTAGTCTTTTGCATTTGCCAGGATAAAGCACCACCTATGTTCCCCACCCCAACTATGTCCATAAAGATTAAGAATCACCTGAAACAGTAGCAGGAATTACTGGTACACTTCTAGCCTAAAAATACCCAGCAACTAAAACTCAGATGCAAAGTTTCCACTTGCAGTACTTGCAATAAGGATATAATGTATTTGTATATGTTATTGGTGTGTTTGGAAGTGACATAAATACGTGTACACTTACAATATTTAGATTGCTTGCTCTCAGAAAATGCATTAAGGAACAAATAATAAATGACTCAAAAGTCTCAGAGCAATAACACGGTAAAAGCCAGAAAATGAACCAAAGTCTTGTAAATTTTAGCTAAGTTCTTTTACCGGACTGTGTCTTCTGGAAATGATCCAGGTCATAATTACTGTCAACTCAGAAATCCCTACCATATTAGTTTCAATCATTTGCTGACTTGAGTCATTTCTCAACAACAATGAACCCCTACAACATGGGCTCTGACAGAATAATTCTGGCAGCTTCAGCTGCAATCGTTTCGCTGCTGCCCAGCATTAGCAGTTGTGTCCCTGAACGTAACCTGTGAGGTGGTTACCTGAGGTGGCACCTGCTACTGCCCAAAGGGGAACACGGGCTAGTTCCTGGGGAGTATACACGACCAGTCCTTCAGCAAACTTCTAAGTTTCTCATGGCCAGTTTCTTCAGCGTTGAATGTTTCCAGATGCTAACTTTTACTTGGAGAAACACACTTACTGTACTCATTAGACATTTCCTCACCATCTCTTCTTCTCTTGAGGCTCTAAAATACCACCTGATTTTTGCAAATTATAGTCATGCATCATTGCAGTTTGTGGTTTTCTGACTAATGCACTGACTTTAGTGATTTGGTCCCTTAACAATATCCACCTCAATATTTTCCAGATCAATTCAATATAAGCCTTCAGTAAAAAAGATCAAAGTTAATCCCAGCTACCCTAGAACTAAACTCCACCAAATAGGCAATTAATACATTAAAAAAGATAACTCAAGTCATGTAGAGGAAAATGACATTTTTACTGTTTTCTTCCAGGTACAAATCAGAAACCTCAAATTTCCGGTATAAATTCTTATTGGCTCACAGTCAGTCTCTGAAAGTTGCCAGTACGGCTGCTCCTCTCAGAAGTGCCTTCATACCACCATGGTGAATATGCTCATTAGACTGGGGCCAGACTGGCACACTAAAGGGTGTTTTTCATCTGGAGGGGAATCCAAAACACTTGATTCTCATTTTACTGTCTTGTGAGTTGTCTTCATTAGGATTTTATGGTTGGATCCTGAAAGCTTTGAAACTTCAAGCACATTTTAAGGGGGACAGATGCCTTTGGAAAATCCCAGCTATGTTTCTTCTTGCACAACAAGGCTAGGCTTCCTTAAGATGCTATACTGAAATCAGTGAGAGTATTATTCCATTCTCTCTCCTTTACTTGGCAGTTAGCACTGAATGCATTAACAACAGGGCAACACTTCTCACTTCAGCTCTTCCAACTGCCAATTCCAAACGGAACCTCCAAATCAACAGAAAGAAGAGGTCAGCAAATACATAGGGCAGCCATCACGAATGACAGACTCACTGGCACTAGGCTGGATACGTGCTTCGTGCCTCCAGCTTGCCTGTGAATGCAAGGGATCCTCTGCTACAGCCTTGCTCACTCTCAATTTAATAATGCTTCCAAATTCTAAAAGGAACATGCAAAGAGGCATCACTCTGTTACTGCCTGGACCTAAGAGGACATTTTGTAGGATTTCAATATTTATTTCAAAGCTTGACGTGATTCAGGTTTTCAAACTTGAAAATAAACCAGTACCAGTCCAAAAAACAAACCTGTGGAACGCATTACCATGCGCTCTTCCCTCATCCTTTGTAGCTTTTTAAACAAATAGCTTTTGACTTCTTTTTACAAATTTAATGAGAGTTTTGTCCTGCTGCCCTCTTCCCTGTTCTTCATTTATTCACTGTATGTAACATTTCTAACAATTTAATTGTGTCTAAGAAGCAACATTTTACTAGAGTCAAATGAGGTCTACCATTTAACCTATGCAAATCAACCCACTGCAGCTGTTAATAAGGACAAGTAGAGTGAAGATTAAGAACTCATCAAGCCAGTTAGTCCAGGACACAGTAGAAAGGCAACTGCTGACTAGATATTAAAAGACTACTGTGCAAGTGGAAAGGAAGCAGTACCTCATACTTCCAAAAAAGCTTCTCACCAGCCTGTCCAGAGTCTTGACATTGGGTTTCAATTATTAGTTGAACAGTGTCACCCCCCTCCTAAAGATGTTGCTACACAATACCCATTTAAAAAAAATCAAGGGCTTGAAGCAATTTAATTACTAGTATAGCATGCATCCAAGAACGTTGCAAACAGAGAAATGAATGTGGAAAATTAATGATAAGGAAAGAAACAATAGAAGAAGAGCTATTTTACCTTCTTCCAGAAAAAACCTAAAGGTATTGTGACAGATTAGCATCAATTCACAGAACAAACCAATCCGAACTTTTTCTAATGTATGTAGACAGAAGTTGCACAGAGCTTAGATTGCTCCTGTTTAAGCTTTATTACCAAGTTAAATACAAGAAGCATAAACCATACTTACATATACTACACGTGGTGGTATTTCAATCAAGCTGTATTCATTTCAAGACCAAAAGTAGCATAATTTGCAAAACGAATCTGCAATGTCTTTAGCATGTCAGACAAAATTCCAAACAGCAAGGATGTTTCCTGTTGGATATTAGGAATGCTCAGGCATTCTCAGCTCAGACAGGCATTTTGATTTAAGAAAACACCACTAAGGATGATCTTTTCAGAATCTACACAGTAAACTGAATCAGAAAATTGACAGCTCTCCCAAATGTATATAAACACAAGCAGTCCTGCAGTGTGACATTTTACAAGAGATGCCCAGAGCACTACACAGATTTAGTCTCACATACCAGTATATACTTCATGAAACATGAGACAATTAACAAAGAAACATCCATGAAAAATTAAAAATAGAAGACAAAAAAAATATATTGTGTTACCTTATATATAAGTTGCATCTTTTTAAGCGCAGAAATGAAGGCAAAAATGTGTGTTCGTAACAGCACAAAAGTAGGAATTCTCCTACAGATACAAGGACTGACTAAAAATTTCATGGTAGGAGGATGAGTTCTGTGGATTTAATACAATCTGACACCACTGTCTGGGTAACAAGGTTCTACATTGCCTGGAGAAAGTCATCTGTTGCCCTGTGTGCTAGTTTGCTCATCCATCAATTATTTTTGTTTTAAAAAATGTTATACACTATTCATTTATTTGTAGCTCTTTTTCTTTGAGACTTGTTTTTGCCAGTAACCTGGAATGACTGTATTGGAACACTCTGATTATAATCCCCTGTGGTAGTTCTCTGCTTTGATGGTACATGAATAGAATTAAACCAAGAAAAAGTGAAACCTCTAGTCCACAGGTACTTAAAGAAAAAAGGAAAAATGAAGAATCTTCTGATCTTTTCTCATGTATTTTTTGCCCTGTAAATGACTCATTTCTAAGGTCAGGTTCATCACCACTGATTTATTTTTTTCTTCTTCTAAGAGCTAGATTTTAAAGGCAAAGATGACTCATCCTGAATAACACACAGTAGAACTATTTAAGAACCTCAATATGGACGAGCTAGCAGAGTTAGGCTGAGAGGCACAGCCTGTATAACAAACTGCCATTAAAACCTTTCTGTCTTCATAATTAGCATGTGGATGATGTAAGAAAAATACAGGCTGTCCTGCATAATTCTAGCCACTATATAATACAGCACTGAGCAAAGTGGAACCAGAAGCAAGCAGAGAAAAATGGCTTTCACAAGAGATGCTGCTGTTTCGTTAGTTAATGTTCTGACACCACTTTCATTATATCTGACAGCTTTGGATGCATACCAGTAAGACAGAAATGGGATCAAAGCAAGCACTGAAAGATGCTGAATGTCCCTCCCTGTCCCATGGAGGTACAGTTCTATCCAGTACTGGCTTCCACAGTTATCAACTTTGGCAGTTAAGACAGGTGCACTTATAATAAATTACATGGAAAATCATTAAATGCAATGAAAAATAATCAAAGACTCTTTTTTTCAAGGTGTTTTACTATCTCCATTTGAGTCTTCCTCAATTGTCATGATGAAGTAGGTGTTAGCAAGTAGTCCAAGAAAGTAGTCTGACATTTTATGATGTTAACATTTAAAAACTAAGGAATTCTACAGAGAACATTAACAGGCATAAATAAATTTTTTACATACCACAGTTAAGATAAAGGAAGATCTACTCAGAAACGCTGCATTTTAAATAAAATCACATCACAATTCCATGCAAATTATACGTTGTTCTAACAAAGGAAAACAAATGCAGCTTTACCCCTCTAATCAGTAGGCTGACTTTAGCCTAAGAAACACTATATAAAAATAGCACTTCTTAAAAAGCACTACTAAATAAGGAACACAGAAACTGTAGCAGTTTATTGGACTTGGAAATCACCAGTGTCTTGGCACTACAGCGACCAGGACCAGATGTTATGGAGGAAGCACAAACAATTAATGCATGGTATTATTTTTCACTTCAATAAGACTCTTAAGATAATAAGATTTGCACTACCAACTCATTTCATTCGCATTTGTTTTGTCTTGTCCTTCGGAGTATTAGCTTTTCATGCAACTCTTTCTCCTAACTTGTCCACACAATCTTTTCTGCAGCCTGAAATCCATCACCCCTATAAAAACACTGATTTACACAATAAGGTAACTCACTGCCATGTTTTGCAGTATCAGAGAGGAAAAGGACAGATGAACATCAGATTCACCTGAACTTTAGAATCACATGGAACCATATTTGATATGCTGCTGCTCAGACTAGGCGATCACTGAAAATTGTTTATCACACTCTCCATCTTATTTTCTTCCCCTATGACACATAATATGAACATGACAAGACCTTCTTGTCTCTCTTAATAATGAAAATGGGTAAAGTGATAATTTTAGATTTATCTAAGTGCCATGGTTTTATTATAGCATCCATAGTTCTGAATAAACAACAGAGCAGACATTCTAGCTGCATCTGTTTATAATGCATTACCAAATATGCAAGTTCTCTTCAAGACATCACTTTTGGACTTTAGACCTACCATGGCTGAAGGAAGTAATAATGAAGACAGTAGAACAGACATTCCCCACGATAACATTATTTAGTATTTGCTATTATGTTAGTATTTTATGATGCCTTGCTTCCTCCATGAGGGAAGCAGAATGCATCAACTAGACTCTATGCTCAGAAGTAAAAGATCAAATGTCTTTGCACACTTCCAGATCACAACACAGATGGAATGAAGCCTCAACTGGCAGTAGGTGGCATTACGTTTTTTCTTGTTAATTCTGCAGAAAGTATCAAACACTATCCCAACAAAGACAGCAATTGTATAACTTAGGTTTTCAGTATCACCTTTTAAAGCCTTCTCAGCATTTACAATGAAATGTTATTATTGGACAGCTGCTTAATTCCTTAAGGAAAAACCATACATAATCTTGTTGGGGAAAAGTAGCATACAAATGTATAGCTGACAATTGAAGAATCAATTGTCATTTTAGACCTATCAACCTCAAAGAAAAATAAGGGGTAAGGGAGAGGTCAGTTCTCATCAATAATGAGTTACCGATGTATGTTAACACTGCAATACTTTCAGTCTAAGGCTGTTCCAATAATTAAAATGATTCAATATTGATAATGCTTTCATCAGTGATGATATAAGAACTATTTTGATACGCACACGTTTTACTACAAGCTTTGTATCAAAGTAATTCTATCACTGACAACAGAGCTGTTCCTAATTTAGCCACTCAGAGCATCTATACAAAGTGTTTAGCTTTTCTTCAGGCTACCCTCCTGAGGATAGCCCCTCAAGTTAGCCAAACTACTACTTAGTATTTCCTCTAAAAACAAGCACGCTTGTGTTCCACCTTTCAAATAACATCCAGCTGCTGGGAACATAAACATAGCCAAAGATACAGTAAAAATACATTTCTGAAGCCTTTAGCAGTGAATTGAACTTAGTATTACAGCACTGTTTCCCCTCAGACAGTATTAGAAAGTTAATCAATCTGATTTGTGGACTGAAGCAAAATCAATATTTATTCAGGGAGCTTTCTTTCAATTATTTTTACACTCACTTCTCAACACAATAAATTAATCCATGTATCTTAGAGACAGAGGCTCTAATTCTCATTTACTATGGCACAGTTCTAGTTCCTTCAGGGACAACATATACCCAAGGGAAAGAAAAAAAATAATCTTAAATTCTCCACTTCTAAGGGAGAAAGCAGTGAACAAGGTCCCTGCTCTTGTATTAAGCACAAAGGAAACACAGCGTGGCTTAAACATTGAGCCCATTTGAATGCTGGCATCAAGCTGGCACTGTCTGAAGAGGACATTCCCTACTGCCCCCTTAATATATATTTTCTTGTTATTTTACCATTATACCACGTATTTTTTGTTTCACGTGTCCAATTAGTAGTAAACTGCTCTTCGGCCTTGAGTCCAGTGGATGTGTCAAAGATCTAACTTATTTATTTAGGTCAATTCAAATGCCACCAGATATTTAAACATAATTAAAATGCAGAGTGTGGTTTTAGTGGTTTCTGCACATGCATGAATTTCCACTCACACTGTGATAATTCACAAGGAACTTGCTATCCACATTTTCCACTTACTTCGATTTCACTAGTGGCAGCACAAACAAAATACATCAGCTAAGAAAACATGAACAGAGTTGTTCTGGTCACCACTGGAGCTCATTAGAGATAAGGCTGCGACAGAAACATCTTTTCAATTACGTACTAAGGCATTAAGGTTTGCATTTGCTAATCAACAGAACATATGCAGAAGGCTGGTAAATGGCAACGTGAGCCTGCAGATCTCTCGGCAGAATATCTTTCAGGGTCTTCTAAAGACCACATACTTTAGTATTCGGCTGACAAACCAGTTGCAGATGCTTTTATACAGGAATAGCTCATGGAGAGATCTTGTCAACTTTGATTAAATTGTCAAGTTCTCTGTGCTATTACTTATAATAGAAATTTCTTATTTTTACTGAAATAGGGCAAGCCATTTCTTGTTCTATTTCACTGATAATTGAAATGCAATTAGTTAGATCAGCTTTCACAAATATTTCTCAAAAAGCTTTCCTTTTTGTCATGCACAAAGAGGAGAGAACAGCAACAAGATCAACTGTTGTCATGGAAACGTCATGCCCCAGCAGGTGAAAAACTCAGTCCTGTGCCACTAAAAAACCATGAAATGTACTGAATCTAAGCATAACATCAACTGAAGCTCAACAAGCTAAATGTTTTTCATAGATTGGCATATTTTTAAGCAACGCATTTAGAGAGGCAAATGTTATAAAAAAGAGTGTGAACTCTCACGTCATTAGTAATTATTCAATTGTCTCAGAGTAATAAGCAGGAATTTACATTGTATGTTCCATAATTTTGGAAATAATGCAAAAAAAAATCAATGCAAAGTTTAGCACAATTTTTAAAAATTGTAAGTGACTTGAAAAAAGAAGATAATTTTTCATTTCAAGACAGATACGAGAAAAATATGCTGGATAATTTTAAGGGTTAGGTGCCAGAAGCACCATTCAAAAACAGCTCTTTATGCTCCAGAAGTTCTGTTTTCAGAACAGATAGTATTACAACCTTCAAGTAAGACTGTATAATATATTTTTCATCTTCTGTTAAGCAAAGATGGTATATATAAACACTAAACAAATTTATGAGTTAACCAAAACAAATTATTATGGGCCACTGCTTCCCCTCTATGATTTTTTAAGAAAAGCTTTCCAAAACTGTACATTGGTCCTTCCATGGTCCAACCAAATATTCCTTAACTAAGATTATCTACAAGTGCATGCCACACCTCAAAACACTTCATTCCCGTTTACAGAGACTGGAACAACACTTTGCATTCCCTCCTCAGGGAGAACAAACATGCAGGTAAGTCCCGAAGCCTCTTCCTCTGCTGGGCTCTCAAACAACGGGGAATCACTGTGTATCATATTCTACTAATCAAAGCTCTTTTCAAGCTGTTTTCAACACAATTTGAGAACTAGGAAAAAAAATGGAACTTTATGTGATTTCTTACACAATACAAGATTAAAACTGGAAGGGCAACATAGGTTGTTCTAAACAATACAGGTATCGTTCTCTCCATCCATTTAGCAAAACGTCACAACTTTAACGAAGTTTAATAGTTCTTGTATGTGCGTATTTACAGGTGTGACAACTTAGAAATACCGTTTTCCTAAGGATTCTCAGGAAAAATACATCACAAAACAATGAGTTTAAGCTGTCTGCCAGGCAGAAGTTGAAATTTATTAATTTCTCACAGTCCTACTGCAAGCAATGAGTGAACTGTGTATTCATCCTTCCTAACTACCAAAAAAGAGAAGATGGCTCAATTGCTCAACAAAAGCAATGCTGTTGCTTATCCTTCTGTTTGATATCATATAAAGTCCTGCTGCAATGACATTAAGGATAAATACAATAGCTAGAAAATACTACAATTCACAAAAAAGTACTATTTTTTTCAATTAATATGTCATAATTTTACTACTTGAACTTTAGTTCAAGCTTGAGTATCAGTGACGTACCAAACTTCAAATTAGACACTACCCAATTAGAAGGAAGTCCCTGCCTAGATATACTATGTTTTATTTTTTAAAGCATAAAACAAAACTGGAGCTAGAATCAAGTCTAATTAATATAGAATTTTGGAGGCAAGAAATCCTCTGCAAATGGAAAAAGGAAAGTAGCTTTACATTTTTAAATGGTGGCTGCTTGGAAACAATTTGCAGCTTGGAGTTTAAAAAAATTTATTAGAAAAGGTTATTTGACAGAGTGGAAATGACGAAGATGAGAGCAGTATTTCCACAAGAATAAAACTTATATATATTGATACATATACATGCTGAGGATGCCAACAGTTCGTAGAGTAAACCTGGGAGAAATACATGATACCTGCTTTTCACAAAGAGAAACTCAGTAATTAAGACCCCTGCTGGTTGTAGACATCCCTGAAAAACTGAGGCAGTCACCAGCAACGACCACTTTGGAACCGTGGTCTGAGATGGTTTGGCTGGCTCTGAACAGTAATATGAAAGCAGAGTCAGAAACAGATACTAACACAAAATCCTCCTGTGTATCACACTCTACACAAACATACACGTCTTTAAGCCTTTGAGAACTACCATAACTTCTTATTTTGCTGTCATACATTTGCTCTACATCTCTATAGTCTAGAGGAACAACTTTCCAGGCATTTTTGAGAACGCAGAACTTAAACAAAATACTTTGTGTTAACCTATCATAAGAAACAACACAAAACCTAACCAATATATTTGCCATGCTACTTTTCCTTATCTTCTCTTTCCTAAACCTAATTAATACTGCCAGCAAGATACTTACATACTAGTGTGCTTAGTATAAAATCAAAAGAAAACTAAATCATTAAGGCCCCAATTCAGACAAGGAACTAACTGCTTAAGAGCAGCAGAATACTGAAGCAATCTATCCGAGCCCCCTAGTATTTTCCCCTTCATTAAACCCTGACACAAATCCAAAGAGAGTCCTAACGGCTTTCAACAGGGTAGAAAATCATCAGCTAGAAATCTGCATTAAAGTTGCAATCAGACCTATTTCTTTGCTATTTCCAAGTCTTAGCAAACATATTATTTCGCATCTCCAATTAATCTTAAATTAGCTTCAACATGACTAATTAGGTGTATATTACCCTCAGTCTTAAACCGTTAATTATTTCATTACTTAGAGTTACATGTGGTAGCAATGAAATGTATTTCACCCCCACTTACTCAGAAAGCAGTCCTGTGTATGTGCAATTGCATCCATCTTCTCTCCTTAATGACACAGGCAAACAAAAAGGGTCTGAGTTTCCTTCTGCTCATTCAAGCTGTACTGCATCATACTCTTAAATTAAAATTAATCTTCCTTCCTAGCTGAAGCTGACCTTTTAGCCGCTGCCTGGAAAGAGAACATCACTCCCCTGGGGGCTGTTCAAGGGGAGGGCCTTCTTGTGCCTGACACCTCTCAGCCACCAGATGAGACAAGTCAAAAGCACATTAAAATGGGTAATTTGGTAAGGTCTGATTAATATTATTTATACAAGGAAGGCTGACATCCCATGCTCAGTTCTTGCTTCCTTAAATACCTGAGGCAGGGAAGCTTTCTGTGATCTGTAACATCAGTAAATATTTACATTTTGGTTTTTCTTTAAAAGTTGATAATTAACTACTTGAGGCTGAACAGAAAGACTGTAAGCTTTCACTTGGTTTCTATATCCAGCTTGATATTACTGTATCCCTGAACCAGACCAGGACATTCTGGGACTTAGGCATTTGTATTCATTTAAATAACCAAAGTTTATTCATAGTTGTTTCCAAGATAAAACCTTGACACTTCAGGGCAGCACAGAGTTTATGTTTTTCCTACTTGCTCATTTATTAAATGAGAAGTGTAAAATAGCTACAGAGACTGCAAAAGGATTTTGCCTTCTGTCACTCAAAACGGTCTGAGCACTAGGAAATTCAATTTCTCTTTACACATATGGCTTTTTTAATATAAGTGTGTGTTACTCATATCCTGAATATAGCTTTTAAGATTTCTTTCTTGCTGTTACTTTGTATAAAATTCTCATTATTTTATGTCCTCCTAAAAACCATATACAATCTTTGTTGTTGTGATTTGTACATTTGCTAATATTTAATCAAAGTTTTACATTGAAAATATAAACAACCTGAAAACAGCTCGTAAGTCTGAAGACCATTACAGCAACCAGCCAGGAAGAGCCTAATCAGAGCACAGAATTCATCTTTGTGTAAAATACCAGTTGATTAGCAAATAATCTTACTTAAGGAGAGAAATGGAAAGGGGAGGATTAACAATGCAAAATATTTCTGATTTGTGAATTGACTGAAAATAAATCTTGACTCAAATGATATATAAAGGGGAAATAAAGAAACCAAAACACAACACAAAAAACTCTGGACAGTGAATATAACCCCACTCAAGGAAATCTCTGAAAATGGTGAGACAATGTAAAGGATTACTACTACTAATTGAATATAGCATTCCACTTTACAAAATTAAGTGTTGAAAATTTCTCATGCTAAATTAAAGATCAAAAAAGAAAGTAATTCCAATGCTAATAATATTTAGCTTTATGGCTTGTCATATTTAATTTTTTCAGTTCATAAAAATCAATTGTTGTGGCAGCTACAAATTAAAAGATTTGTGGAAGTTCTCAAGGAAGGCTTTGAGGATAGAAGAACGAAAGAGAAATACTGAAAAACATTAGTCACAAAGAATGTCTTATTTAATCTATTTCAAATTGCTACTCACCAAAACAATGTAAAAAAATTGATCCTATACTTACACATTTAAAAACTCACTTCTAAATGAATTATGATTTTAAATCCCAGTACTCTAACTGAAAGATACTGCCAACTAGTATATTAACAAATACAGATCAAATGCTGGCTTCTGGACTTCCTTTGGTGACAGAAATTAGGATGCTTTTAATGGTAACATTCTCCATACCTGCATTTGAATAGCTCTTCATCAGAACAATACCTTCATTCAGCAATCATACAGCTTTGGTCTAGAAACCTCAAAATGGTAAAGCCTTTTCAGGAGACTGTATCAACATTGACCAACTGATCAGAGAAAGATTAAAGATTTTTAAAAAATAATTTAAAATTGCAGATAACTGATGATTACGTATCTCTGATCTGGTTTGAGCCACTAAAAAAGCTTTTAAAATAATTCAAAGACTGTACAGCCTGGACCAAGGGGCCGGTATTCAAGTTTACTTCAAGTTTTAAGCAAGTACAAGGCCAGTTTGACAAACAGATTAATGAAATTATTACTCTGTCTAATAAAGGATATGATTTGGTACAAACCCTAATGTGTTAGGACTGCAACCAGTACTAGAAACAGTAAGACCAACTCATTATACTGTCTACTTCACCAATTTTGTTCTTTTTCCATTCACAGTCATACAAAGGGACAAGCCCATTTTTAAAAACAACTACAGTAATATGCACTACCCCAAAATCTGAAAGAGAATCAATTCAGCTTAAATTCTGGGAAGATGTAGATTAGTTCCAATTTCATTTCACCTGAACTTACATTTACTTCACAGTTTCTGATCCTCACACACTGTGCGTTATGAGTGGAATCAAGGAAAACAATGAACAGAAATAATTTATTTCTTAAAAATAAAATTTGTTTGCTGTGTATTTCTTAAAACTATCAAAATTATGTTTTCTCATGAATCATCAATTGAAAAAAAAAGAGAGAGAAAATTAGATTCAATTAAAATAAGCCTGTTTCATCTTTGTATAGCAATCTCCTAAGCTATACATAGACAATATCAGCATAATTTCTGAATTCTCCCAATGCATCAATTAAAAACAAACCTACAGCTGAAAATCTATTCATGAAGTAAGAAATGGATCTCTTGCAATTTAATTATAATTCTCTATGCAAAACAAATCCTTGGAGAATATTTAAAAACTACACAAAAATTTTCCAACACTTGAGACCAGATACTGTCGACTGTATTTCTACCTGTGTATTATGAATTTCATTAACATATATTTTTTATTCACATTGAAGTAACTTTCTATTGCTTTTTATTTTCCTGATGTATTTATTTGTAACAAGGAATGCTGAGAGATCTTCAGTCCTCAAGCAAACTAATTAGCTCTAATAAAACCAAAATAAATTAGTTTTGGTTAAATATTAACAGATAACAAATTTAAGTGATGCTTCTGAATGGCAATGGGCTTAATTTCAAAACAGAAGGTTAATCAAAGGCAAGGTTCAATTTATCTCCCATTATGAATAAAGATTTTCAAATTAGGCAGCATTTCTAGGCACATGAAGAACTGAAAAAGACGGTGAGAATGTACGTGTTCACATGATGGCTATCAGGAAATCTCAGGAAAAATAAAAGTAGACCACAAGATAGCAGGGAATATTCAAAAGAACTTAGCTTAGAGAATAGCTTAACTAGTTTTCTGAGCATATTAATTCACAAGTATCAATATTAGCTGAAGATCAACTCTGCCCCTATGCTTCCAAGGGACACAGCATGGTGTCTCATCTGTCTCTTTAACACAGAAGACAAGACAGCTAGCTACCCTCTGCATTTTTAAACAGACTGTGATAATAGCTGTGCATGCATTTTAAATGTTGTAGTGTAGGGATGTCAGATCCAAATGATGCCAAGCCTCTTCTCTTCTTGAGATCTAGATGAAATCTCACCACACTGCTTAAATGAAGGTGAGCATCACTGAATTCTCTCTGACACAGCTATCAGCAAAGTGAAGAATGAAACTGTAAATTAAAGATAGCCTCAGATGGCTGCACATTTATGAAGTTTTCTAAAACACAAATTTCCTATCACTGATTCTTTTTTCCAACTATCTACTGAAGAATGACACCTGCCTACAAAAAAGTGATTACCAGACATCACTGAGGTACCAGAGATCAGATTTCTTGACAGATCCTCCTGCTCCAGTGACAATCAAAATGTCTGTCATTCTAATATGCATAACAGCACATAAAAGATTAATATTTCTCCTAAATTTCCTGATATAGGACATATAGTTCTGGAACTGCTATTTATATTTACAGTCTGAAGAGACACTTTTTAATCTTCTGAGTACCAGTCCCTTCCCTGAGAAAAGCGCGTTATGGAGAGATGAGTATGTATGTTTACATACATACCTGCCCAACTATCCACACACACGTGTGCTCCACTGAGAAAAACAAAAATCAATGACAATGAAAGTCAGCAGCCTACTAATTCTAGAGTTTTTGCAGATTAAAGGTCACTGATGGGCCAATCAAAAAGAAAATTCTAGGCACAGAGAATTGTTATGTTCGTTATCTTTTGACTGCCAAAACATAGCCCAGACAGCTGATCAGCTCTAAAAATCTCCTCTCCTTCTCATCCAAAGGAAACTATAATTTTGCTGTTTGTTTGAAAGTCTCTGTTACTCAGCTATAAAAAATGAGAAAGACAAGAAAAACATGATCAGAGGCAGGTCTCTCAGTATAATACCAAAATGAGCTTTTTATCAATTTGAAGATCTGTCCTGGCATATATATATGGTCACAGGACAGTCACAGTCTTGTATTTAAAATCAGGTGAATCTCAGCAACATAAAACTATAGGTCTTTAAAGGACTCAACATACCCAGTAGCAAAGTAACACTGGAAAGAGGACCTCTTCCTGGCAGCGCTAGGGAAACAGCAAGTGGTAAACAAAGGAAAAAACGTCATCTATCTACCAACTTAAAGCAAATAATGGAATTTGCAATTAAAGCAATTTTGAGAAAAACTAACAACAATTATGTTGTAAAATACATCATAGGCAAAATTCAAACATCTGTCTCTCCCTGCGAGATGAAACACCTATGCTTTCTCTTCCACCATGAAAGACTATGGGAAACCTTCTGGAGTGCAGGATGTGAATACAGGACCTAACATTTAATTTATCATTTACTTCGACAGCAATGACAGTGTTTTGACTTTCTGTTAAATTTGTGCATCCTCTCATTAGCGATCCTTTCCCTTCATTAGTGGTTTACTGTTGTTCTATTTTGTAAGCTTCCAGCAAATTAACACTAAATTGAATTCCATATAAAAAGGTGTTACAGGATTTCTCCCCCATGACAGATTCAGTCATACTTTCTTCTTAAATTTATGTTACATTTAATGGTGGACATTATTTTTAGGATTGATTTCTGATGATTATGCATATTATAGTTCGAGAATTATTCTTCCTGTCTGTTTTTGGCTAATTCTCAAAGAAAAGATTTGATCTGGAACAACTTGTGATGGCCAAAAGCGATATTTACACAAAAGATGATTTTTTTTCCCTTTGACTTCCCCTTTAAAGCATCACACCCAGTGTGTGGCAGAAGGCATGAAGTTCTCACATATTTCCTTCTTTCATAATAATACTAGCAAATGGTGGGGGATGGACAGAAGAACTAAAAATAAATTAGTATCATTCATTTGAATTAGATGTAGAATAAATTCTTCTCATTATGGACAAGCAATCTACCTATGGCCAAGCCTAAACATAAAGACATTCCTTTACTCTTTTAAGCTCTGAAATTCTTTTAAGAAAAGAAAATTATTATTTATTTGCAGTATGTCATTAATATAACCTTCCTTTTTAAAAAAATTCTCCATATAAAATTATTGCTTTTTAAACCCCTATGGTTCAAATTGTTTTAAGTACGATAGGAGATTATCTACTTAATCCATTTCTTTCACTCAGACATTTCAGATTTCATGCAGCTATGCAAAATTTAGTTATGCTCATCAGACCTGTGAAGCTCTTCACAAAGCAGAAAATGAGTCAGGAGAAAAAATATACAGCTTTAGGGTGGTTTAAAAAAAACCAAAAGTGTACTGAAATTGAACTACAAGGGAGAAATTTTGAGTTACATCTCTTATTGACACTTTAACTAGCTAGAGAATCCATGTTACCTTTCTCCTTTTATTTTCTGCTGAAAAGGCAGCAGCTGAAGGAAGCTTGTTAACTCCATCTCTTCAAACGTATGATTCTGTTTCAGTCCTCGTCAAAATGGAAACTGCCATTTGATTAGGAGCTCAACCAAATGTAAAGGCCCTCAATCACTCAGATGATGCTTTATTTACCCAGAGAAAATGAAAACTCACTGCCAGCGTGTTTTGTATTCCGTTTTCATGCCTGATTCAGAGGATCAGAATCTGGGCCTTGTCTTTACTGTTTTCAGCATAATTCAGCGTGATTCAGTCTTGGTGCTGCCAAGACTGTATCACCTTAAATGGGCTTTAACCACATAATTAACCAAATGACTTAACATCACTTCATTCTTTCTTTGAGAATGACTGGATTTGAGTTAATGCTGTCTCCTTAACTCAATCTCTTAACTCAGCCATTGCTGCCTCAACCACATGCAGAAAATGAAAGAGTATTTTTCCCTGAGGGCCCCAAATTGCCCACAATGAAGTGATATGCCTCTGCAGAGTAAAGATGGCAATCAATGTTATGGTAATCTACATCTTTGCCATAGAAAACCTGCACATCCCGGGAAAGCTTGGAAAACAATTTAAATTTTTAACATTTTTTCTCTGCCAGATTGTCAAATGGCATTATTTCTTCTTAAGTGCAAAATGTGTGTTGAAAGTTGCTCAAATGCCAAAATGTGTCTAATCCTGCTATGACGTGGTAGAGAATAATTTCTAAATTTAGGAAGTAATTACTTTGCTGTCCAGTGAGATGTATTCTAAAAAAAAAAACAGTCTCCTCTAGGCAAGCCCTCATTTTAAACACCAATTCAGAATTTAGTGAACACAAGCTTTGGAAAAAAATGAAGCCGTTTCCATTCACCAATTCCATTGTTGCGGTTTACTTTTTTCATTGGTGCCTGCCCTGTATCACAATACAATCAAAATAACAATATTCAGTGCTTAGATGTCACCAAATACATAGTTACAAAGTGCTTTGCAAATAAAACTACACAGTTCTCTTGGGTAACAGTCCTTTTTGTGGAGGATTCTGACTTTCCCTGTTGTGGTTTTTTTAGAATTCTGAACAAAAATTTGACATTTCAAACTTCTTTGTGCAAATGAAAAGAAGGAAAGGTTCTTGTTTTAAATACAATCTACCTGACACTGCTGCCCTAGAGCAGTTCCTTGGCAACTTGAATCTTGGGAGCACTAAGTCTTTGATTTCAGGAATTCTTAGCTTCTAGAATCTGAACGAGACTAGAGTGAACAACCAAACAAACAAGCTGGCAAGAGAATAGTTTGCAATCTGCCAATTTAAATTACTCTTTCAGTAGCCCTACAATGTGGGTTTCCAAGACACTGCCAAATCCCCAACCAGCTAGTTAGTATCATTCCTGATTTTAAGAAAGTATCAGCAATGGACTCCGTGCATTTATCACATAAAGGTTTTAGGTTCATGTTTGATAAAAAAAGACTCAATGATAGACACATCCCACATTTAAACTATGGTTTTACAATTCATAGGACTGGGCAACAATTCTTCGGGGGGGGAGAAAGGCAAAACAAAAACATTGGAGACCAAATTTTCAACAAATTTTCCTAAGTATTCAAAAAAAACCCAAGGTGAAACCTGAATGAAACTGCACAGACCAGCCTGTGAACTGAAATCACAGACAAATTAAAGAGAGAAAGAAGGATGTCCTGCCAACCAGTGATAAGCAGATGCCTCCATGCAAAGCACAGCAAACTTCCAAAGTACTTTGTCACCTTCGACTACTGCCTGGTTAGAGGAGGGAGGGGAAATTTAGACCTATCCATAATGGTGCGCACATCTACACTAGCTCCCGTCTCCTACAATAAACCCCCTCAGCAGATTCAATCACCTTGCTAGTCACTGGGAAGACAGGACCCTGCTTTATACACGGGTGAGTTTTCAAAGGCAAAATGCTTTCTACTGGTTCTGAGGTGTTGATGCATTCTCATTGAACATGGGAAAACTGTTAACAAACATATGGAAGAAAACCTGCAAGTCTACAGCTGAGTCCTGCAGATTCAGAAATTCACTGTTGTTTACAAAGATGATCATCTGCTATGGCAGTAAAATGTCACCACAGATTAGAACAGTATTTACACTGTTAGCAAAAACTCTTACTATGTTGGACCAGAGCTTTAAACACTGCAGTCTATCACTTGTAGGTCTGTATCACTATAGATGTACAATCTGATCTTGTCGACCTAGGCAGCACGCTGCCATACATAAGTATCAACGATATGGGAAGCACCCAAGCATCTATCAAAAAGCTCTTCTTTGATCTTTCCCGTTTATCGTGAAACTGCATTCACTTAACTATTATTACAGAACTATGAAAAAACACAGATCAAGCCTTTGTAGAATTCTTTTTTTTTTCATTTTGAATTGAAGCCATTTCAGTTCATGGCCAATGTAAATATGAGCATCACCAAAATGATCCATAGAACAAATTAAAATAAAACCCACTATACACAGTAAATTTTTTTAGGGAGTTCAACAGATGTCACAAATAAATACAAGAAAATATATTCAAGAAAAGGAGACATGAATACGCATCTGCATTGACCCCAGTCCAGTTCAAATAGCAAATCCTGAAAAGATCTTTAATTGGGTCATTAGCACGTGCCGAAAACTTCGTACCAGATGAATGGAATCGCTTCTTTTCCTTCTCAGTTTTGGGGGATGGCTCTAATCTTACCTGACTGAAATTCACTCTAAAATACAGAAAGCGAGCAGGGGAAGGAATAACAGAGTAACAGTAACACTCTTGCCTCACTCAGGTCTTGCTCCAAACAAAGTGTTTGAGAGGCAACACACAAAGGATTAAGGCAACAAAAGCATTTGCAGATTTACTAATTCTTGACAGAAGGGGCAGCTAACCAGAAGTCACTGCTGCCATACAGGGAACCCACCGCACCTTGATCATTCATGACAACCTTTCTCTGATTCAAAGCACATTCCTCCTAAGGACTGAATTTGGCATTGAGATGGGTTGTTAGCCTGATTTTGGTATAATGTTTGCCAGCAAGACAATGCACATTGCATAGCTCCCATGAGGTTTCATCTGGAGCCTGATGTTTCACTATTGCCCTCAATCTCTGGTGGCCTGGGATCTAATAACTTGATTGCTATGGCATTAGAACTTTGTCTTCCCGATACACTGCAGTATAGTGACACCGCAGAGGAGTACACAAGTGAAACTACACAGGAATTCAGTACTGAAAGAAAAAGGGAAATATCCGTCTTTGTTCTTGGAAATTTTTTCATGGCATTTTACCTGAACCTTCAGAAATGAAAATCTTTATGATCTTTAATCCTATTGTATTCTAAAAATCTAAAGATGAGGATGGTGATGGATTTTTGAAGAATATGCAAAAGAGAAGTTCCATTTTAAATGGCCCCAAATTTCCAAATAAAATAAGATACAAAATCTCTTTGTTTTCAAAAACATGAACAGAGAAAGAAAAGCGCTGGTACACTGTTGTAACACAGAAATGATCCTTTCTGAACCTGTTAGAAGGTTAGGCTACTGTGACCTAAAATTCACTGCTCTTTAATCAGTGTCTCTTCAAAAGAACAGATAGTGTAAGAGTAATAGATATTATTACACATACTCAGTGTGTCTACACTATACAGTGACAGGCAGATACACAGGCACAGAATGGCTTCTCTTTTCAACTGGCTGAGCTAAGAGAACAGGGCCTCTAAAAATAATTCGTTTTGTTCAGCAATAGCTTTCATCATTATTCTTCTTTTTGCTATTCTTGCAGTCTGTGAGGAAGGCTAATTTTTCTTCACAGATCTCTGCATGTGTTCTAACAGCTCAAGCCAGGCTCTGATTTTTTAGCCTGCTTAGGAACCAGAAGAGGCATTTGCAGGGTGGGAGACATTAATGTCGCTTGAATCAAACCTGCTTGAAAACTTTTATTGCCATATTCTATAAAAAAAGAGTAAAAAGGAATCTTAGGGGAATAAAACGGAAAAGAACAATATTAAGCTGTTGTTCACTAGCAGAAATGACCGTCTTACTTTTATTCACCAAGTTAATGTTTGCAACTGAAAAAAACACCACCCTCCATTTCATCCAAGGCACCACTTGAAGTGCAATCTAGTTATCAGTAGTAGTCATTCCTATCAAATGTCTGTATCTTACATTCCATTAATAGGCTGAGACTATGGGCAAGCAACACTTCCCCATAGGGTGAACAACCACTCTCTTGCAGAAACCTACTCATTCATTTGGTACTGCCTGGAACACCCCACCTTTACCCGCCGGCTTCTCCATGATCATCTTATTCACAGTTGGATCAGATCTCTGCAGCTGCTGACTGGGACGCAAACTCCCTTCTCCTTCATTGACAGACGCTCTTAGAATTATGAAATTTGGAGAAGGGCACAACTGATGGAAACCAGATGGAGAAATCAGCAACATGCCCAGAGGACTTCTAATGATTTACAGATCACAGTTGGCAACTTGGCCTTAGAAAATTATAATAAACACATTATTACAGGGCTTTTGTAGATTCTTATTTCATCAGTATTTTAGCTTTTTCAAATTTTTGTACCTAGTATCCATTAATACAGGATTCCCAAAACCTGTGTACATTTACAGTATACAAACAAAATTAAGCCCTTTAAAGAAATTTTCAGACAATTTAGAATATTTTTAAATTATTATTTAAGCTGAAAGAGTTCCTTTGAATTTGGCAAAATTAAAATTTGAAAACACTTCTGCTTTTCTTCAAAGTCATCATCATACTTCTCTTCAGGATTCACCACTGTACCTCTATTACTTTAAACGGACCAGAAGTGTATAAATCATGATCTGTAGATGAAATTTGCACTGAACTCAAACATCGTCAAATTTCACTAAACACTGTCAACTTGAAATGACTACACACTTTTTTGGAATTGTGTTTATTTGTTAGCTCTATCAAACTCCTTCTAACAAGAATTCACAGAAAATTCTGATATTATCAAATCTATGCTTTCTGTAAGACGAACAGCATTCCAAAAATATCTGGTGTGCTAAAGCACAGATGACTTCCTTATGCACTGCCCAAGACAGAAAGATTAAAATCCTGAGTGGTTTCAAATGGTTAAAGTTGACTCTGAAGAAAAAGGGCTTAACTTCCTATAATATTAAATAAAACACCACACCTAGCTAAAACCCCATGGTGTTCAGCTACTTAAACCTGCTTTAACGGAATTTTTACAGTGCCTGACTGTTCTTTTTGATTTACTAAATATGGTGCTCCTTCTTCACTGAGGTAGAGATTTCCCAATCCCCAAGACTTGAGGGGTTGACTTGTTTCTTAACTTAATTATATGGTAATGTGCTAAAAATACTGTTACATGGGAGGACTGCAGTTTTATTCATTTTATAGATAAGGACGCAGTCCTATTTCAGGAAAATTATTTCCAGAATCTGAATAGTTGATATCTTGTAAAGGATATGTCCCAGCTTATCTGTCAATCTAATTTGTTTCATATGATAAGAAGCTGCACTATCAAGGCTGAAATCCAGGAAACAGAACTGGAATTAAATTCCGAAATTGAAGTTACAAAAGCTCACAAAACAAAACAAAAAACCCTCACTGATACAGCAGCAAAGGGGAATGGGTGGAGAAAACTCATAGTAATTTTCTGTATTTGCAAAAGTAGGTTTTTACCCTCAGTTATCTGCCAAGGAGAAACACACTTCAGAAGATAAATTGCAGTTCACAGAAAATAGCTAACCAAGTCAAGCATTTGATTCACCAAATTTTTCTGTTCTCTAAATCATGCTGTACAAGTCTCTAGCTGAGGCTGGCAGTGGTTTCATTGCAGATATAAAAGCAGACAGAATTAACATGGCATGGAGACACAGCAAGGACATGAAGAAATCCAGGCAGATTTCTGAACTAATTTCCATTTGCCTTTGGTAAGAGAAGAGCTAAGAGAATGTTTTTCTCTTTCAAGGTAATGCTTAGCTGCATTGCAAAATAAAAACTATCCTACTAAATGAATGAGATGAGGTTTCAATAGAATAAATATGTGGTTGGTTCAGAGGCCTGAAATAATTCAGAAAGAAACAACTTTTTCCTTTACATTAACTCTGTAGGGATCTTTCAGTCCTCTCCCACCATTGCAACAACACTACACAGAAAGGCATGAGCCCAAAGGCCCTTCCTCAGTGTACAAACTCCAATACCAAGGAATCTGTAGGAGCAGTGGAGAAGAATGGGCAATGGAACTTTTAAAACAATTTCAGAAATAAATAATTTAAACTGTTCAGAAAATGACAGTAAACGCTCTTTCTTTTCTAATTACCTTCTACAACTGGTGACTACCAAGTGATTTTTATTCATTTGGAGTAATAGAAGCAATTACAGCCTGGAACAATCCAACTCCAGTGATATTTCGTAGGACAGTGGCAATGTAAACCCAGAAAATGGTAAATCATCCATCTGTATGCTCAGTGAAACTACTCTTACTGATTGTTCAGGCTGCTATTTAACTTTCTGGAAATTTTTCTATTGTTTAATTTCTGGAAATTTTTCAAGAGTCAGTGCTTTGCCATTGACAGTTTTGACAAGTCCTGCCTACAAACCTAATCAGAAGAAGACTTTTCCACAGCTCTGTGAACTCACATACAACACAAATGCATAAGCCACACACCAGGTCACCTGTTCCTCCTTATCAGAGAAGCCCAATTTACTTCTGTCCCAGAGAAGCCGTCTCTTACTCTTAAACTGCTTCAAGAATCCGAAATTTTGGAAAGCATCTTCAGTAGTAAATAAAGTAAAATTCACATTTTTATAAAACTTTGGACCCAGTGCAGTGATGGTCTGCATGTTGATTCTGGAACTGCTGTTAATGTGCTTGGAGAACTTTGGCACTATGGGAAATCCAGGATCACAGTGCTAACCTGAGGATGGGTGGTGCTGCAGCCTGCTGTCCCTTTCAGTTCTTCGAATCAAGGAACTGAAGTAAATACGCAGCACTGTGAGACAAAAAGGTTTTAGGCAAGAACCTGTAGTTTCTCTTTGGAACATGGCTTACCTCAATGCTTCTTGGGCACAGATTCACTGTAAGAGACAGTGGTGCCAGACAGTGATGTAACAGACAAGCAGTAAGAAGCACTCGTATCCTGTATTGTACTCTTCACTCAGTGATTTCAAGGAAATGCAAAAAGGTTACATACCTGAGGTTCATACAAGGCCTGTGCTTAAACTATGTACCAAAAGGCTTAGCCCTATAAAACACCAGTGCAGTCAAGAAATACTGACTTTAAACTTCTGGTTGGGCTGCTGTCTGCTACAACTCTCTTGATTCACGTAATAATTCTGTTATACTTGTGCACAATTCTCTTTACCAATCATGCAGCTATGACTTTTCTTATGTACTTACTCATTTCTTTTTAGAAAAAGAGAAGGGAGGCAGCATTTTGCTTTCTTAGCTCTTTAGTTATTCTTTCAGAAAAAGAACAGTATTTCCTCTTTGCTAGAGATGCAGTATTTGCTTCTAAGTAGTGAGCCCTGTAAAAAGTGGCTACAGTTTAGGCTGTATGGTCGCTAGAGTAACTAAAACATTCAGAATGGTTTTTTTACACATATTTCTTTTATTTGACCTGTCACTTGAAATCTTGTTCGTGTGGAGCCATGGAAATAAAGAGCCTCTTCAGAGTAGTCCATGCATGGTGATTATGGGACTTATCAGGGATCATAATTTATAATTTAATTTGAAAACTCATCTGGATTTCTAAGTTGATAAATAGGTTGTTTCATTTCTACAGGACTTCTAAGATGGCAAAAGGCTTTGTTTAATAACAGTTTGGCACTCTAGAAAATCTAGGAGACATCCATTATTCAGTCAGCCAGCTTATAAAAATTACATGACTTTTAACATGCTTTTTAATTGCTTTTAATTATTAACATTTACATTGCTCTCAAAATGACAAAGTGTCTCAGCTGGAGACACGGTTAAATTTTTAATAACACTAGAAAGCAAAGAAACAAATCTCAGAATGTAGATTTTGAACATACACGATATTACATGCATATGCATGTATATATATAATATTATCTATATATATGTATAAAGTTCTATCTCTATAAAAAACATATAAACATAAAACCATATATATATGTGTTTTCCTACATATATCATTAATGAAACCATGCTGTTCAGAAGGTAAAAAAGAGATTAAGCTAAGGCGGCTTTTGGGATCCACGGGCCTGAACAAAAATAACTGCACAGACCCCTAAAAAGCCTGTCTTACCGTATCTTTCCTTTGTGGAACTTTGTCAGTTAAGAGAATGGTGAGGGTACCAGAGATTGTGGTGTAACAGGCTTACTCACTACGTATTTCATAGTTCTAGTGGGAAGCACTCTTTACAAAAAAATCTCACATGAAGTAAATTATTTTATTCATGTACAAAGCCAGCTATCAAGAACCTTGTCCATTTGAAAGCATTTCTCTCCAAACAACTAGGTTGCTATTATTTTTCACTACTCCCTCAAATTTCAAATACCTTGCAATTCTGCAATTTTAATTGGCACTGGAGATCATGAAATACAACATTTATTACCCAAAACAGATGAGCTGTACCTACGTTCTGTCCTTGTCTCTCTATGGCTCTCTCTCAGGACTTTTTCCCAACTTACATTTTAACAACTGACCCAACTTTGCATGCTGTATCTTCAAATTAATTCTACCCTTGTTCTGGGCTTATTAACCTTAGAAAACAGAGGCAAGTTAAGTATAGCGACATTATTTTTTATTGAACTACAGTTGTTGCTCTTACAATTCTTGCCAGAAAACTGACATTTTCCTGGTGGTGTCACTATCAGATATCTTCCATTTTATATATAAGACCTTCTCATTTCAGATAAAACTTATACACTTGCTTGCTGCCAAGCACACCTTTTATCTTCTGAAGTTTCCAAACATCTATTTTCCAAAACTCAGCTCTGTCTGCAGCGTTAACCATAGAAGAGTAAATGAGCCACAGCACTGCTAAGGCTAATACCATTAGGTTGCCAAGAGACATCTTGAATATAACTCAGATTGACTCATAGATAAAGACAGACAGACAGTAATGCTGTTAAAACATCCCCACAGGCTTGTTGTTCCTTCTTTTCTAGAAAATTTTTCACACAATTACAGAATAGTTGAAAATTTTAAAAGTACTAGAAAGCAATGAAGATAGTTCCTTCTACTATTTGGATATGGACATACCCAACTGCTCATGCTCAATCCTTTCTCTAGGCATCTTTCCCCCTTCATCCCTCATACCATCCTTTCAAAAGGACGTATTTTGACCTCCCTCTTGCTGTATCACTTTCTGTTTGAGCTCTGGGTGAGCTTCAATCCTCTGATAGGAATCTTAGGAGTACATGAATGAAAGTCAGACTCCCTATGAAAGACTTAAACCAGTTTGGAGAGCTGGAAGTAACCCTGAACTCTTAAGACATAAGAAACTATTTATCATAGGCAAATAACATGGAGGAGTTTGCTTCTCTCTTTAACGAGAGCAAAGAGGCATTCTTCCTTAACAAAGGAGTCTCATTGTCCAACTTTCATATTTCAAGGAAATGCAAAAAACAGGTAAGAAAAGTAGGAAAACTGAGGGTTTTTTCAGAGGGATCGAAAGAGAATAGTGTTAATACAGTGCTAGCATTGTTTTCTTCTGATATTTCCGAATAAAACCTGCAAATGCTAATTCTTGGTTCAAATTCAAACAATAAAAAATCCCTTGTGTGACAACCAATGTGCACCAGAGATGATCAACCTGCTAAAATGACCTCCTGAAGTTGTAAAGTTGGGTCATAAGGGTTTAACTACATAATTGAGAAATGCCCAGAATACAACTTGCTACTATTGTTACTTTTCCTATATTTATGTGGGGGTTTTTTTAACTTTTCTACATTGACCTCTGATCAAAGTATTGCCAAATTTGCCAACTAGCCAACACTTTTTACAAAAAGAAATAAGAACAAATTATCTTATGATTACATTTTCATCAGCTTTATCTTTTACTTACTCCTTACTTCATAGCCTTGGTTTACATTTCAGAATCTGAGAGGAGCAAGGCTTATTCTACTAAACCAAATTACAGGTATTAATTAATGGCTCTCGCTGGTTTGCCAGCTCCTACAAGCAGAAGGGTAGATAAAAATGTATTTACAGCAAAATTTAATTACCCATTTTCAAGCCACTGGCCTCCTGGCAAAAGTCTCCCAATGTAGCACAGAATAGGACTCGGATTAAGAATTAATTTACTGTCAGCAATGATCTGCAATTTAATGGCTTAATCAAGTTTGCTATGAAATTGGTAGGGAGCTCTGGAGCCTAATATTGCCCCAGAGCCTGCTGCATCTAAAGACAGGTTTCAGAGATTCATGACACAATCATTATCCAGCAAATCCAGGATCTCTCTCATATAATCAGGAACTGCCTCTAGCAAACTTACTACTCACATTACAAAGTGATAGCTCATGGATTTGAAGTTCGCTGCATACATTTGACTCTTTCCTCCTCTTCCAGCTAAATCTTCCAAAGAAACTGTACTTGCATGAATACCAAGATTAGCATGTAAATAGAGGCCAGCGCGTGACTAACACATTCTCTCTCATTTCTTCAAATCGTAATGCAAATATAGAAAACTGTTAATAAAAGAAAACAAAAGGCTCCAACACACAAGTGCTTCTTTTAGCTCTATTCAGAATTCTCCCTACAGTGGGCAGTATGATTACAGAGTTCTTTCTATAAGAGCACAGCTGAAGATGGAAATCACAGATTAAGAATTTGAAAAACACAGTTGGGATAAAATTAGGTATGAACTGAGCCTTTTTGTTAAAATTTTGAAATTTAAAAGATCTTGATTATTTTTTAAAATAAAATCAATCCACATTTTCTGCCAGAAGCCAATTGATAGAATAAGAAGAATCTAAGTGCTGAAATGGAAAATGTTATGCCAGAAATAGGAGGGTGAAAACTAGTCTCTTGAGCTTTCAAGGCCAGATTTTAATGATCTCAGAGGTTCCATCCTTTCAAAAAATATGAATAAGCTTCTCACATGGCATGTTTAGCTAGGCTGAAATATTCCAAACTCCCTGCAAATTATCATCGGTTGTCAAAATATCTCAGGGGAAACTCCTAGAAGTGCTTTGAACACCCTACTATCACAGCAGCTTACCTATTTTACTACTTTGTCCATGCTAAGATTATGAATCATCCTTATGTCTCCCATTCTGCCACCCATCCGTATTTACATCACATCCGGCACAATGCTACTAGTACATCCAAATGCTTCCTTTTGCAGCACTAAGGACTCCTTTTCTTTTCTTTTTTTCTCTTTTTTCTCTTTTTTTCCTCCTATTTCTTCTTTTTTTCCCATTTTTTCTTTTATTTCCTCCTTTTTCTGAAGTAATTGTCACAGCCTTTCCCCCTTATTATTTTTTAAACAGAATAAAATACAATACCTCTAAAAAAGGACTACATCACAATGTGGAATGATACTTTATATACCGACTTGAAGAAATATGGATGCAGAAGTTTTGGTTCTTAACTCCTAAGTATCAAAATGAACATGGATCCATTCAGAATTGTACAGACAGGACCATTATGCAGTCCTACACCTTCACCAAAAGCTGACACGCACTTGTGGTGGCTCCCTATTTATGGTTAAATGAAACTCGTGGGTTAAAAATGATGAAACTTATGTGTAAATGAAGATCTAGCACAAGTATAAAAAATACCAAGCTTAAGTTCATTGAATCACTTGTATCAAAAAAGATCTTAGCTAATAGCAAACTCTTGTAGTAGAACTTAGGTTAATGAATATGCTGCTGTCAGAAGTCAAGCATGCACCAAAGGTAAAACAATCAGAATTCTGAAACATCAAACCAACCCCCCCCCCCGAAAACTCCGAATGCACAGACACGATGAACTACATGTTAAATGTAATACTGTGTATGGATGTTTGTGTAGTAATCATTTGTACAATATAATTGTTTAAATGCAGGAGGTAAGATAAGGAGATGAAGAATGCATTTCCATAAAGAACAAAAAGCCAAAGTCTTAAGTCATAGCTTGTCATTCGTAAGTTCCTCCTGCAGTATTTCTCAGTTAAGTTTACACACAATATATAAATCGACAGCAAGTCTTTTAATGAGTGTATCGAGAGTACTACAACATGGAGTCAGACATCCAGAAACATCTCATTAAGCATTTGACCACATCCATTCTAAAACTAGAAAGTTATGAGAAAATTACTGTGTTTGTACCTTAATTAAAAAGGTTAATTACGTTTTATTTGTAAGACTGAGCTTTAATCTTCTAGCCTCACATCCAGTCAACTGAGTTACCAGCTAATAATAACTTCCTTTACATCTATATAGATCACCAGACTTCTGATGCATTTCTTAGGAAAATGATGTTTTGTTCCCATGTATTTTACAACACTGCTTTGTTTAGTTATCTGCAACAACGTTTTTCATACCATGAAAACTTCTTCAGAAGCAAGAAAACTCTAATTTTTTTACCCTAGTTCTAGAGCGTTCCTGCACATTCTGTTTTAAATTCTGTAGGGCACATATTACAAAGATACATTATGAAATATTATGGCATTTATTCTCTGAACTTTAAGCATGAACCTGCCTCCAAATATGGCTGAGAATACAGTTGTTAAACTCTTCAGCATCTTAGCAAGTAAGTATATACTTCATCAGAAAAGCAAGCTGTTCATTCATAAAAAATATGCAAAAAATCTCTTTCACAGCATTATATCTTTCCTGTGTCAACACAATGTATGCCTAGGATAGTTATGCTCATCCAGAAACTGCAAATTACCAGAGCACATGTAGAGATCTTAGAGCACACAGCAATGATGGCAATGACAATACTAGTGGGTTCCAGCTGTTACAGTTGTTCTAATAATCATCTCCCTGCCCGTTATGATACTGTTTATGATTACAGCAGTGAATTGAAAACAGCAGCTCCTACTTTCTAAACTCCCCTTTCTCATCCCAGACAGCACAGAATGGAACTAGAAGGCCTAAAAATTCACTCCACACGTCACAGCTTCAGTCCCTGATCCAATCCCAGTTTCTTCACTTGCACAGCTGCAGCAGGGTTTGTTTCCCTTTTCTCCCCAATAGCATGCCCAGCGTTATGTGCAGGCTGTATTTCCACAAGTGAATTTTTTTTTTTTTAATCCCATCACAACAGGAAACTGGGTATTTTCAAACCTTAAATTTTCTGGACCTTGACCTAAATTTTTGAACCGTCAACTATTTAAATACAATTTACGCTCTCTCAAATAAAGTTATACCATGCTGGATTTCCTTTCAACAGTGGTAGGCATAATGCTTTGCTTTGTAAATTCAGAACAGAATTTTCTTTCGGTGTAACCATCTTCAAATTTACTCACTGAATTCCTTTCTAACCAGCTGCAGAGGGCCTGGTGCTAAGAGCAGGCAACAGCAAAGCCCGCCCCCATCTCAAGTGGGAAGTGAGGCTGCAAACCATCAAAATGCCAAAGGCACAAAATAGCATGCTTGTCCCAATTTCTTCATATTATTTTGGTACACTTTAAAAAAAGCAACAACACATAACTCATTAATTATAACCTTTCAAAAGTGTTTTCCTTTCCCCCAAATTGTTAAAATTTAGTAGAACTGCAGTCAGAGTTCTAATAAAACTATTTTTAGCCTTTGTTACGCAGAGAACATCATGAAGCGCCTCATCTTTCTATTAATGCAAATGTGTTTAAGCAGTCAGTGCAGGAGACTTTAAAATATGCTAATCACTGTTTCTTTGGCTCCAGTCTCTAATGTCTTTGCTGATATGCACGTATCACAGACAAGCTAACGGAATACCACCATTTAAAGTATCAATAGGTATTCACAGCTCCATAAAGTGACAACCATATGTATATTTTATTGCCATATTTATATATTTCATAAATTTCCACATTCAACATCCTTTTAATATATAATGTTCTTATTTTCTGGTGGCTGAGCTGAATTGCCACTGTGTGTTATAAATGGAAATGGTCTGATAATCACAGGCACTGTTTTTAAAGTGATTCAGTGCTGATGAGAGGGGCCAGATTGACGGCCTTGCAGATTGGAGTTCCCTGTTAATCCACAAAGAAAACAAGTCACTGCCAGGGCAGTAGCTGGGCCAGCCTCCCTCCACTACATCTCTATTTAAATCCATAAGAGAAAAAGAAAAATCCCAACACATATATCACAGCTCTAAGTCACAGTCACTCTGCCTGCTCATATCCTTGGCCTTGCTTCTTATTTTTACTAGCAGAGAAAGTAATCAAAGCAAGTAATGCATTTCTGGGATTGGACTGCTGCCCATGAGCTGCTTTGTAGTGCACATTTAAATCCAGCAGCCGCTCCAACATATTGCTCTTAGACCAGACCAGCACATGCATCTTCAGTTTGTAGTCAAAAGACTATATGAATTTTATCTAATAAAGTATTGTGGTAAAGTTACTGGGTCTTGCTTGGCTTCAGCACTCCTCTTCTGAGAGCAAGTGGTTCTCACCTACTGGGTGTCCCATGAGGAATGACAGGTATTTTCTTCAGCAGGTTGCTACAATAAGGACAAACCTACACCAGATAGATGTGTATAACTCTCAGTTTTGTCACTATTATTTATGAAAATATACAGTTTATTTGCCATGTGCCCAAAATACCAGAAAATAGTATTTTGGATTTCACTTATCTACCATACAGTGTATAGTAGCAAGCATCACATCTGAAAGACACTTGTCCAAACCACCTGTTAACTCCTAATCAATAAAACTGAACAAGAAATTTAAAGCACAAAGGCCCTTTTTTAATGACACACAAATATATCAGCAATTAGGGGAGAATATGCTAGCACAGAAATTAATAAGCAAATAAAACCACAGGATTTTAAAATACCGAAAGTAGATCAGCCAGAATACTTAAAACAGAGCTACATGGCTTAGTCATATGGCTAAACGAACACAGCAGGATGATGTGGCCAGAAACAGGAGCGTTTCACTCTGGGATGAGAGCTGTGGCTCTAACAGCTTCCTCAGACACCCTCCGGCCATTTGCAAGTAAAATCCTGCCTTGCCACAGGGAACGAGGGAACTATTAGTAAAGAGATAATGGGTCACGGAATCATGGAGTTGTCAGAGTTGGAAGGGACCTCTAGAGATCATCTAGTCCAACTCCCCTGCTAAAGCAGGAACGCTTAGAGCACATCACTCAGGACTGCATCCAGGCAGGTCTTGAAGATCTCCAGAGAAGGGGACTCCATGACCTCCCTGGG
>JAOXNO010000006.1:10967024-11049577 GCA_028565335.1 Limnodromus scolopaceus | reverse complement strand
TCAGGACTGTCTCCCAAGGGACACTCTCAACCATTCTCCTAAACAGGCCAAAGTCTGCCTTACGGAAGTCCAAGGTGGCTGTTCTGCTGGCTCTCTGTCTTGTTTCTGCAAGAATTGAAAACTCTATGATTTCATGATCACTCTCCCCAAGACGACCTTCAATCTTTACATCCCCCATGAGACCTTCTCTGTTAACAAGTAGCAGGTCTAGTAGGGTGCTTTCCCTGGTTGGCTTGCTCACCAGCTGTGTTAGGAAGTTGTCTTCCATACACTCTAGGAACCTCCAGGACTGTTCCCTCTCCGCTGTGTTGTATTTTCAGCAGATATCTGGGAAGTTGAAGTCCCCCACAAGAACAAGGGCGAGTGATTGTGAGAGCTCTGCCAGTTGCTGATAGAATATTTCATCAGCTACTACATCCTTGTTTGGGGGTCTGTAATAAACTCCCACCATGATATCCGCCTTGTTGGCCTTCCCCTTGATTCTAACCCATAAACACTCTACCTTGTCATTTCCATTATTAAGTTCTATGCATTCAAATGTGTCTCTAACATACGAGGGCCACCCCACAACCTCCCCTTCCTTGTCTATCCCTTCTGAAGAGTTGGTAGCCATCAATAACAGCACTCCAGTTGTATAGGTCTTCCCACCACATTTCTGTTATGGCAACAATATCATAGTTTTCCTGCTGTACAATGCCCTCCAGCTCCTCCTGTTTGCTGTCCATGCTGCGTGCATTTGTGTAGAAGCACTTAAGCTGGGCTAATTTCCCTGCCACAGGAAGGGTCATCCCCTTCTTAATAGATATTCAGTTATACAGCTGTTTTCTCATTTCAGTAAGATTTCATCAATACTATTAGCCTTGAATTTTTGTAGAAGATCAAATCCCACTGAAAGGAGCCCTCCGCTCTTCTTTGGAAACACTGGCTCTGTCTAGAACTGCACTTCATCTTCTGTTAACTGAAATAATACAACTGGTAGAGTATATTTCAAGCATTTGCATTCATGTTTTCTCCAGGTGAATGTGCTTATGCCACCTTTTTTTCTGGATTTTCAGCTACTAGAAAGAGTCTGCAAATCTTCATAGCAACTTCACAAAATATGCCATCTACTGCTAAAGAAGGAACCAGGAAGTTTTAAAATATGTTCACGAGTGGTCTTAATGTAGCGTGCTTTGCTTTTAATCATACTCTGTTCCTTTATGACTACATTTTGCATTTTACGGATTCTAAAAACCCACACAGAGAAAGAGCTAAATCATATTTGCCTTGCCAAAATGAATAGTCTCAATTACGTCTTTGAGACCATGCACTCAAGCCAAGATACTTTTGGCTCTATAGAAGCATATTTTTAAAATGTGTTGCTAATTATTTATATAGCTCATTATCTCCTTGCTATGCTGAGCACGACTCACTTCCCTCGTCCACCCACTGCCTCTCAGGTAACAATGAACTAATGGTTTGAACGTGTCTGAAACTATTATTTTTTTTCAAGAAGGAAAAAAATTAACCAGTGGAGCTGCTTCAGAGAAACACTCAGTGAAATCCAAAAATGAGATCTCAAAGTAGATTTGAGAAGCAAGGCACTTACATTGCAGCTTTCCCCTAAATACAGAAAATCCCTAGCGAGGTTCCAAGAGCAATGCAGGCACCTTAGAGACAACTGTGTGCATAAGAGAAAACGTCCCAATGTTTCTGGCCCTCCAAAATAAAGTAAGTCATACCAAGGCCCTATATGGTGTACCAATACTGATACATATTCCCAAAGGAGAGAAGTAGCCACCATGTACCTAGAGAAGCCTGCAGTCCAGCATACAGCTGGTGGTTGCTCTCTCCCAACCTGACAGAAAATGCTGAGGCTGATGGGCACACTCCCACACTCCTTAGCATGGCTTCACAGAATAGGTCCTGTTAGAATGTAGTTACACAGGTTAGCTACAACTATACGCACAATTTGAGAGCCCTGTTCTGCAAAATCTTGCGCTTATTGAAGGACATTGTGAGTTGTCTGCAGCATCAGTGGAATCACTTATGCCAGTTACTGACAGCAGTAAATAACTGAAGTACTGCATATACTTTCCCACACCTCACTCTAACTGCAATCTTACATGCTGCCAGTGCACCCTGAATGTTTTCAAGTGTCTTAAGACACAAGAGCTTCATACATCCAGTCTTAATCTATTAGAAACAGAACCAGAATGCTCCTTTGAAGGGCAGAATCACAACTGCTGCTTCAAATCAGAGATTTGGTCTCAAAGCCATTGAAAAAGACGAGCAGAAGTTTCTATACCTTTAGTAAACTGGTCTTGTCCAACTCCCAAACTCATTCTATTCACTATACTTCACACTGAGAAAGTAACTTGCACTATTTCCCCTTATAAAGTGAAGGTTCCAAGTTGCAGGAATGTTTGCTGAAGCACAATGCCAAGCACTACAGTACTTTCAAGTTTAACTTCAGGTTAATTTATCATAAGATTAAAAATTCTGGGACTGTAGTTTGTAGTTATGTGGTTACTTTTGATATAAACACAAACATTCTGTATGACACCATGTCAGTTTTAAACTCTTTATGGAAGGACTTTTTTGGGCTTTTTTAAACAATATTTGTCAGTAAAGCTCCTTCGCATTTGGAATCTGTACTAAGATCCCCATAGATGCAAATTCAGGATCTGTGCATATAAAATATGCATGAGTGCTAAGTGTAGGTTAAGACAGGAATTTGTAAATTTCAACATACACTAATATGCTCCTGTTCATACATCTCAGTTTTTCTGGTTATGTTTGATAAAAGAGCACAGCTCAGAAATACAGTTTTATATACCTTTTTGACATCCAATACACTTTTCAACAATATGCCTTTTATCTTTGATGTACGCCACTGAGCTATGGGCTCACCATAGGCTCTAATATCCATATTTAGAAAGGGATTTCATTTAAAATATCTTTCTCCTGACTGTGCTGCCTTTACAAAGTGCTGTACACTTAGTACAACATTTATATGGACTGGATTTTTGATCCAACACTTCTGGTGGCTTTTAGCCAAGGAAAAGCAAGCCTTGCAGCTTTGAGCAGCCGCCTTCTGCAGATCTAATCACTAGTGCTCTTCCAGGAAACAGAGTGAAAAGTTTGGTCAAATAACAATCTAGTCTATAGTTATAGGCTGTTAGAGAACAACTTGATTATTCACATGGATAAGGCCCTATCTTGCTTGCACTTCTCACAGTACTAGCCTCGCTGACTTCAGTGGTACTACCAGTACCACTCAACATATTGAGATTCTTTCACTTTCTTGTCAGATACAAGTATTACATTTGTCAAGACAATTTAGAAGGAAACTGGGACTGTGACAATGGACAGTACATTTAGGAGAAAGATATTACACGCAGTAGGCTTATGCAGATGGTGTCCTTTCAGAGAGCAACGAACAGAACACCTGCTAGTGAGATATATGAAAATATAGGCTACATCCATAAACACAAAATCAAGATTTAAAAAAAATAAAATACATTGGTTGGATGCATTTATTTAAATTTATTTAAAAGCTGAGAACAAAATGCAAAAAGAAAAACCTGCAAACACCACCTGGGAATAAGAAAATCCACATTCAGTTCCTGAATCTATCTTTGACTTTCTTTAGATACTAATTAGCTGACATTTTCTGTTCCTTATAGAAGAATAAAGATAAGAATGCTTCATTGCTCGTCTGTTTAGACCAGATTCACTGTTCAGGTATCTCAGTTTTACTGACATCAGTTTGGGATGTCTCATAAACCTCCAGTCACAAAACCCAAAAGCCTAGTTTTTAATATAAGAATCTGCAGTTTGAATACATCACATACAATAAAGGTTATCAGAAGGCCTCACATTTGAATTTTATAATTCAGCAGGATTAATTCATGAGAGAAATCACAACTATAGACCTATCATAGGTAGCATATTTTCCCCAGAATCACAAGGCAGCATCGCATCCAGCACAGGCAAAACTGCCCTGAGTCTGCTGAAGGCCTGACTCACCAATGCTCTTTTGAACATCTGAGCACGCTTCATCTCTCCAGAGCTCCATTAACAGCCACCACCATGCATGCAAACCACTCAATCCTGGGCACCAACAGCAACAATGCCTGAGCATACCCGCCCCTGGCTGGTGCCCTTCCTGACGTACCCTGACTATGGCAAAGATTAGTCCACAAAAAAGATGGGAACTATGTTAGAAGATTGTTTTTATTAGAAGGTCATATTCAAGTCAACAATCTTTTTAAACTGAGGGAGTAGGAGTACTATGTTCAAGGGAAGAAAGAAAAAAGGTCAGCCTGCTTTCACAGCGATTAATTTAATCCAGTCTTATACTGGACATATCTCATTGTTTGGGACTGTATATATCCTTTGCTACTTTCACTCATTCAGGAATGTAACAACTGCTTGAATTCTGATTAGAAAAAAGTGGGTTTTAAAACTACATTAAGATCTATTTTTGACTGAAATTCCCATTCACAGCCTGCAGATAGGAAAGGCTTTTATTATACTGGCACTGCATCAACAAAAGCAAATCAGAATTCTACACTTGCACAGGCAATAGTTAATCTAGAAAATATAATCAGAAATGGAAGGTTATGTAAGTCATTCCACTGATATGGAGAAGAAGATTGATGATGGAATGGTAAAGGGAAATAAACTATTAAAATAGCACAGTGGCAGTGTTATACGTTTAAAAACACTCAGATGCAAATTGATAAAATCAAATACATTATGATTAACTTCAGCATTTATCAAAACCCAGATACTGGTTTTGGCCATGGATATTGTTGCTTTCATTGCTAAAAATCCCACATGTGTACAGGGCACAGGAAAGACAGGTAACCTTAAAAGGTTTCTTTCATAGGGCCAACCAGCTAGGCTATATATAAGTATTACATCACCAGCATTCATGGTTTTCTTTATTATACTAATATCCATTAGTTCATTGTTCTGCCATCATTAAGAGACTACAAAGCATGGCTGAATAGCAAGCATACTCAAAATATTTACAAATTAAAAAATTTTTTTTTTCCTCTTAAAGCCCAATTTTTGCCTATTATTACAAACATCTAGTGTTCTTGCCTCAGTAAACAATGAATCCAAGCGAACATTTGGGAAGCATGACAGATTCCTGCTTTGCACAGATGCAAAAAGGTTAAATGGAGTACAGTGGGTATTGGAGAGAAAACTACGTACTGCGAAAGAATAAAGCAATTACAATTTTTCCATCACGAGCATATGATAGAAGGCTGTATCTCAGCAAACTGCTGTTGTTATAGAAACTCTGCTGACATGTTGCTACTGTGGTGAAAGTGGCATTATACACACACTAATGTCCTTTTTATCAACCTCAGTTCAAAATTCAGAGCACTTTAATTTACAATCAGGGAGCTGCACGTCATTCCCTGCAGCTGCAGGCAGTGTCAAATGCCGCTGTTGCTTGGCAACTAACAGGTAACCAGTGCAAGTCTGTTATGTTTATGTACATGGAAGCTAATGACAGAAGACGAAGGGAACATCTGTTTGTAGATAAAAAAATTGGTCTCTGTTTATTAAAATACAGGATTTTCCTCTTGCAGCGAAACCACTGCTGAAACATAGAGTACCAGAATGAAAAATTGCACTTATTTCTTCTAATCTTCAGTGTAAATGATTAGAAGTTATTGTTACTAATATAGCTGTAGCTACTCATTAAAAATTAAATAGAAGTGAACAGTAAGTTAAAATTTAGCTCCAAAGTGCCATAACTAGAGTATGAAAGAAACATTGTTTACTACTTTGTTAGGAAATTTTAATCTTGGCATCAGATTATCTAGATCTCTTACTATCCATAATAGAATACTATATAAACAACAGTGTTTAAAACAGAGGCTGGTTCAGGTGTCCAAAGTTTACAACACAACTTTATGTTTCTAGAAAGCATGAATTATCTGTGTGAATGAAATTAACAGCAAAATTCCCACTAATTTCAATGGCATCCCATTTTTGCCACAAGTTGGTCTTTTGCAAGTGTACTGGGTCCAAATCTACAACTACCCAACTTCTCAAATGTTAAGGGAACTTTTACACACAATGTTAGAAGATTGACTTCACTTTTTTTACCAGAAATGTCTTTTACCAGACCTTAATATTCAGTTCACATTGCAGCTATGTAATTACTCTTTTCAGAAGTAGAGATGGAAAGAAGGCATTATCAGCCATTCAAAATATCACATTTATGCCCTTTTCTCTTGTCATATTAAATATAATTACTTCTGATGCAATCAAACTCATACCCTTCAGATGGATAAATCCAGCACCAAATTTAGAACCTGAAGCTTCAAACCTCAGGCTCTTAAAGCAAAGCTTTAAGCCTTTACTTTCAGTTCAGTAAGGTAAAACGTAAGAACATTAGGTTTAAAAATGGCACCTTTTTATGAATTTTCTTTAAATTTAATTAGTTAGTTAATGGTTGCAAAGTGCTTTGAAGATCAAAGGTGATACATGAAATGCATGTTATAACTCAGTCACCAAGAGATGTGGATCAAGCAACTGACCAAATATATGCTCCTCAGAACTCATTATCATTGGAAAATAAATTACAGTATCTTATTTTTCATAACACCTGTGAGTACTGAAGGTGTACTTACACTATGCACATGTTCTTCACACAGATACAGACATACATGCTTTTAGGCTGGCACAATAGCTCATTTTTAAAAATGGACAGGATATAGTAGTAGCAAATATTCAAACATGCAGTCCAGTTATAGGATTGAGTCTTGTTTAAATACAGGTGTAACTTCAATTATGCAATAATGAATTGCAATCAACTCTATGAAGAGTGCAAAACCTGTGCTAACGGCTATATAGCATGCTTACAGAATAAACCTTTACTATCAACTCCTCTGTCCCTTACAAATTAAAAGTAATATATTACATTCTCTATAGAATTTGCTATATGTTATTCTATCTTGTTTGAAAAGCATATTTCTCTGTAAAACAGCATTAGGTTGAGAAACAAAGACCTGAAATTTATATCTAAATGGAAGCTCTGCAACTTACAGTTTACTCTGTTTCAAGTAGATCTGAATCGAAACAACAGAAATGGCTTACGCCACTTCATCTTCTATGTCTAAACACAATTTCAGATGCTTTAGTCTTGATAAAGAAAAACCAAGTTTTTAACACAATTTGCTTCACCTATTAGCAAAAAAAACCACTTAACAAATGACAGATGTTTCATTGCCAAGTCACAACGTTCCGACATTACATTCAGAAGCAACTATTCTCCTTCTACTACGACTAAATAATAAACAATGGATAAAGGCAATGTAGAGTTCCAAACTTATAAATATGATTTGCTTCACCACCATTATTGAATCGAGTCAGTCATTTGGGTTTTTTTTCAGTGTTTCTGAAATGATAGATGAAATAGAGAAAGTTTCTGCAATTCTAGAAGTTCATACAAGGATTCTCATATCCCAGTATTATTACGCACTATAGGACTTGTTTCTGCTGGTAGTAGGATGAGACCAGGCCCATCACTTACTCCCCAGAGACATGCTACACTTCCCAAACATGCCATTACAACTGCTTCTGTAGCTGTAGAAGGAACTCCGTGAGGAAGTGATCTGTGCTAAAAATAACCCTGGGGCAGGCAGAGGGAGAAGTAGCTTGATTAAGCAGGCACTTCTGTGAGAAGGACAACCGTGAAATTATGGCTTAGCTACCTTGGGCAACTGGCAAGTTTTTAGAGGATAACTGTGTACACAGCAGACTTCTTCCTCTACTTACTGATTCTACATTTACTACTGAAAATTTACTCCAAAATTCAACTCAAGACAATTACTTCAACTTAGTTTCTCCAAAAACTTCCAAAAGCTTGTCTTCCTTCTTCACAATCTTTTTGTTTTCATTATCAAGTTTAAAAAAAAAAAAATAAAAAGGTTACACCCACTATAATTTCACATTCCAAAACGAAGTAAATTCCTTGGTGTAATGAAAGCAAAAGCAGATAAAACAGCTACTAATTATAGGAAACAAAATGTAGTGTTCCATCTGCAACTCTAATTTTAAAAAGAAACAGAAATTTGTCCATTTATGGATTCAAATGTCTTTGTACTTAAAGTATTTTATCTGAAAGAAGAATTCAAGGCACCTCACTGGCACACATATTCATCTCTGGAAGTACACTAACACTATCATGTAGCTTTTATACTCAAAGAACCCTTCTAAAAGGTTCTTCTCTGAAAGCAAAAGGTGCCTGAAAATCAGAAAACGTGCAAACACATAGAAATCCAACCAGAAAAAAAATCTGCTGACATTCAGAATCAAGTGTCAGAACACATATACTAAAACATGTTCTGATATATACACTAAAATGTTCTGATCATAACCATTAAGCACCAGATTCTGTACTTTTATATGCATGCATCCACAACAAAGCACTGGAATTACTATTTATAACAAATTTTTTAATTAAACTCTCATTTCATGGTTAAATTATGTAATTATGTCCCAAATACATCTGTATATTATTTAAGTACTACTACTGTTCTAGAAGACGCTAAGAAACTAACTCAAAATGCATCGCTATAAATATTGTGGAGTTAAACCCTCCTCCCAAACACTCCCACTCAGAAAACCCCAACCCCCTGATGTTAGTGCACATGCAAACAAAAAACCTCACCCAATCAAGCAACCAAAGAAAAGTAGCAGCAGGGACTGCAGAACTACACTTGTCTTTAAATTCATCAATTGCCATGAAATGGTAAAAAAAAAGACAGGACTTACTAAAAACTGCCAATGATGATGCTCTTGATTTAGGGTGGTGACATGAGACTTAGAAATCTGTGTCTCTTCTAAAAACTGGGTCTGTTCAAATATTTTCTGTGATGTTGCAGGCCGCAGACATGATGGATCATTTCCAAACTGTAGAATAAAACAAAACAAGTGAAGTGGTCCGTTTGTTAAAATTGCATTTGTACTAGCTGACTAGCACTTGATCTTTTTACAACACAGGCTGTTTCATTAACATGATTTTCATCCATACGCCCCCAAAAGCTGCTTGAAAATGATGGTTAAATATACATTATATACAATAGAAGCCAGTCTAAACTAATGAATTCAGCCTGGCTGAAAAACATTTTGTCAGGGCAGTCAACAAGACCGAAGTCCAACATAAACCTCCAAAATAAGACTTAAATAGTATGGTCATTGATCCCTTGCTGGAAATTAATTTCAGAGGCTAAATGAAAAAAAATCAGTTTCAATATTTTCTCAATAAAATGTAAGGACATAGAAAAATTCTGCCTATTATTTATCATTACAGACCACAAGTTTGTCAGAAATCTCTTCATATTAACAACAAAGTTCTAGCACGTTATACCAAGCCCTATTAGAAATCTTGGGTGAGTTTTGCCAGCTTACCCACACAACTCACAGTGCTCCCTAGCTTAAGAAGGGTCATGAGGTTTGATATTTCAGATTTCTTTTGGACCGAGTCAGCGATATCAACATTCTCAAATTCCTTTTTAAAGAAGGTTTGGTGACAATTACCTCCAATACACTACATTTTCATATAAATATAATTTGAAATGCATATGTGTCTCAGGAACCTCAAAAGATCCTGAATTTGGGACAGTTCAAAACTACTTAATCCTTTGCTTAGCATTTTCTGTTCTGGCCAACAATCAAACAGCAAAATGACTCAATAGAGACCATAAATTATTGAGATAGTCACAATCCAAAGTCATTGAAACCGATGTAAAAACTCCCACTGATTTTTGGCTAAGATCCTAATTGTTTATAGTTTAGCTTCATAACCCAAGAAAAGATCTAATAAAGCAGTCTTCCCCTCAGGCAAAATTAGTCTCCCTTCCTTACATCATAAGTCAACCAATTTTAATAGCAGATGAAAAACGGTGAATAAGGTTTAAAAATAAAAAAAGGTTTAAAAAAAAATGCAACATAGCATCAGCCAGCACTGTGACAGTTTTAAATGAATCAAAGTTTGATGTAAAGTCTGGCATGAAATGCAACTAACTTGTTCTTCCTATTCCCAGCTTAGCAAATCACTAAGATGATTACATACAAAGATACCAATATGACTGTCCACTTCACAGACAGTAATGAATGGATGGCTGTCTCCACTACATAAGGATCAGATTTAAGTCTCTCAAAAAACCCTATGTTTTTACAAGGAAAACATCGAAACTTAACTGAAATAACAGAATGGAAGTGACAGTGACTGGAAGAACAGCATGCAAATATGTGCAAGAAAGAAACTTCTACTCTTATGGTTATGTTCCCTCTAAAACTCCGATTCCCTCTAAAACTTCCAAAAGATGCACAAAATCAAGCATTTGAGCAATGCATGGGCCCAATACATTAATATGCCTATTCACAAGCCATCCCTTGAATTAAAATGTACAGTGCATTACCTGTCATACATACATTGGAAAGGTTGAGTGTTCAACAGTATTATGTGCATGGACTAAAAGAACAGAAGAAGTACAAGTGTAAATATAATTTTTCTTCCAGAATGTCTCACTTTTAAGACTACATGCAAAAGGTAAATTATACATAGAGATGCTCATTGGCTCATCTGTGCTTTTGTATTCTAACTTATCACTGAGCCAGGACTCTAATCTGCTCAGTGCTGTATCTTCACATCTCTCTTTTTGCAATATTCAGATCAAAATAAATGTGTGCAAAGATACTAGAACTCTTGAAAGAACAGTTTTAGAAATAAATGATGTTGCAACCACAGCTGTGAAGCAATAAGTCATCTTTCCATAATATTTTATTCAGGTTGCATGTCAAAAAGTAGAAAATAAAAAAACATGAGCAGAAGGATTTGCTGATTAAGTTCAGCAAATTTAATTCAGATGAGCCCCCATTTTTGCAGAGATGGCTTCATTTCAGCTACACTACCAGAGGATAGGAAAGAATTTCACAAATGCTCAAACGCTGCCCACACAGTGTAGTGTGCTCAGGATCCAACAGGGGAAACATGACAATAGCTTCCTTCTACCCAGTAAACAGCACTTAGATCTTGTCCTGCCTACATCCTGTTAAAAACTATCAAGGTATCAGTTCCCACCTCTGTTCAGCCAACAGTTCCACCTTTCATGCCTCAAAAGCCACATTCTCATATAAGCATCTCTGTGCTTCTTCCTTCAGCCTGAGAAAAGCTTCCCTATGAGCATTTGTCAAAGATATCCAACTGTCCTCCTTAAAATTCTCAGTTGCTATTGTACCTATGAAAACTAATACTCAGCTAGGTGACACACCAAGGTTACTCTCAGCCTCATCACTGCTGTCTCATGACTTCCTCTCACTTGCTTTTTCTGTTTTATTAATCTTACATCACCTGCTAACCTGTGAACTTCTCAGAGAAATGACTCGTTACACTTACGTAGCACAACACTCTCTGGAGTCTGAATTCATGCTAAAAATCATAATGTAACAACAGAGAAGAGCTGACATCTTTATTGGCCTCAGTAGATGATAAGCATGAGTAAGTTCTGCCAAAGACTTTAAAACTCTTATTTTTCACTAGAATGGAATTCTAAAAATAACTTTGGACAGTCCCCTCCACACACAAAATGGCAAGGCATATGAATTGCATCCTATATGCACAAGCTAAATATCAGAGGTTATTTTCTAACAGATTGTTCAGAGTTAATGATAGATACTTCCACTCATACCCCCACGTTTCCATCTATTTTAAAATGTCTTTACTTACATAATGTTTGATGTCTTCATCAGCACCAATCTAATTCTGATGGCAACATCAAGGCTGTACTTGTAGGACATGGGAAATCACACTGAAAAGCAGCATCCTTACATTTCTGTTAGGCTTGGGCCTGGGAGCACAGGATCTTTTATTTATTCATGAGTTTCCTGAGAAGAACTAGTGGTTGCTTTGTGTCAGCTGAATAGATCGTAATTCAATCTTCACTGGAACCTGTTTACCTGAATGACTCATTAAGGTGCATGCTAACTACTGAAAAAACTTTGTTTCATAACAACAAAGCCTTTTGTTAGAGGAAGATATGTTTTGAGAAGTTACTTTATGCAGTCTGAGTTCATCAAAGTTCGTTTTTGAGAGATAGAATTATGTCTTGAAAACATAAACAAATGAAGTGAAGCACACTCACATCTGTAACACATTTTGCTTCAAGGATTGTGTCAACGGGCAGCAGGATGTTTTATGGGCACAGACCTTCAAAGTGCAAGCTCACAGCTACAGGAACACTGGGACAGGGTAGTTTCTAAAGCACTAAAGGCTTGGTATTCAAGCACAGGATTTGCAATCAGCTTCAAATAGAGCAGTTACCATTTCCCTAAAATTCGAGTCTTTCCAAAGGGCTATCTAAGTATAAACAAGGGGTCAACTAGAGTTTCACAAGTCTACAGCTCTAGTATCTACAGTATTACTATAAAGGTAGGTAAGAAATGACCACTTGGAGCCATATGCTTATGATAATACTCATTATAGAGTCTTCACTCAGGAAAGTTTCAGTTAAGAGAAACAGCTAGAATAGCTGACCCTTTACAAACATCTTTTCCAGAAATGACTGCTTCAGCATACATGGTATGAAAGTCAGCTCAAGAACAGGAAGAGTCATTCTAGGAAAATCGCCTCGGAGGTGGAGCACTCCAGGTCAAGGGATAGACTGAAGTTCCTGCTGGACACTGCATAAGGGCTCTGTCTGGAGCCAAAAGAGGACAGTAATGGTTTACAAAGGAGTTATGCTTTCAATGGCAAATTAGTCTGGTTTTACATTCATTTTCACATCACTTCCATTATAAATAGAGAGTAACTATAAAGAAATAGGTTCCGAGTTGGAGTGCGTGCATTCCCTCAGGGTTTTTTTTACTCTGAAGAATGCCTGTTTTAAGTTTTATCCTCTGATTTGGGGCTTTGATAGTTTGTTATCTTCATTCTAATTTAAAGCGAACTGAAAAGTAGACATCATCATAAGACACAGTTCTAAAGCCATAATACTCTAGGGTGACTGACCTCCAGAAAGGAGAAAAAGGCAAAAACCAATATGCAAGTCCCCAAAACTGCACTGTGGTATATCTTAAACTTTAGCATTACTTAGTTATTATGCTATTTCATAATACAGTGATATGAAGTGTTGATACATAGAGGTGCAGCGTAATGATACTTTTTTTCATGGTTCACTGGAAATCTAAGTCCCTAGCAGTTTACGTATTTCTTTTATTCTTAAGCTGAAATCAGCAAGATGCAAATGTCAGCAAAAGGTAGAGATCTAAATCTGAATACTGACATTCTAAGGAGCATCTATAAAGTGACACCTTTGTTAAAGTTTCCTTAAAAGTGTAAGTAACATTGAAACAGTATTTCATGCAGATTACAACATCCCATGTATTTTATGACAGCTGAACTTTTTCTGATTGGTGAGGTATGAATACCAACTTTGAAGACAGAACAATATAGCTACAAAAACATATGACATCAATATTCCTTACTTGACAGGGCTATGAAACAGTGTTTCGGAAACTAATTTGAAAGATGCTGTCATCATGTCATGTATTTTACAATCTCAAACTATACGTTCAAAATAATTCAGGAATCTACTTTGATCTTATATTGCAAATGACAAATGCATTGTGATTGAAGAATCAGTAGCCGAGTTACATGAAAGACAGTAACATTCAACATGGAAAGCAAAATGTCAACAATTATAAAGTTATCAGTCTGCTAAAGCAGTTCTTAAATGTTGTGTTTGTAACGCAAGACACTTCAATAAATGCTTCACAAACTAGATTTCAATCTCTCCTCTTAAATTGAAAGGACTACCCTGACCTGCCTCTGCTCTTCATACATGCCCTTTTTCTTCTGCCTCTAATCAGAGAAATATTCAGTATTAGTGAAATAATCAGTAGTATTACAATGTGTGAAGATTATGCAGCTCTACACTTTGTGTAGATGCATGCATGTGCGCATGGAAAGATGTATTTAATGTACATGCTAAGCAAGACAATATATTTTAGTGGAGTCTCCTTCTCTGGAGACATTCAAAACCCACCTGGACACTTTCCTGTGCAACCTGCTCTAGGAGGACCTGCTTTGGCAGGGGGGGTTGGACTGGATGATGTCCAGGGGTCCTTTCCAACCCCGTATCATTCTGTGATTCTGTGATATTTTATTTACTGTCTATGATGAATTTATTGCAATTTATTACTGTCCTATTAAGTCTAAGTAGGGAACAATAAGGCAAACCCTGGACTAGCAGCACTGTCGAAATGCCTCTTATTTTTTTAAATTAAAAGTACAACAGAGAACAAATTCATTATCTGTATTGTGGTAATGCAATACAATATTGCAGAGTGTCAGTCAAGGGAGATGGCACACTGTGCTACGCACAGCACAGAAGAGTATTGCATGCCTCAACAAGCTTACAATCTCTATGCATCCGTATTACCTCACATACGGCATCTTTTTTAGAAAATGAAAAATTATGAAATTTTACATCTGCCCGCATATTTTCATCAACAAGAAAAGCTGAAAGCATTGTAACACTGAAATAGCACTACATTACATGCAAAAGCTAATGTGATCTTTATGACCATTAAAAAAAAAAAGATGGGGTACTGCATCTTACCTAGAAGACAGCATCGACACTACTTCCAGAACCCCCCCCCAGTTCCTCCTAGATCTGGAACAAAGAACTGATCCAAAAATCAAACCCCAAGGAAATATATGCTATATTTTTTTTCTCAGCACAACCACCCACAGCTTCCAGGGATGGCTCCTTAGTTTTCTACCACATCATCGGCCCATGCCTGACCTTGTGTAGTTTACAGCATCTGACAGGGTCACAGTGCAGTGATTTGGCTACAGGCAACCACCTTTACAAACAATACACAGACACACACTTTACTCTCCATACAGCCTTGCCAGGAGAAAAAACACTTCATGTGCTTTGCAATTTTACTTCGTATTTCACTTTTCCACTGGGGAGGGGAGGAGTGGGGGGCAGGAATAAAAAAATTACTACAATTCTGCATTACCACCAAATTTTATCCAAATAACCTCTCCAATCTACAGCCACTGACACAGGAATATGGATGAGGTTACATATACAGGAAGAGGGGAGAGACTGGCGAAGAAGTAACAAGCTTTCTACAACACCAAAAAGCTTTTAAGTAGTACCTCCTAAGGAGTAAACCTTGAGGAATTATGAAAATAACTGTTTGAGGAAGAATAAAAAAACTTTTAATCACTTGCAAAATTATTACTGCCCTGCAAGAAGACAGTTGCTGTTAATCGAAGGACTCAACAAGTGAAACAACATGGCATTTCATGATCCCTAAACTATCATTTCTGAACTTCTGAACCACAACACTGCAGACCCTCTTTCTCTACTGTGAATGCATTTTGCTCTTTTGTTGCCCCACTCCCCTGATTTTGCACTCTAAGACCAGGATTTGACTGGAAAAGGAGAGGGGATAATTTCTGTCAGATTAGAATATATCAGGGAAACATGACACAGGTGCTCCAATAGTAGTTGTGTAGGTGAGAAGTGTCAGTATAAAGTTCACTGAAAACATGGAGCCATCCTGGAGAAACCCGAGAGGAGGGAAAGAAATATGATGTGTCTTGCCTGAGAAAACAATGACTTAAAATAAGAGAACCTCTGCATCTATGGGATAGTAACAACCGGTTCATTCTTTAAGAAGGAATGAAAAGAATTTTATTTCCTTACTCTTGCTTTTCTTTATTTTTTTTTAACTCAAAGGTGATACTCAACTAACAGGCAAAGGCTCAATTTAACATGAAAATAAAATTTTGAAAGGCACTACACTAATGTTCTCAGAAATGGTCCACACACCAGGTTTGGTGCCAGTAATGGTTAGTATGAAGTCCTCACAAAACATCTCAAATGCCATCTGGAGAATCCATCTCCTGATATCTGTCCATCAGTAAGGCTAAACCATGCAATATATGTTTCTTTTAATTTTCTAGTATTAAGTCAAATATTATCCTCCACCCTTATTATAACGGAGAATATGGACTTACTTTGATGGTATTTGTCCTATGATTTGAGAGCTTTCTGGTGTATTAAACAATTTTGTATTATTACTTCATATTTCAAAGTCACAAAACAAATTAATTAGCGAGATCGTGCCACCTCGTCCTTAATCTCGTTAGAAGAGACTAATGGCTAGAGAATCAATTACTTCATAGAGATTATTGCCTTAACACCATTAGCCTTTACATCACACAGGCTCGTTTTGAATTTTCAATTCCATTGTAATTTCCTCCGCTAGTTTAATTACAAGTCTTAATTAAGTCCCTTCTTTAATCAACTTTATAGCTGAGTCCATTCATTTATAGCTGCATATAAAATAAGAAACAAAAAGCAACTTGCAAAACTAGAAGGCCAGCACAAGAGCTTTAACAGTATTTCACGGGCCTTAACCTCCCCTCCAAGAATTGCAAGCATTCCTTCCTTTTAAATATCCATAATAAACTCATAAAAGTACAAAGAAAACCAACATTTTAGCTAGGTTTTAAAAAACAACTGATAAATTTTTGCTTTTGCAGTTCCTGAAAATCCCATGAATTAAGGATTATATTTACATACTTCACTGGTTACTTTTCTGTCAATTTTAAGAATCTGTAGTTTGGTCACAGTTTTCTAGCTACTCCAAAAGCTAAGTTTAGATGGCAGGTCTTTTATCTATATACTGTGAGGATAAACTGGAATTTTCACATTACACTCCTATCATACACTTAGACATCCTGTCCTGACATGGAAAACACAAATCAATATTGAGACGAGGAGTGTCAATGGCAGAACAGATAACGTACTATAGAAAGCTTAGGTGCTTAAGGTAAACTGATCGGAGATATGCAGCGAGGTTGGCAGAATTATTTTCAGGATGACTCCAAGTTCAAATTCACTCATACAAATCTACTACATCTGAATCTGAAACAATCAGTAGGGGCTGTTTGGCAAAGAACACAGTTGTAAACTCAGAAATATTAAGCCTCCCTATACTCCTATATAAAAAAGATTTACATAAGCCTCTCTGTTTCTCACTGAAAGAGCTGTATCTATATACAAATGCACACATACTTGTATGAATTTTCACTGCTTTGTTTCAATGGGTACAGAAAGTTCGTCTGTGTTTCTGCACAAATTTTCTATTTTATAATTGAAACATTAACTTTTCAGGGTATACAGGTGCTGTGTTTTTCAGAATAGATAATTCCATTTCCAAAGCAATAATTGAGATTTTCCAACTTCATGCTTTACTATTATCATAAATAGTTTGTGGTTCTTTCTAGAGCCAAGTGCTTTGCAATTTATGATATGTTAGCCATGAAATTAATATGCTGCTTTCTTTGAAAGCTGCGTACTAGGAAGATGTAGAAGTGGTTCAGATTCATTCACCCCACTTATTATCATATGCTATACATACATACATATATAGTTGCGTTGGGGTTTTTTTGTTAATATTACTAAATCATTGAAGTGCCGATATACATATCTATCTGTAAGTGCTTTTCATTAATGAATGAAAAGATATACTTTCCCTTTACACAGTTTTCAGTAAAATGCAATTCCAATTTTTAGAAGGAGTTAATATTTGAGCCACTGACTGATCCTGTCAGGTTGAAAACATCCCAATGTATATCTTAGATGAATTTCTGTTCAACAGGATTCTGAACAGCTCTTGGAAGTTCAAATTGATCTGGCATTGTACGTCTTTGTCTGCATCAGTGTGAAGATTTAAACACTTAAAGTTTCCAAACCTATTGGCTTAAAGAATATTTGCCATTCCTAATGTCTGGCATTTAAAACCTATTGCAGACACGCTCTGAAAAATCATGCTGCTGTGTATAAATCCTGCTCTCAATCTTTTGCCCAGGAAAGCCCAAATTTAATCTGATTTTTTGCAGACCCTCATACCTCTACAACACCTACACAAGTAGATTTATTCTTTTTTAACAAATACTCATGCTCATACTTCTAAAATCAGATATACTTTTTAAAAAAACAGCCCTCTGCTAATATACAAACTCACTTCCCTTGAAGCCACACACAGCAAACATCAGCCTTCTTTTCAAGAAAAAAGCATTATCTCTAAAGAGTACCAGTGGAGTTGCGTGCTAAACGTCCACTCCATAAATATACTAACATGTAAGCATTCTTATGGTGAGAAATACTTACTGTGCCTACAGAGAAGCGTGTCAATACAGAATTGCTCAATATCAACAGCCAATACCATAACTAACAATCACAGATTGGCATTTTAATATAAAAGACTAATAATCCTTTTGCAACAATGGTACTATTTCAAGAGAAAAATAAAATATTCTCTATTAACCTGCAGAATCTCTCTTATTTGGTGGGGATATGATCAGAGAAATGAGAGGCTCTGTCTCCTAAAAAGTTTCTAAGAAGAACTTCTAAGTATTTGACACTTTTTAACTGGGCGTAAGGGAAAGGTGCTGGCTTTCTGTGGCCTTCAGAGAAAGACTGGAATGATTAGGAATAGCCTTTGGCCTTCCATTATCTTTAACTAGCTCTACCCAAATTTCCCCCCCCCCCCGCTTTCAAAGAATAGAGCTAAAAGCGAATTTAAGTTCCTTCCTTATTGCACTGTTGCAGACAGCACAGCCATATCCTCCCAATCATTAGATCCTACAACTTGGGAGCTATTTTTGCCATTTCTTTCTACTTCACATCACACACACACTGAGTAATTTTTTAACCTGCCTCCTGTCCCTCCAAATCCCTGTGAATAACAAAACTTGTTGTCAGGCTCTTATCAGGCTGTTTCTTGATTAGGGTAAAATCCTTGCCATCCCAAACACTCAATTTGCCCTTTTCCATCTGTGAATTAAGCAGCTACTGTTACTGTACTCTTTGCTTGTGAATTACTTTGCAGGTTTCTGATGTGCTAAGCAGGAATTGATCTCTCAAAAAGGGCTATGAAACACCAAACAGCCCTATGCAGAGGGCTATGAAACACCAAATAAATATGGAATAGCAGATTTTCCTATTGGTCTAGACATATTTCCACTTCTGCTTTCTTTTCTGAAATTTTTTTTCCATCATGGTATAACAGAAATTTGTCATTTTTTGATAAGAGCCTAAATGTTATTTAATTTTTATCTTTCCAATTCTCATGGGTAACTGATAAAACTTTCTAGTGTCTTTCTTCTTCAAGATCTATTAGAATAAGTGTGCCAAAAGTAAATTAGCAACAAAAATGAAAAATGCCAACCCCCTCTCTGCTTGTGAATTTCTTCTCTTAAATACAAAAAATGAGACCAAGTGAATCCTATTTCACTGAGCAAATTAACAAAAGGTCAGAAAGCTTGATCTTTGTCACTGGTGTACTCTGTCTGAAAGCTGAGCTGCCATTTAAATATTTATAAGGGAGAGCTGTAATTGCAGGTTGAGAGCTGTGAGACAGCTCTGCATGTACAATACAGGAACCTCTGAAAATATTCATGACATGGGAGATATTCCACCAAAGGAAAATTTGGGTGAAGGATAGGAGTACTATCGTGGCATTTTAATCATTTGTGAATCAGGATACATAAGCAGGTGATCTGAAACCTGTTACTTTTCAGGTCTGTCATGGGACACAGACTCACAAGAGAAATTCACTCTTCCTAGCCACTGAAAATGGTGAAATACTTCACCAATGTAGCTTCAAATGATGACAGCTCAACCAGCAGTAGATGGAACCATGTTTCGTTTTGTGAATAGTTTTAAATAAATAAATAAATAAGTTAGAAGAAACAGCTGCACACATGATGAAGTTAAGAGAGCAAACAAAAACATTCCAGACCCTGCTGCATCTATTAACTGGGCTTCCTACCAGCAACAGAGCCATCTCCCAGCAGATTAGGGGTTCTTGCTAGATAATCTCCCTTCCTGCCTGATATTAGTCCCTTTAATTAAACTAAATTTATACTTGTCCCTCTAGTTTGAAATCCAGTTCACTGAAAATTACTTCCAACCAATTTATTCTATTTGAAAGAAAGAAAAAAAAAATAAGAAAACATAAGAAAACATAAGAAAAACAAGAAAGCTCAGAGAATTCAGGGTTGATTCTTCCCACACAACCTCGCAAACAATATGAATCAAGGTTACCAGCCTGCAACACACCAGCAAGATGCACTATGCCTGTGGTCCACTCTGCCATCCTTTATCTGTGCTCCCTTCACTTCCAAAAGCCCAAATATGCGCTAAACACACAAAGGAGAATATTTCCAGTTTGGTCATTTAGTAAATTACCTTCCAGTAACATGAAGCCCCAGCCCCAGAATTACTCCAAAAAGAGGCTCTGCAGAACCACAGCAACCAAAAGACACAATATCAAATGCTTATACAGGTGAGATCATATTTTGAAATAAAGATGCTTAAAGAACTATCTTGCAATAAACTGGATGCTTGAAATTGATGTAATTGCAAGATAAATTACATATAAACTTTTTCTATCAAAAACATGCACAGTGAGTTTGATAGGATTACTTCTTAAACATCTGAAGAGAACAAGTATTTAGCTGGGCTTAAGAAACAAGTAGTCTTGATGTTGTTGGTCCTCTTCATTCCACCACTTTTTTGAAAGGATGACTATGTGCATAGTCTCTAACTAATTATCTCCGACACACTTGACATTTTGAAACCAATCTGTCTTAGAAAGCCATCTAATGAATTTCAAAACAAAGATTCACAACTTTATCTTAAATAACTTTTTTTGACAACAGGTCCTGTGAGGATCCACATGACTCAGTGAATTCAATATGACACCTTTAATTCCATTTTGCACGCATGGCCTTTCAAAGGAAAATGTTTGTGTGCCACAGGATTCCCACATGCAAATATCACTTCTTGGTAAAGTGGCAAAAAAGAATAAATTAAATTGTAGAACATGGTTAGGAAGATGCAAGACATCATTACCAAGCAAAGTCCTTGATCCAGAGTAAATAATCTTAAACACCTGATCCATGAACAAGCTCATCAAAAAGCATTAAGATTTTGCACTTCACTAATCTGGAGTGTCAGCCAGGATGAAAATTGAGGTAAATATTTATAGCAGCCCAATTAATGAGTTCACATTTTTTTATATAGGCAATTTTTAATATTTTTGTTTTTGTGTGAAGAGACAGCTTAAGGAAAAGATTGCTGTACAAAGTTACTTAGCGTGTGCTGTGCAAAATATCCACTAAGAGCTACTATGGACACACATCTTGTTCAGAAAGTCTCCTCAGCAACGAGTTGTTGGAGAACGGAGGAATACGCACACAAAATGTAACTCTGCATTCGCCTTTATCTTACTTTTGTCCAAGCAGAATGTTGATCACACATGAAGAAAGCATACTGAACTAAGTGGACCTTTGCTCTGAAGTAATGTTCTTTGAATTATGTAATATCACGTTCCTTATAGTCCTACACCCATCATTACCACTCACACCATTTGTTAGCTTATAAAACCCATGATTACTCGCACATTCATTATTCTATTCAGTGTTTCTATTTCCAGTTTGGGGTTTGTGAAGCATGAGAGTATTTAAAGATTGCCATTTCAGCATTCCTAGCTGAAACATCCATTCAAAGCATATTCACGTAAAGACACATAAAACCTTCCTTTTATGCCAGCATTTCTTTCAATAAAACATGACCCATGTCATTAGTCATTCAAAGCAAACAAAAAGGAGTCTAGAATACTACTAAGTAAAGCAACTGATTATCTAAACTGATTTTTATGAATAGTACTGTTGCAGTAAAAATGGGATACTAATGAGATTGAAGGAAAAAGCCAGTATTTTACCTAGCTCTAATCAGACAATATCCATCAGGAGCTCTTTTTTTTCTACTTGGGCAGGTGTTCATGCCAGAGAAGTTTAACATTAGGCTCCACAGAGTAGGATCTGCATTTCATATGAATTACTGGGCTCCTGATAGGCTCAGATTTTGGTGACAATACACCCACCCTATCACCTATCAATACACTTTAACCCAGTTATAAAATCCATTTTGGTACTCAGTATTTTAGACAGGTCTTCCAGAAGATCTACCATCTTGAAGGAAACCTTCAAGCAATTTTTGGTTAAGAATAATCGGAAACGACTGGTGTATTGCCACTGCCCTCTTCTGGATGAGATAAGAACTGGACAGACGTCTGTAGTCCCTTCTGTTCTGGGTTATCAGGAAACTGCCAACTACTCCGCTGCTCTTGATACTTATTTTCAAGGTAATGTTCTTGAATTTTATTTTCATGATTTCCGTGCAATAAAGATGTGCAGAACAGTAACACCACAAAATGGAAGAGTGACAACAAACTGGTAGCAATAGGGGAACCTGAATTTTTCAAAAAGTCGTCAACATGAAGACCCTATTGATTTCATATAAAAAAACCCGTATTTCTTGCTTTTGAAAATAATCTCTGATGATTCACAAAATATCTAGATTAAAATGTGATCACAGGCTCATCTTCTGGCCTAGCTATGACAAGGTTGTGACCTTTAATAATATTGCTTCCTCCGCTAGTTTGGGCTGCTACTGAAAAGCACTTTGATGACTCTCTGTCACCTCTTTCAAGCAGCAAGAATAAATGAGTAAGAAATGTTTGTCATCAGAGCACAAGAATGAGATTCAGGGGATACAGATCCACTACCTGGCTCTAGAGACTCAGTCTCTGACCTTGGATAATTCATTCAGCTTCTTTGTAAAAAGGAAAAAAATTGTTCAAGCCAAGGAGTTTGGGAATAAACTGTATTACTGACACGGAACCACAGAAGTATCATAGCAATGATGGATTATACAAGTATCTCAGTAGGTAAAAGAACCTGTGCATGATACTTGGAAGTGTGATTCCTAATTACCCATACCAGTAAAATCACTCAGTGATGCTGCTTGATTCCTTATATCTCTGCCAGATTGAACAATTCCTATTATTACAGGGAATAGAAAACACTACTGGAAATGCTAAGTTTAGCTTGAGGGTAATTACACAGATCTAGCTTTGGATGAATGGTGATCTTGATTGCGAATAGGAAGATTGTTGTTTAGATTTTTTAATAAATAAATTTATAAATTAGAGCTCACTTGTCACTTGCAACTCAAAGAAAGAAAGAACAATAGGCTGTACTGGAGGCTATCCAGGCATGCAATCACAGCACTGGAACAGAAACATCCTGTAGTCTACATCTCCAGAATGATAAAATAAAAACAGCCAGTTGATACCATAAAGCACTTGATAAGCAATAGAATGCACACCCCAATCAATGGGAAAAATTCTAGAAAAAAATCATTATGTATTTTGATGCGATAACTGAACTACCTGACAAAGTGAACTAGTTCCTTCCAAATGAACATAATAAAAATTAGCCAAAGGTTGGGCTTTGTTTTTTAAGAACAATAAATATTAAAAAAATAAAACCCTACAGCTACCACACAACTTTAACAGAAAGGTAGTACAGTTCAGGACCAGGCATGGCATTAGAGGAGCCCCGGGATCTATTCCTACCTTCCTTACTTTCCCTCCCTGTAACACAGGTAGTGACATCTCTTCTACTTAACTGTTTCAAAAGGTTGAATCCCAGTCTCAAAGCTGCATTTTAACAGTCAATAAACATCTATAACAATGGGATTACTCTTGTCCTATTTATCTGGTACATGGTGTTTAAGTAACAGTGATCTATGCAATCACACATTGGTCATGTTTGCGACAAACCCAGCTTGACCCTCCTCTACTAAATAGGACATTTGGCAGCTAAGACAGCATGTTTGCTTTTCAGCATGTGCAGCTGTTACAAGGAAAGGTGCACGGGAGATGCAATGATATGGAATTGGTCTGCATTTCCACCCAGTTAGTTCACCTCCCACTTAGAGCCCTGACAGTACATTCAGTGTATAACATTACCCTCCCTGAAGGGTTCCAGCTTCATATTATCCTGGGGAAAATACTAGCATCTTACTGGCTCAGCCAATAAGCAGGGACTTGCATTTGATTGGGATGATTATACGTACTTGTAAGGGCTGAAATATTTCCCCTGTGTAATGTTCTCCTTAGCACACAAACACTTCCTCCATCAAACTGATAACTCTTCACAAAAAATAGCACTGGTGGGAGCTGCACTGAGCAAACTCATATTTACACTTACCACTTCTCATATCCTTGTCTTAATTTTACTCTTCTTTATGCATTCAATATTACATTGGTTTGCCCTTTCAGCTTAAAACATTCTCAATCATTCTAATTTTCTTAATGGCTCTTGCTTTAGCTGACATCAGTTCTCCAAAGCACTGCACTCTTGAGAGTTCCCATATTTTTAGCTACTGTGCCAAATAGCTCCAAATTTAATTAGTTAAACACCTAGCTGCATAAATCTATCCTAAAGTCAATGCAAGAGTTTTTATGACAAATTCAAAGCCACTTTCCTTTGGTACTTTCTGGTCCCATGCAAACAGTTCAAGTGTCAGTGTCTTACATCTAAAAAGGCACTCTTAACTATATGTCTCAAAAACCACAGTGTCACAGTGTCAGTAAATACCATGGCAAGAGCAAGAAATGTGATTCCTGGGAAAAATACCAATCTGGCTATCTAGATTAAATTTTTACTTTATTTGTTTTTTTAATTCTCTGGGATAAAAATTACAAGTATAAGCTAAGATAATGACACAAGTGACATCTCTATACTACCCAGTATTTCTTTAATGAAGTATAAATATAAAATAATTTACCTAATTTACAAATTAGAAAAGCTTATTTAGTATAAGGCTGATTTCTTAATTTTATTCATGTTGCAAATATGGACTACCTTTATGTACTGGAAAACTAGTATCAGAAATACTCGTGTGATAAATGTGCCCATAAGTGTTTTTCACAGACTATAAGCAAGCTCTGCATTAGCTACCAACTCAAACCTGTATAAGTCTCCTGAGTAACTGAGAAGAAGAAGAAAAAAAAAGTCTTTATGAAAACCAGATATCCATCACTGTTAAATCCTCTGAAATATTTGTTTTAATATGAAAATTCACAACATCGTGTATTAATACATACTTCATTCTCAGGTTTTATAAAAGTACAAAGGATTCCATGGTCCACGTGTCAAGATATGAACAACAGATCAGAGCTTTCACAGCTATGTCCTATTCAGCAAAGCATTTAAACCTCAATTTTTAGCAACATGTATGAACAAGCTACTGTATCATTCTGCAGAAACCACACACTGGTAAAAATAATACCCATCCTTTCCATAAGGCCACTGACTTCTATTTAAATGAGTTATTTATCAGCCAGATCAATTTTTCTTTCATTTGCACTCCTGTAACTAATATCTTTCTTACTGGCATTATCTCTAAATGATACCACCAGAAGTCTAAGGAGAATCAGGCCATTAAGCCCTAAGTATTATCAACATAAAACGTAAATCCCTAAAAAAGGATTTGAGGTGGCTTTTTATGAGAAAAATGACAGTCAGGAAAACGTCTAACTCTGACATAAACAATAGGACAAGAACTCAAGATTCATCTTTATAAAGAATTCTGAAACCCAAACAGAAGCCAAAAGGCATTTGATATCAGCTGGTATCTTTCAATAGCCAAACCATCTGAGTTTGACATCCCTATTTTGGCAACAACAAATGTATCATTTTGGCAAAAAAAGAACCTCCCATCACTAGACAAACAGTGTCTTGAACCAGTATTGTGAAGTCCACGATTTTTCTATCCTCTCCTACATGTCATACTTTCAGAGTCTTATGTGGTAAACAGCAGTACCACTGTTAATTCTCTGATCATCTGGTATCAGGGCTCTGTTGATAATTATAAATGATTTCATGACCAAGTTTAAATGTATCTGCCAAAACAGAAATCGGACCTGCAGAGAGAAAGCTTTTTTTTTTCCAATGCAAGTCTTTGACATAAGCCTTGCTGGATTTGTGCCTACATATGCAGCCAAAAATATTAGCAAACAGACTAGCCCTACAGCACAGCCACCTGAGCACTGCGGGCTTCCCTCTGCCTTCCAAAAACACTGCAGTCCACAGCTTTAGCTCTACAGGTGAATAATCTGTCATTCTGGCCATGCACTAATGGGCTAATCAAAAGAGATTTTCAGCCTGTGGAGTATAAAATAGGACTGCTTCACTCTAAAACGAGAGAGAGATACGGCAGCATCAGACTCGAGCCTTCAGGTCCTCGCCACCACTTAGTATAAGAAACACACCTGTTATTTCAGATAGTAAGAATTTTGGATCATCTACACAGAAATTATGAATCATGCATCAACATTTATCAGAACCAAACATTTTTCAAAATTTATTCCAATTATAGAGATTATAGCTGTTTAATATTGAAAATTAATCCCATTTTAATACAAACTTGAATATGTAAACCTTCATATGATTCGTTTATTTCTCATTAAAGATATATAAACATCTACATTTGATCTAGTTGTCTGAGCCCTCTTACAGTCTATGGAAAAACGGCACTTCTAAGATGTAATTAATCTCCACTCTAAGAAAGATACTAAAAGTAGAAAGCTTTCTTTCTCCATCTAATTTTTATAACTTATTACTAAAGTATTGCCCAAGCACTAGTCATTCACCATGGTCTCTCTGTAATGGTGCTATAACTGGACCTTTCACTGCCTAGACTTAGAGCAAATTTACCTTGACCTCCCACTTGCTTTTCTTATGAGTCATTTGACAGATCACCTGAACCCCATATACATCTGGACTTACACCTTCATTTCACATGAAACTGTGCCTATAATAGCTGCTTGCACTTGCCCTTTTTCAGAGGAACTCTTTGAATAAAGGCAAGTTAAATAACAAAATTATCACAGGTCCAGAATTAAGCTCAGGAAGTGAGAATCAATTTACTTTGACTTTCCTATTAAGTTTTATGAAGATTAGTTGAAGGATTTTCTTTTTCTCCAGCCTCCATCTGCATCCTGTATAAGCAAAAGGATAGAATTGATGATATGCCGGTCACATCTATCTTCCTCTTTGATCCGGTTAATGAAAATGAGATTCATTGCAATTTTCTGCTTTCCATCGTTTAAGGAATACAGTTACTTTGAAGATTCCTTGAAGCTTACAGTATTTTTCCTCATCACCAGATTCTATTTCTCCTGAATATCTTATTTCTTTATCACTGCCAGTATAAGTTAATATAAATCTTCTGTCTAAAGCAATCTAGACTGAGTGAGCTCCGCAAACGTAAATTCCATCTTGAATTTGTGTAGGAGCTTTTCTTAAAAAGTCTTTTGCTTTCTCTCTCTCTTAACACAAGCATTGTGCATTTCTAACTACTGGTGCAAGGGCTAGGGCAGCATTTAAACTAAGACCTCACACATGCTAAAAAGGCTGAAAAGGCGTCTTTATCAAGTCAGTGGTTCAACTGGTAAATCAGTACTGAAGCAGCTCAGGACACTACCCTTTCGCTACTAGAATATGGATTCCACAATTGTGTCGTGACTGTACACATGTACATAAGGAGAAAGAAGTTAGTGACAAGAGCAAGATAACCAAGGCACAAAACAGGGAAGGCCAAAGTCCTCGGCTGCTGCTGGCTAATGTACAATTTGTGCAATTCCTCTGAAAAAGGCCTTCCTTGCTAGCACATTCCCAGCTGCCTTTTGGCCAAGGACCCTCCTCTGCTCCATGACGCCATTCACGAGATACTCAGGACTGCAAGAAGCAGCAGGTCAGGCTGACAGGATGCACTTCGCATATGACATCAGTGGAACACACTGACGTCTTGCTGTAAACAGCAGAGAAACTGCCATAGGCAAGAGGAAAGAATGAAGCCGAGTTAGCTTGTGAAAGTCTCACTTCCACTAGGACAGATTTGAGACGTCTGTAAACGGGTTGTGAAGCCCTTGTTTGGACAGAGTTCAGGAGTGCTAAAGGGAGCAGCACCACACTATCTCTACGTGACTTGCTGCCGAGCCTTGTACTGCCATTTCCTTCCTGGAGTAAGAGAACAATATAACCAGAGAATTCAGAGGACAATCTTTTACACCAACCTTCCACCTCTTTACCTTCTGCAGAGCAGATTAGCGCACATTCTATTTTAATTCTGCAGGAAAGCCATCAGTGTGAAGATTGGAATACATGAATAAAAATAAACAAACAAAAAACTCCACACCTTATCTCCTCTAAGTCTTTAGCTTCCATGTTCTGCTGGCAAGCTTGCATAAGCACACTAGAGGGAAACTAAGAATGTTCCAGACGGTAAAGGTTAATATTGCTGTGGTATGGCTTGTTTTTGCACAGTGATTAGGCAAGCTGCCAGCCTGATTCTTTCAACGTTTTAACTATCTGCAGCTTGAGTGATTACATTAATAAACTTCCAGTGCAGACAGCATGCTAAACTCTAGCCACTGCTCATGTAGGAAGAGAATGGAAGTCTTTAAATGCACTTCGTCTTCTAAATTCTAAATAAAAAGGCAAATCCTGGCCTGATTTTCTCAGAGAGAACCATTCCTTAGAAACCTACAGCAATCTCTTGATTCTCAGCAGGATTTTTAGGATTAGGAGAATTCCCTAGCAGCCAAAGAAAGGTTTTTTTTGTTTATTTTTAAGGTTGTAGCAGCAGATCTAACATTCCTATCCATCATACATCACAGATCTGCATAACTCCTATCCCAGTCATAGTATCCCAACAAACTGCAGTTTGAAGACTTTAAGGCAAAAAGCACACACCTGTACTATTCCAGCTAAGAGAGTAGGTCATCCATGATTTATCATCAGAGACAAACTTAACTCATCCTAGGTCAACCCAGGAATCTCCAGGTCAACTCCAAAATAAACAAACCCCTAGGGGAACAGATTAAGTTGCACACAATCCCAAGAGTATCTTACAAATTAGTACATTATCAAATAAGGATGGGGAGCAACTGAATCCTGTTATGTAACAAACATATACCTTCACATTTGGATAGCAGGCAAAATTGTTTGCTAGCAACACAAAGGGAGAATTCTAAGCACTGCTTCACCAGTCTCTCTGAACCAACGACAATGAATACATCTTTCAGCAAATGTAATAAATGCAGATTACTTTTCTGCAATTGGAACGACTCTCTGCTAGCCCTGAATCTTGATTTCTGCCTCTGTTGTATCCAGAAAGGAGATAAAAGGAGTACTTGCAGAGTGAGTCAGACATAGTTACTATCTTCCTGTAGGGAACTACAAGCACCTGTTAGGCAGTCAATAAAAGTATCTGTATCTTTTTCAGAAAAATGTTGTCTCATCACTTCTCCCTCCACGACTACTAGTTGTATACAGCAGTATACAACTGCTGTATGTGTGTGTTTGTTTGCTTTGTTTTAATTTCGGCACCAGGAAATGGCTGAAAACTGAGAAAGTTTCCTATGTATTTTTCAGAAATCTACACATTTACCAGGAAATTTGCCCAGTGGCACAGGGCTATGGTGTGGGCAGAACATGCAGGCTGCATGCGCAGCTCTGTCACTGACTCACTGCAGAAACCTGGGGAAATCACGTGCCCTTCTCAACAATATGGAGATAATAATCATTCTTAACAAACAGATGTGCAGCAAGGCTTCATTAATTAATGTCTGTAAGTACTTCGAAATCCCAAGACGAAAGACAAAGTGCATCATACAAATCCATAAAATGTACAGGAATGTATCTATGGAATAATGCATTTAACACTCCTTAACCATTAATCCTGTACTTGCAAAAGGAAAATTAATGCCATCCCTTTCTAAACAGACTTGCATACGCAGAGCTAGAAGCCAATAAAAGCTAGGGACTCTGTGCCTCCAAACCTTCTCTCACCTCATTGAGGTGGAGTCATTTAAACACTACCAGTATCAAATAAAATTGCCTGGAGACAAACATGTAGGTCATGTACAAAAACAACCCCACAACTAAGAAAACAAATAAGCCTGTTCTCTGTATGCTAAATGATTTGCAACCTCCAGGCTGGGCTCCAGCAGAACTGCTCTGCAATTCTTCTAACGACTAAGATGGACAGGGCAGCAATAATCCATGATGACTAGTCCAGGTAACAAACATTAATATAAAAGAATACAAAGTGGCAAAAAGTAGACTATCGTTAACAGGGAAAGCTTACCATAAATGTAGTCATTTATCAGCATGACCTCTTCTATCTTTATGGAGAAAATATTAATACCTATTAATAACTTATTCTACTTGAAGCAGATGCATGAGAGGCTGTCACTCTAAATTGTCTTCAGTTTTGTGCCTTCTCTTCTTCCTCCCTTCACGTGACTATGGCATGTATATTTATTTTGAGACACATGGGGTTTTTTCATTATTTTAACTTTAATGAAGTTTTGCTACTAAGTTTAGAGATGTAACTTCAATTTTCTCTTCATAGCTGAATAAAAGAAAGTATAAAGGCATTATACGCTACTCAGTTGAAAGACCATATTGTGGCGGAGGTTTCCTCAATCCCTTTGTTCCAGAATAACACCTAGATCCCTTCTGAAAAAGGAGAATTCACATGTATCAACTGACTGAAAGAAGGTCCCTTAACTCTTGCTTACCCATATCAAAGGATCAAGTCCACTACTGCCATTAACATCCACCTAATCACCTCCCCAGCTGATGACTTTCCTGAAAACATCCTTGGAATATCTGAAGTTTTTTCAAGGAAGTGGAAACTAAGCCACCTGTTACGAGAAGCTGGCAAGCATGTACGCATGCACAAGTTTTCTCTTTTGGAACGCATGCACCGAGTGCCCATGCACAGGAGCTGGCAGCAGGGCTGCAGAGACCACAGAGAGGAGAGCCTGGGACTGCCCCATGCTGGACACAACCCACCGCAATGATGAAAAAGCAGAGGCAAAAAAACTACATGCATCAACCTATCAGGAGTTCTGCTTATGTGGGCCTCTAAGAACTGGCCTGAATTTAAGATGCAGCCTACAAGGTAAGCCATACAGATCAGAGCACAACCTCTACCATCATTGTTGTCAGCCTTCCAGAGGAACTGTGTGAGCTTAAGGCACGTGGAGAGATGTTGGCATGAAGACACATCATGTTTTAAATTACCCTTACATGGCTATTAGGGAGTTCTATCAACTGTTATGTTCTTTAAATCACTTCCCCATCTCTTCAATTTAATAACAGATATTCCCCTCTGGACTTGCTATTAAGGTGTTAAATTTCCCTGGATACTCTCCCTTCCCTGCTCCCCGTTCATGACTGGTTTACATTTGGCATAAACCCTGAGCAGGTATTCTTGAGACAGTATAAATAACCCAGTGTATTTGACCCCGAGGGAATAACAATTTGAAACAAGATTCTCCTTTTGCCACAAACACATTTGGGAAAAGCCTAAAAATGAACAGCAGAACTATTCACAATACAGCAAATATTATGGCAGTAAGAGATTCGGAGAAACGTAGGGCTTCCAGAGCAGACATAACTTTAAGTTAGGAACCTTGCATTTTAAAACATTCAGTCCCCTACACTGAGAAAAGTAATACAGGCACTGTGTAAAATTACAAAAGTGAACTGGTTTTTCTTACACAAATAGCATTCACGTAGCACTTTGAAGAAAGGGTTCATTAGAATTATGGAATTCAGACAGCAAAAAAGTCATGAAGCACTTAGATAAGGTAAAACCAGGTTAAACCTTAGATAGACACTATCAACAAATGACACTAAAAATGAACACTTTTCTAACATTTTTTAACTCTATCATCTTGACAATCTTTTGGTGTTTGAATTGGAGCACTGAGCGCTAAGCATAGGCTTAACTTTAAAAATTGTAAACGGCAGAATTAGTGATGAAATCAGACTATTACCTAGTTGTTTCGTCACTATTACTATAAAGAATAAGCTCTTCTAGTGTTCTTTCCTAACATAAGCTGTCCTCATTCCTGGTTTACTCATGTGGCCCTTTCTTTTTGTTTGTTCCAGTTCATCCTTCTTGAACATATAACCTGCACTGACACAAAAAGGTAGAGCTTTAAAATGTATTTTAAGTATTTCACAGTACACATATAATTGTTTCAGTATTCCTGATGGAAATAGTGTAGCTTGTTTTTTACATTTCTCTCCATCCCTTCAGAACGTGTACAGTAATTTTAAGAGACATGCAACACAGAGTAGGATGTTGTGATAATTCCCCTGAAGTATTTACTTGATGTTTGTATAATTTATGTAATAGTAGTCTATTACCAATCCAATAATGATGGATAGTAATAGTTAAGCGCTCCTGTGGGACTTTACAGGCCTTCCTCCATAAAGTAAGTTTGATAGGACTATAAAAATCCAAATGTATTTCCTCCCATGCACACTTGTACTGGATTACAACAGTGGGATTCATGCACGTGAGAAAAGATATACAACTGATCTGAAAAAGATATACTGCACCAAGCCATTATTAAAGAAAACCTTTCCAGCCCTCAAGTTATTCCAACAAATTAAGAAATTCTGTTAATAGCAAAAACCTGGATCTTTAAAAGCACTGCAGCTCACGGGCATGCATTATTCCTCCTACTTAATGCCAGCAGTTCTACTTTTAATGAGTGTCGCATATAATAAAAACAAATTACATAGTGCTATATGCCTCAAATCTGTATTTTTCTAAGTCATGATTGCTATGAAAATTCTGTTCTCTTGGCAATCGTTATACACCACAAACAAAAGATCATTTCTATCCTTGAGGCAGATTTAATGTCAAGGGCAATCCCATTTTGTTTACTTGTAAATTTTAGTTTTGAAGAGGCAATAGTTCACAAATGAGAAGCTTACAAAAAGCTAAACTGTAGTATATTACTGAGGACAACGAAAAGGAATTAAGGAGCACACTATCATTCATCAATTTTTGCTAAAGAGCATTTCTGAACACAGTATTAAATTGACCAAGCTATCACATATAGAAAATGATTAAATTATGCAAGTCTGAACAAACACCAGGAGAACCTCTTCATACATATGGAGAATAAATGGATGTTACCTTTTAATTCTGTAGGTTTATCAACAAGATTTCTTACTTAGCTCACTCCCTTCATTTTCCACTCTGACTTCTGTGGGTTTTTTTAAGCCTCTCCACTTCTTCCTTCCTCTTTCAATTGCCTGCAGCATCTGATCTAACTTCTACAAAGAACTAGTACATACAGCTACAAAGCAGGCAAACAAAGCTGGTTCAAACCCACAAAGAACACCAGTGTTAAGCGAATGCTTTTCTCCAGACACCTTTCCTTGTGTACAAAAGACCTCTCTCCTTTGCAGAATAAAATGCATATGTTATTAATAATTTCTCCTAAGGCATTGCATGACATTTTATCTTTCAAACAGTAATTTCTTGTAGGTGAGGAGACTAAAAACTAACCATGGCATTATAACCTCCCCAGAACCAGAAATCTACTACCTCCAGCTCCTGAAAGAAATTGAAAAATGAATCTCAGGTTTTGGTTTTGGCCTTATTGTGGTGAAGTAATTTCTCCCATTTTTAAAAAAGAATCCACAAACCCTATTCAAACAGTAATGTGCATCAAGATTCTTTTCTAACAGTCACTCTTTGGGATTCTAAGGAAAAGAGATATAAATGGCCATACTAGATAAGATTCCAGACCTGGGCAAAATTGGGTATCATGCTTAAGAATAAGACACAAGAAAACCACAGTAAATTCCTATAGTATAATCTCTGGTCTCCTACAGGGCCTGGAATAAGATATGATAAATACCAACAAAACACCAAAGCACACAGGGTTTAACATCCCCTCCAATTCAACTACCGTCCAGTTCCATCCACACATTACAGTATATAACTCAGTCATGTTTGGGAAAATTTCCTGTTACTTACAGGAAATCAAAGCTGATAAAATATCCTTTTCAACAGCAGCACAGTCTCTTAAATGCTATTAAATAAAACAATATTAAAAATCAACAACATCGTTTATCTAAATGCGCTGGTAACTTTTTACCTAACAGACTACATTTTAGTTACACAAACCAGAGTATGGGGAGAGAGAGGAAAGACGACAGATCAGAAAGCGTCTAAAAAGTGGGATAAGGGGGATGGAGAAGGAGGCTTCTCCTTTGTGCTCCCTCAAATGCTGCATCACTCTCCTGTGTCCAACTGTGTATTTGGACTGACAGCTCTTTGAGAAGTGTTCAGTGCCTTGCTCAATGAGGCTGATGCTCAGGACCTGGCCAGCAGCTCTTCCTGCACATCAGATGTAGGAAATAGTTCAGTATCGCTTCTAGTGCCACATGCTCATTGCACCAGTGTTGACAGTTATGTTTAATGAAGCATTATTTATTTATTTACAGTACACAAATATTATGTTTACAGAAATGGTTACTGCCTTCTGCTCAGACCAGTTTTTCAGAAAGAATCAGTAAAACCACCTGAGCCCCACAAAAATAGACAGCTTTTCTTCCTGTCTTGTTCTGTTTTCTAAATTGTTCTGCCTTATTTTAAGACAATTTTCATAATTCAATTTCATAATTTCAAGTAAAAATTATGTATTTACAAATCTTCGATCTTTAGACCATAGAAATATCAGCAGCTTTGAGCTCTTTAGTTCCTTTTAACAGTATCTACTGAAATTAAATAGAAATTTTCCAAAAGGAAATGTTGCAAGGTAAGTATGAGGTTTAACGTTTATGGTAATTAGTACCTATCAGTATCAAAGCTGGCAAAACTCTCATTTGCATCTAATGGCTGGGATCAATATCTACACAGAAGTCACTGAGCAAGGTTGCCTTACTCTGGCTGCATGAGATACTTCTCCTTTAGCAACTATGAAAAAAAGGTCTGATCTACCACAACTGTAGGAAATAAGCTTAAGTCCATTTGAGCCATCAGAGCTATGACAGTTGGTATGACATGAAGGACCTACCCTTCCTTCCAAATCCCCTCTCCCTTATCAACGGCGTTTACACAGGATGTTATTCTAAAGTTTATAAAATCTGTACTTGTATTTCCTCCCTGGCAGGAATCCTCAAGAAAAGACCATCACAGCTGCTGCTCCCTAACATTTATCACTGGCAAGGTACCACGGAGCACAGACAGTTCAGATAAGACAGACATTGGATTATTGCTGATAGTGCAAGGAAAGATCTACTGTAAGTCTTCATGTTTCATACCTTCATTTGTTCAGGTCAGCCACTTGTTGCATCCTGAAACAATTCAGGACGAAGCTTGCCAGGGTGATAGCTCTCCTCTTGCTCTGTGACTGTAAAGTACATTAACTGGAACAGGTCCAGATCCTGAAAAGCTCATCTATGCACATTATTAACAGAAACAACTGCCTTAATGACAGGTTTCCTTTAAAATAGAAAAGCATTAGCTGTGCCCATCTGCCCTACCACACACACAACTGGTTTACAGTTGCTTTTTTCTTCTCAACCAAATTCATCCAGCAGCCAACACCCGTAGTAACACAGCAGTGTTAACTGCACCCACTTAATCTTCAAATAAACCAAAACTACCGAATCACAGGAAATGTATGGTACATACATTTGTATAGATGATTTAAGACTGTTGAGCAACAGAGACCCCTTCCAGCAATGAAACATTTGTAGTTTCAGTATACCCAGTAGGTTTGGGAGAGAATGGACAAGCTGACTGTAGCCATCATGATTTATAATGGTAGTGATTTTTAAGAAAATGAATACACTGACAAACTCTTTGAGTAGCACACAGGCAAAAGTCAGTTAATTTAAAGTAAAACAAAAGAAAGCCTGTTTTCAGAAGATCAGTATTTCCCCCTCCCCCATTCTTATACACCATTCAATTAGGTACAATCCAGTACAATGGATAACATTGGATAACTCTGCCAACAACAGCCACAGGTTTGCATTGATCCTGGGGAATGATCTTGGGCAAATAAACCTGAGGCACGTTGAAAATTTCTCATCTGTAAAATGAGAATTATATCAACCATTATTCTTGAGCATTTTGTAAAGAGATTTTACTGAAAATTGCCATTACAAACCAAGGACTACTCTAGAACAAAATGCAGGTTCACACAATCACAGTTTTCGAGAAAAAATTATAAACTTGAAAACCTGACTTCATTAAAAAACCAACCAACCAAACATCAAACACCCAAAATTGCATCTAGTTGTTCCCAGTTTTTAACTGCAACTTTTCCTGCAAGGTTACAGCAGCTCATTGCCACTGAGCCTTCTAAGCAGATAAAGAAACTGAGGCAGAAAGATCTCCTGTAATTTACTTGAGAGCACAGAGCATGTCAAATGTCAGAGCCACAAACAAGACCCAGCCTCCCAGGCCCCTATCCTGTCCATGAAACCAGAACGAGACTCACTTTCTTCAGGGTGTAAAAACAATGGAGTGCTTAAGCTGCACTGGATAATGTATAAAGACGTTTTAAGCAACAAAAACGTGAAACTGTATGTGAAGATGGGCCAAAAGAGGGTGCTGGTTCAGAAAAAGCGAGAGAAGCTATTATTCTGTCAGTGGATACATTGCTGTCATCTATAAAAGTGCTCCTTTTGCAAAACAGCAACCTAATGAATTACCGTGCATAAAAAATTGATGATCCCTACATAGCATTTTTTTAAACTTCTGTATTGATTTATGTTTTCATTTTGCATAATGCACCAGAGCCCAATTAAGATCCGTAGGAGGTGAAGGGGGGGGACACACACTGAGAGGTTTTCTATGTTTGTTCTGTACTCTGGTCACTCCAAAACTAAAATTAACAAACCTATCAGGAAAACAGAAGGGATCCTAGGATACTGCATTTAATATTCATTTGATCATTACCTGGCATGTCACAGTGTTTAAATCTAACCCCTCCCCTCTTCTACCCTGCAGGAGAGGCAGACAGTGCAGACTGCAAAGCATCTCAGGGAAATAAGACAATTGGCCTGACAACTGAGGGCACAAATCTTGTGCCAGAACAAACCATCCACAAGATTTCTACAGTCACTGTACATAAAAAACCCGATCAGACTGTTGGCCTCAGACAGAGCCTTATGTCAGGCCCAGTATGACACAAGCACATTTTCCCAAACGACTTAAAGGTTATGTAATAGAGATCTGCAGAGCATTAGCAGTCACGTGACACGTCCCACTAAGATTTCAAACTGCCACCTACAAAATTTAATTAGCAAGCAGTAAACAAGAGAGAAAGGAAGAAATACACTCCTGGAACTGACAGAGAATATTCTTAATGTTCTAAACTATACGCAGAATTGGGGGGAGGGAAGTGGGGAGAACAGAAAGGAGGATTTAACAAAAAGGTAAAACTGTGACTGTCACAGAAGAGGGAAAGTGCAGTGAACATGGGACAGATTCAACCTCAAATTGCTTGTTATAGTGGCGAGTGTGAGCTTCATCCAGCTGTATTCTAAGCACCATCAAATCTATCCATCTTCAGCAAGAGTTTAGCCCATTAGCACACTATCCTGAGATACTATGCTCAGCTATCCCCCCTGGTGTGAACTGGCATAGATCTATGCAAGTCCCTGCTGATTAATATCAGGGAATATTTTTAAGCAAGTTGGACAATATACTTACTAAAGATGCACTTGCCACATTGGTGAAAAGGCACCATGATATTCCATACAGGAGTAACAAATAACACTCTTCAAATGTGTAAAAAGGAGGTGCGGAAATACTCAGCAGGAGCTGAAATGGTGAACACCCTCCTGACTCTGGAGGAATTTAGTCTCGATTCAGGATTTTTCTGAGCCAACCCTAAACAAGCCAGCCTGGCTCAAAAAGGGCTTATTTTTCTTCCAAAATTGGCAAGAGTGGGTATTACTGTCATTTTCTTCCCTTACCCCTCCACATCCAGTGTAAAAAATTAATTGAAGCTGTCTATAAAAATTATTTATGCTCCTTAGCAAAAAAAAAATAATAATAAAACTAGTAGTCTAGGCCCAGTGGAGGTGGAGCGAGGAAGGAAAAGGGTGCATGTGCTGACCGCCCATCAGCTCACTGTGCTCAGATCAGGCCTTAAGGAAGGTATCACACTGAAGAGCTTGCTACAGGGATAACACTGAAAGCAAAAATGGAACATAGTTTCTAACTGTCACTAGATTAGAAGAGAGACGGTGCCATACTATTATATTTGCAATGCCTTCCCCTTGATTTTTTCACAGTAATATCGTGCACTGCTGCTGCTTGCTAAGCAAGATCAACATTTGGCATAGTAATACTCATTGCCTTAGAAACCAAGTGTTATACTGTTTATGACACAGAAAATATAAAACTATTACAATTAAAAAAATAAAAAATAAAAAAAATCAGACTTACAGTTCCACTTCCTATGTCCTGACTTTTGTGCTGTAAATGTTTCTACCAAATCATTGCCACCATCAGGGAAACCAGGCTCTTCACTCCAAACCAAACACACCCATGAGCACAACAGAAAGTTTAGCAAATCAAGTGTTATTCTAAAAATCTCGAAATCAATTCAGATTCTTCTGAAATTTGGTAATATTTTTCCATATATCAGCAACATACAATGCAGACTGTCAGGTGATTTATAGGTAGCATCTAGAAGCCTCCATTGGGATTTCGCATCCTGATGAAGAAAAGAGTCTTTGATCTGAAGATCTCATTTTCTAATCAGATAAAATAATTAGAATGTAGTGAAAAGGGTTCATTATTATTCCCATTTACAGGAAGTGTCCAAGACATACTAAGTGCCTTGTCCAGGGCCATTCAGAGAATCTATGGTAGAGCTGGAAGTCACACTCTGATTTCCTTATCAAGTGCCACATCACAAGCAAAAGTGTTGAGCCACAAGCCTATAAGTCACTCTAATTTCTTCACCAAAATGTCAACTATAGGTGGCTTTACAATCATACTTTACAGAATGAACATGACTCCAACATGTTATTGAACAGGATGGTTACAGTTAGCAAAGAAATGCTGAATGACCACATTCAAACTTCAGTGTCAATCAGCTGCTCCAGAAGATCATTAACTGTTCTCTCAGGGTAATGTTATCACTGCTTTTTCCCAAGAGTCCCCTCTGGGCAAATAAGCCTGATAAAAGCCCTCTTTTTCACTGGTGAGTAGAAACTGGTTTCATGACACATTGCTCTGAAAAAGCTGCATTTTTCCAGCACTGTGGCTATATCCCAATTCCATTTTTAATCATGATACATTTTCCAATTCTAACAGCAATGAGCAAACACTACTGTCAGCAATGCTTCACAACAATTCTCATCTGTAGCGGACAGTCAGCTTAGAACATCTACAGTCAGAAGACACATAATCAGTGGCATGAGGTGTTTTCCAGAAAATCTTAAACAGATTTCAGTTACTTAGTACTGCACATGGAAAGATTTTCAAAATTATAGAGAGGCAGTGTTATCTATGCAGCTTGCCATTGTATCAAAGAGCTCACTGGACATGATAAATAATGCTATGGAAGGGGGAAACAAAGGAGTTACACAAAATCACACTTTAGTCAGAATCTTTTGCTGAATACTAAACCAAAAACAAGTCCCCAGAAAAAAGGCACAACTAACAGATATTTCAGCTACTCTGACACATTTTGTAGTAGTGATCGGGGCCTATAACAACTTCAACTAAATGAAAAACAGCCTTGACACTCAAACCATGCTTCATTCAACATAAATACTGAATGGACAGGACAGTGATGCATGACCAACTAGTTTCTTATTTCAGAATAAAGTTAGTGTGATTTTGGGTATCTAATTTTGATACGTGGTGGAGCATTTGACACACATCAAAGAAAATCCCTTATACCAGAGGATACGCGTTGTCCAGTGATCGCAGGAACCTTATTTCTACTCCTGACAATCCAGAAAGTCTCAGAGGTCTGTAATAAGCTATTGCCAGAATGAACACTGTTGTGCTTATACATTCATTTCAAACTCAGTATCACACACCTATCTAAACTATGAGTACGCACATCTTATATCTAAACCAGAATGAACCGACATTCAAAGAGACATTCATATTTTGTATACATGCAAAAGCACGTACCTAGCTTGTACAGTATGAGATTGGCCACATACAGATATGCTTAAAATTTCTGAGCTTGTAATTGTCAGTCAACTAAATTAGCATATATCAGCCATTCAGATCATTTTCAGGCAGAAATCTGTGGCACTGCACTGTCCCATTTTTTTTTTCCTACCCCTAAAAACCATGTGACATTTTAAGGCTGTAATTTGATTATGATTCTAGAAAATTCAACATATTAAATTTCTTAAAAAGATGCTCTGGGTACACCCAAATATGTAACATTGTATGTAATAACACTGCTTCTCTGTTCACTGCCTCTAGTATACCGTCATGCTGTCTGTAAGCAGGCTGGAACCCATTCAGATATTTAGCTACAAAAAATTGGGGTTGCTCTCTCGTCTGCAGGCAGCACAACCACTTCACTAGTTTCATTTAGAGTAGATCTTTTTCCTATTAAAAAAAAAAAGTAGTATCCACAAAGCCACAGTTCAGGACCACCAGATCTCTTTAACAAAAACAACAGTCACCTAAAAAAGACCCAACATCCTCCTTTAAGGTACTAGTATTAATGCATATGTATTTCAAAGGATGTCTACAGCGGTGAATCCTGGCTGACGTCTGTAAGATTTGATCTGAATTGCCTTCCTTATTTGTCAGCTGGGTAGACTTGAAAGCCTTTCTCTAATAAAAATGTAACCCCTCCTGATCAAAAAAGCTGAAATATAAAGTGACTACAGTAGCTTTTGTATCAGTTCATGGATATTGCTATTTTTTATTGTATTAAATTTATGGGGATGCTTTAATTTTCACCCTACCACTTGGTCTGTGTTTTATTATTTCACTCTGTTTTCTGAAAGCAGCTCTTCTATCTTGCTAAGCAATAGTCCTTATTTGTATTTTGATGATGGCAATCATAGCATTCTTTCCCTGTCTCAGGATACTTGGCAATTCTTAACGTTAAGATCAATGGCTTTGATTTTAGGTATTTCTTCCAAATATATCCAATCACTTAAGGAACAGACTCTGTATTTACTAGATGCAGTGACCACACTCATTAATAAGTTATTCTGTTGAGTTATTTTATATATAAACTCTGCATCACTACTTGTGCTGGACAAAAAAGCCCAGTCAGTGTTTAACCACTAAAATAACAGACAGCAGCAGCTTAAAAATTAAAAACAAAGCCTTCATAGCACCTACGTTTTCATCAGTTTAAAATGTACTAAGGCTATGTAAAACTGTAATGTCAACCATCAAAACACTCTTGGAAAGGCATAGCTTCTTTGCCCAACGCAATTGGCAATAGCCAATTTTCAAAAGAGGTTAATAAAAAACCTCCAGTATCTCCTATAATACTGAGCACAGCATACTGGTACATGCTAATTAACTAGCATTTACATGCATATGCTACCATAAAATGTTATTATTCTGTTCTACATATTCCTATACATACTTCCCACAAATACTGCTATGTATAGTGTGTCTATATATACATCTGTCTATATAGCTGCAGCGATCTCTCTCGTCTACCAAAAAAGGATGAGATATTTACTTGCAATTGGCCTAATTTAGCGTTAGCTGCCAGACAAATACCACATATAATTTCATTAACAATATTTTTATGGAAGAGTAGTCACATTGATGACTTTGCCATGACATGACAATATACATCTGCAAAGCAAACAGATACTGTGAATATGCACTGTGCTTGGGGGCTTGATGGGGGGGCGGGGGAGAACAGACAGGAGGGAAGAGCTGCTAGCCAGTATAATTACTAACTTTGCCCACAGACACTAATACAGAAAAGAAACATGGCATCATCAAACCTGTCAATATAGTATTTATTTTATAGGAAACCTTAAAAGTGACTGGAAAATGACATCAGATTAAACATCAATAGGAGGGAGGATGGAATAATCTAGCAAGAGTTTAATCCCTTTACCTAGCGCTTGTGCACAATACTAACACATTTTATTATTCTAAGCAGCACCTAGAAGAAACGATCCAGTGAAGGGCATCATCAAATTGCAGCAGAATAATAAAGTTTGTCTGCCTCTGGTAAGAGTTACTGCTGCGTTACTGCTAACTAAAAAGAGGATTCTCCCCACACACACCTACAAATTTTCAGCCCTCCCACCCTCATTTTGCCCGAAAAGCATTTAACAGAAATAGCTATTTTTAGAAATGGTGAAATCTCAGCATACCTTCAAATCAAGTGCTTCCGATGTTCAGCAAGATCATTGCCGAGAGAACTGCAGTCTACTGTGTCAAATTACAACCTTGTAGAGAAAGGCGGCAGCGTCGGCAGCAGCAGCGGCATTGGTGTGTTTGCACAGCTAGTATTCAGGCTAGAAATGATTCATTAGTTGTCTGCAGGGAGGCAGGGTGAAAAAGAGAGAGCAAGCATCATCGGCCATGCAGCAGCTGCCAGAGCCTATGAAACAGCAGTGCTCGCACACACATACGCACACAAAGATGGCTTTCCCTATTTGCCAGTTTCTCTTTCACACAGTATTAACCCGACACAGCAGCGGGGAGCGCGGACAGGAGCTGACAAGCAGCAAGTGGGATCGCAGCAAGGATGTGTTTCAGTGAGGGGGGGCGGAGGGGGAGGCGGGTGTTGGGAGATTTTATTTTACCTCCAAGTAATGCTATCACAGGATCTTCTCAGTAGGTCATCTGTGGCCTACTGGCACGAACCAATGAACTGTAAATGTGAGCTGCAATTTTTTTTTCACTCCCAAGCCTGCCCAATGGAAGGCTTAGAAACTCAAATGCAGAAGGGTATTAAGACAGATTACCTGGAGCATCCTAACCATTCTGTCTTTCCTCTTCTCAAGAAAACCGTATACAATATATTCACACAAAACTTCTAAGTATGCAACAACCATCTCCCCAGCAGCTAGAGGGAGACCCTGTAAGGGGATACAGGGAAAGATTTTAAATAAATCAATTTTTAAAGATCTAGCTTCAGTCTTTCTTCCCTCCTTTTTTTTCTTCACCCCCCCCCAAGCAGAGGTGATCTGACTCAAAGGATCTGACCACTTTAGGAGTGCATTCACTATGATTTAACTGAATTCTGAAGGCTGACGAAGGTTAAATTATCAAGAAAACATACTAAGTCATGTTGAGTCGAACTTCTGTATTTTCCTTATTTTCCTTTCAATATTTAACAGGGGAGGGAAATGCAGCACTCTCAAGGTACTATTTTATTGAATTCTGTTAAAGTATCTACAGAAATATATCTCTCCATTTAATAATGTCTCTCTACATTAATTTACAGTTCCTTTTCAAATATCAGTCTTCCCCCCACAGTTCTACTTACAGGCATAATGAGGAAGAGGGGGAGAATTTTCAGAAAAGCATTAACAAAAAGAGCCAGACTTCCCCCAAAGCCTAATAGTTCGTTACGAAGTTGAAATGCACACAGAGTATCCTCATCTCCAGGAGCTGTCACCATCAGGTGCTTCATTGTAAGGCATTTAGACCCATGGAAGAGGGACTCATCACATCATCTCTTTCTCAAGTTCTGTCTTATCCAGATTTCCAGGCCATGACAAATCAGAACCTTGAACCAAGATGCTTAATAAACAGCTAAGGAATCCCTCCAAAATGGTGTTGCCTATATTTTTGGATATTCCAGTTCTCACGCATCAATTTATTTGAGTGCCTTATTCAGATCGTTACCCCCAAAGCTTCTAGCAACACCAAGTGCCACCACTCTCACTTGGATGCAAAGCATTTCACTTCAGAAGCTCAGAATTAAAGTACGGTGCAGAGTAGCAGAGTGTGATCTTCAATGTAACTGATAGCTTCTGAAAAATCTGTCCCTCATTATACAAATGAAACAGTTAAAAATCTGCTATTTGGTCCTATGATATTGAAAAAAAAAAAATGAGGAAAAGGGTTACAGGCAATGTGTGCTTTCTTCCCTAAAGGTCTACCTTGGCACATTCTAGAAAGACTAGTTTTCCAAATGGAGAGTCCAATATCTAAAAATAAGGTATCCAAGACCGCTTTTCTGTGCACATCTCAGCCCCAAATGACCTTCTCTGAGATTACTCACGACTGTAGCAGGAACAACAAAACTCTGGTATTTTTGGAGAGAAAAGCTGTTCCTACGAAGGATCGTATGTTCCTTGCCAGATTAGATTATGCCTTTAATCATCAGGCAAGTGCACACTTGCTTTTATAACCAGTTTGTGGCATAAATTATTTTCATTTTTTAAAAAAAATTCTAATTTTTGCAAGTTAGGAATTTTTTTCCTCAGTTGAGCTACATACAAGGTTCAAATCCAAATGTTCTTTCTGACTGTATTAGCACTTGTCATACTACACTTCAGCAACAAATACAGACCTGCAGTACATGACACAAAGCGATACCAGGACTTTCCAGGTAACACGTGTCTGTTGCTTTATGTGCATTTGTACAAACAAAACAAAAACGTGCTAAACCAGACTGATACTTGAAAATAAGCAAGATCACTGTAAAATGGCATTATTAATGTGTTGCACTGAACCAAATCAATTCTTCTCATTCCTTTTCATAGGTGTATATCTGTACATGGGAGCTGTGGGTATATATGTATAAAATATATAAATTACCATAAACTTTCTGGAAATCTCATTTTAAAGATATGGAAAATAATATGAATACATTAAGTCACTGAAAAGAAAACAGCAACTGATTTTTTTTAACTATCAGCACAGATTCACTGCTATGAAGATTTTAAAACATATTCTTTATCTCAAGTATTCATGTAGAAACTTGAGTCATCAAATGTTGACATATTCAATTTTTTATGCCACAGCAAATTAGAACTCACATTTTACTGGAACTGTAAGATGTCAGGACATTGTTAACATAAACAGTTTATTAATTTGGTAGTTTATATAGCCAAATATTAACATCAAGTATACAGCTTGACAGTGATTTTTGCCTGTTCAGGGCTGCATGCAGCTATGCTGGTGATGGGCTGCTGGTAACTAGGAATGCATGTATAACAGTGTTGCTGAGAGAAGAAAGGGAATTACAGGTCTATGTACCAGGCCAAGAAATGCCCCCAGAATAACAATGATCCTGCCTCCTGATAGATAGTTTTCTTTAGAAAAAGAGCTAGAACATAAGACATCTTTCTGTATACAATAGGGCTCTATGAAATGCCATTTTAACTATGTAACCTTTCACACACCGTAATGAATTTCATGTTCTTTCCAGTCTTTCTGAATTACACGAAACAATTACTTACAATATGTTCTAAAAGATCAGTTTTCCTCTTAGTATTTTTAGTATGAAAAATAGATCTTGCAGTGAGTTGTTTCAGTAAAACAAGCCAAAATGATGATAAATCTTCCCTTCCACATTTCACTTTGTTCAGTGAGATAAACTAACAAAACAATAAAGTAGCTCACCTTGCTAGCTGCCAAAACACACACAGGGCCTCCTGCGGAGATAAAGGACAGCTGTCTCTGAAGCCACAACAGCTCTTTCTGAGATTGTTTCAGTAACTCCTCCATGTTGCCTGGCTTCTGCACCATCAGCCCTTCCTGCATGACAGGTCATTTTCAATTTCTGTTTTCTCAGATGTATGGTGATACTAACGTACAATTTGTCATAGCTGAATTTCTAGCAGAACATCTGCGGTAGCAATATATCTATATTTATGCATGTGACTTTTTGTGCTCAATCTAATAATTCTGTGCCACCTAAAAAGCAAGATATCCCTTCATAGCATCAGCAGCACGACATTCTACACTTCAAGTACCCTAGTACTTCATGCTTAGTAAACTTCCTCTGGCTATTAACCCAGGTTAGGGTGAGGTAGGAAACAACATAGGCAATTCCAACCTTTGAGAACTGTTCCTCTTACATGACAAGTTGCTGTAATAAAGGACTCGGAGATGCTGCTGTGGTAGGGCATAAAATTAGTACAACACAATGCTGAGAAAAGTTTGATGCTAGTATATAGTAATTAAAAAGTACAGGAATGCCACTCAGTAATCCAAAGTATAAGTTTATATCCTTAGTGAAATTTTCATTTGAGGCTAAACCAGAACTATTGCGAATTCAGACCCAAACTCTCTTCTACATGTGATAATTTACAAAACATTTGATATCAATAACCTGTTTGGATGAAAACTGAGCAGAGAAACATTTTTTTTCTACTTGGTTTTAACACCTCTATGAATAAACTATTTTCAGTGTAACTGTTTACCAGCACAGTTAGATATTAAGAACAGAACTGGATTTTTACCTACCCTCAGGCATCCTAGCTGATTTTTGAGTTCTTCACACTCCAATTGCAGCAGTTGGATCTCCAGATCTTTTATACTTTTGGATTGTTTGTTGATATTTTGTAGATGCTGGGTCTTAACGTTGACAAAGTGCATTTTCTGCTTTAGAGGAAGTGTTCTGGTAATTGTTTTTGTGATGACAGCAGTGTTATTGGATGACAATGTCAATGAAGTTGAAGAGCTGACATCCTGGTAAAGAGAAAATACATTTTTCATGTCATTTTTGCTAAAGCTATGTCTGAGGGAAGGAGTATAATTCAAATTCTTTCAATAGTCATAGCATAAGTGCATTACTTGAAAATTTTCTTCCTCAGATCTTTGATTCAAACAGTAAGTGAACAAGTGACAATCTCATTTGATCAATCACCAGTAAAGTGATAGGGATAACACAAAGAAATGAAAAGGAAACCATTTCTTTTCACGTATTTCTTTTTCTTCATTCAGTGGATGCCAGCCAGCCACGATCACTGGGGCTATACAGACAGCAACGTATTTACCACTTGATGGCAACACAGAGCTGCTGCTCACCCACTACTTCTGGTCCTCCGCTCAGCATTGTATCACACAGCTAATTAAGAAGTTGCCCTTGCCGCTGAATATGCACCTCACTCAGAGGCTGTGCTCCAGCTACATCTGAGATGCCATATTCCAACAGGCATGTTGGTGCACACTGCAAACCCTTCACTGGGAATCAGCTGTTACGCAGGGAAACTTAGTGTATAAGAGCGGTGGAAGGAATGGAAGCTTCCTTCTGAGACTAGGCAGTTCACAGGTCTTTATGCCCCAAGTCTTCTTGCTTTCCACCCAGTTATCACCCTACTCTTTGACTTGTCCCAATAGGCTCTCTTGTACAGTAATATAGTATACCATTTCAGAAACAGCATGAGAACCTAGCTCAGTGACACAGGTTCATTTGGCAAGATAATACTCAGTGATATGTAATAAATTTAGTTTTGATTATGATGGTCTATCTGTACTGTTAAAACAAACAGATAATAGGCACTTCACTGTAAGAGCCTCACAGTCTTTCAGGCATTCACAGAAGTTCTGCTGCTGAATACACGGCCATTTTGCTAGAACAAAAGGCATTCCTAGAAGTCAGCATGATCGTAACAGAAATTTCCCTTCACTGAGTGTATTTCTTCTGGCCTTTTTAATCAAAATAGTCTAGATATCTCTATATATGGAAAATGCATAAATTGTATTACTCTGTGCAGGAAATGAAGCTGCTCAGTGCCCTCATCAGCTATCCAGATGCCACTTTTTGTAACATGTAGCCACCTTTCTCAAAATCCATTATCACTGAGTAAAACCCTTCAAAAAACAGTGTCATCTATATAAATTCTATGCACCCAACAATTAATATACAAAGGCAGACCCTTTTAAAGCTCTTTCTTTTTACGATTAAGCTTAAACTAAGTCAGGAGACAAAAAAGCTAACTTCTTATGACATGCTTGCAAGAATACCACTTCCAGCCTGGTATTGCTACTTACAACCAGCATCATTTGAACAAGTTCCGAATTTTTCAACACAGTCTACATCTTTAGCTTTAATACAGAAATATCAACTTGCCCCAGTTTGTGTCATATTCAGCTAAGAATATTAAATGTGGTTGAAAACTGACATTATAATTTAAGATTGTGCAGGGTTTTACTTACAGCAGAGTTAAACATTCTTTTGGTTATCACTTTGCTTAAATTTTGCTCTTGTATTTCACACCTACTTTTAGAAAGGACAACCAAATTCTCACTTCATTATTCTGTGACGTGCAATCCCCGAAGTTCATAAAGTATGTTTTCTTATTTTCCTTATGCAAGTTTTGTCTGGTTTTATCTCTTTTTTTTTTTTTTCCTGTTTGGGCTAGAGAAATGAACACACTCAATGTCATACTTGTCAAACCCACATTTTCATAAAGGCCCAGACACTGATCCCAGGTGAAAAAACAAAATGAAACTTTCAACTTATCTGACGTAGTCTCACAGCGAGGAGCTCCCGTTCTCAGTGTTTGCTCAGCCAGCCCACACCATGGCTTCTCCTCGGTGTTGAAGCTCAGTGAAGCTCCCCCCAAAACCCATCCTTGCCCACTCCCTCACAGGGACCAGGAGGGACCCTCCAAGGGCACAGCTGGGGCATCACTGCACATTGGTGTGATAAAGACATTTAGAAGCCTGAGTAATCAGTCACTAAACTACAGCAAATGTTACAAGCCATATTTTACGGGTAACATGGCAAACACTACTATTCAAATAATTGAAAAGCCACCACAGGATTCTCTTAATTTTTAAGTAATAACCACTGGAAAGCTCTAAGATGAGACCTGCCTGAAGTAGTACTGCCAAAGAATAGCTGTATCTACTAACATTATTGTACCGTTTATCTTTCCTGGCCTTTATTTTTTTTTCTTCTATTGGAAATGTGAAAAATAAAAAAGAGAGGTGCAAAGTCCAGACTTCAGGTCATTTAACGTGAACCTTTTAAACATAACTTTGCCAGACACATATCACACATACAAATACACCCAAACCTGGTGAAATCTCAAGAAAAAAAAATAATAAATTTTAATATTAATTAGGTTTGTAATATACTGAAAAAAAAATCCATGAACTTTGAATTAATTAAGATCAAAATTTGACCAGAGATACCCGAATTTTAAAGTTTAACACAGGCAGCTATCCCCAAGTGAGTCACATCAGCAGATTCTAATATTTTAACAGCAACCTGAACTACTGCTATAGCTGTCACATTATATATTTTAAGTTGGATTGTTCAAACACTTACATTAATTCTTTCTACTGCAGGGTGATGTGTTTACTTTGGCTGGCTACCAGATGCCCACCCAGCCACCCCTTCACCCTCTCTCCTCAAGTTTGGGTGAGAAAATAAGATGAGAAACCTCACGCGTTAGGACAGCAAAATTACTTGTCATTTACCATCACAGGCAAACCAGACTCAACTTGGGGAAAATTAATTTAATTTATTGCCAATTAAAATAGGTTTGGGTAGAGAGAAACAAGGACAAAAATTAAAACACGCCCCTTCTCCTCCTGCCTTTCCAGACTCAACTTTGAACCTTCATTCCCAACTGCTCTGTCTTCCCCTTCAGGAAAAATCTGCTGTGGTGTGGATCTCTGCTCCCCTGTGGTCTCTCTCATGGCCGCAGGGACTCTGCCCGGCGCCCACAGCACCTCCTCCCGCTCCCCCTGCTCTCACCTGGGTGCTCGCAGGGCTGTTTCTCACACTTTTTACCTCACTCCGTGCTGGTTTTACCCTTCCGTAGTTGTATTTTCCCCGAGCCCCCGCCTAGCCTGGCTGCGGGGCTGGGCCCTGCCCTGGAACCTTCCAGAACCGGCTGGAACCGTCTGTGTCTGGGCGGGGCCGCGCCGGCTTCTCCTCACAGCGACGGCCCCTCCTCACAGCGACGGCCCCTGCAGCCCCCGGTATGTGCATTTAAAATATAGTCCAGCAATCTAATCATCAGAGGACAACTTCTGCTGAGGTGGTCAGCATTCTTCATCTCCTATATCAAGGTATGTCTCCCCAGCACAGCAGTCAGTCTGTCAGGGTGAGGGGGGAAGTACATAACATAAACGAGATACAACTGTGTAAACAGGGGCAACCCAAACTGACTTTTCATTTTTATAGAATCATAGAATCGTTTAGGTTGGAAAAGAACCTTTAAGATTATGAAGGCCAACCGTTAAACTAGCACTGCCAAGCTCTGCACTAAACCGTGTCCCTCAGCACCACATCTACATGTCTTTTACATGCCTCCAGGGATGGCGACTCCACCACCTCCCTGGGCAGCCCATTCCAAAAAGGCTCCAAAGTTTGAGTGATGAAAACTTTACTGCCCCCAACTGGAATACTGGCAGATTCTCCAGATCCTGACACTGACCTCAAACAAGTAAATCAGGTGTTACTCTCCAGCCAATGCAGTTTCATGCTCTGAAACAATTAATTTTGCCATGAATGAAAAGAGCAAGAACAACTGAATCAAACTGTGGTGTGTTATATCTGCTAAATCTGTACATGAATATTTAACAGGCAAGTTTCTTCTATTAAGCATTAAACTGGTGAGTAAATGATACAGTAAAAAGTCTTAGAGTTGCCAAACACTTAAGTGTTTATTGATTTTTTTTAAAGCATTTTTTATCATGTTTGTATCTATGGAAGGAAGAAGCACTGAAAGCTCTGGCGAGCGAATCCATTAGTGAATAGAAAAGATGAATCAGAGTAAACATCAGATAAAGTTCCTTATCACTAATGCACCCCAACGCCATTGGAAAAGCAGTTTCTCCGTGGATGATACACAGGGTGCTCTGTCTCCGCATCCTCAGGATGTCCTCACTGCTTCCTTAGGATGTCCTTATTGCTTCCCTTTTCTATGCCCATCTCAGACTCAGTGCTTTTTGGAGAGGGGTTAATCCCCCTTTTTCACAAGCCTTGTGTGCAAACTAACATGCTGTAACCATGACAAAAGGAATTTAACATCAGCATGTAATTTTTTTTATTGGGGTATTACTTCAAATTAACCAGTGTTTTAAATGGGGTATCCTAACATGAAAGCAGTAAATAACTGTAATTTGAAGAGTAAACAACAACAAAAAAAAATCATAGTGCTATAGTCCTGTAACTGGTTAACATTCATGTCATAACTCCTAAAACTGCAAAGAGTTAACTGCTGGACCATAAACTCAAAACATACCTATGATGGAAGCAAAATGTGAGATAAATATGAGTGTGACAGGTCCCAGGGAGGGTGCAGACAGTGTTTTCACCCAACATTTACACAGTTCCAGTTCGTGTCAATACCATGACAGCTGCTTCAGCAGCTGGCAGTAAGACCACTGGAAGATTATAGAGCATATAACACTCACCTTGCTCTCCTTAATAGTTATTGAGCTACTTTTCTGTTTGCTTCTGCCCTCAGCTCTGCGATGTGGAGGCTTTTCAGATGTTTGTTTGGCTTTCCTGTTGCCCTTTTTGGACTGTGGATCAAAATTCATCAATAGCTCATTAAAATATATTACAACACATCTAAAATGTCTCAGTGATGCTGTTGGCTTAAATCAATTTGTTCTTGCATGGTAAAGCACAAGTTTCAAAGTATAGACTTGAAGCTCAAGAGGGCTAATGGAACAAATTAGATGTGGCATTCGGTCAGCAGCAGAGGACAGAACATCTCTGAGGCAGAGCACCATTACCAGTCCTGTGTCTGGGCAGTGCCCAGTGTGGCGTGGACTCTGCTAATGCTGCAGAACAGGAGACTAGACACCACTGCAATCTAAATCAGTAATATTATTAGGAGCAATTTGTTCATTGCATGGCATTTTGTCTCTGTCAATCTCAGGAAGAATCTCATATGGGGTTTATGTGGAAGATGGGTAAAACAGCAGGGACATAAGTAGCACATAGTTAAATGATAAATGGCACTGCTTCGCCAGATTACTCAGTCAAAACAGGGCACTTTCTGCTACATCCCTGAATTAAGTGGGATAAAGAAGCAAACAAAGAGGGACCTTTGTTCCTTCTGTTCCTTCCTCCTTTGTTCCTGTTACCCAATACAGAATGACAGGGTAGAGAATAAATACGCAGCGTTATTTTAAGTGTGCTAGAGATTTTAGCATTGATTCCTTTTTTAAATTTCAAGGTATTGCTGAAGTCGCATGCCAACTTTACAGCATGCTACATTCAATGTAGGACAGTCGTGTCTCCCAGAACTTATAAAACCTAAGTAAACAACATAAAGCAGTTAGGGAATTGGCCTCATACAATATTGCTCAGTTCAAGGTAGTTTGGTACTTTTTCTTTTCAGAAGGTTGAGCCCTCTTTCTTCTTGATTAAAGGGAAATTTTCATAATAGAGTTTCCTCTTGTCTCTCATTCTGTGTGCTGTCTATAAGCACCAGCAAAGCAGCTGGTTTTTTTTTTTTTACTTTACATAACATTTAATCTTGGATAACCAAAACCGCTCCCAGAGAGTAAACAAAGTGACTGAGATCTCTGTTCTCCCAGACACTACTACCCTTATTTTCATCCTTTCTCTCCTGATGGTGAGTCAGGCTGTCTATTTGGCTGGCATGACTTGGCATTTTGTACCATTTGAGGTGAGGTTCGTATTTGAGAAAAGTTGAACCTGGGAATACCAAGCAAGAAGCTGTTTTCGGAAAAGGAACTTTAGAGTGTGTTCTTTCCTCCAATCAGCCCTCAAAATTATTTAATTACCCACCAGCAGAAGACAGAGGGGGAAAAAGCAACAAAACAAGCCAAAGAGAAAGCAAAAGTGAATTGGTTCTGATGAAGCGGATAGCTGCTTGGAATCTAAAAGAAACCTTTTATGTAGCTGTCACTGTTTGTGAACCAAAGGTGGTCATTAGTACTGCTCATACAACAAACACCAGCCATCTGTCACAGTGTTAGCTTTGATGATTTCTGCTACAGGCGAGGATGCTTGTGAGGAATCCACAAGTCTTTTCTGGAGAATTAAAACAATGTCCCTTCCCCCATATTCTCTGAATTTTTCCTGTTTTCATCTGTAGTTCCTGTGGTGGGAACCCAGCACATCTAAGAAGACACTGAAACTGGAAGGGTAGCAAATATACACAACAAATGCAAACATACTGGAGAGGGAAGACCACAGGAGGCTATATGCAAAGAAACTTACTGCAAGTGAAATACTCATCCAAAGTGTCTTGATGTAAATTGAACATTTTAAAAAAATTGTCGTTCCTGGACCCCGAATAAGATCATCTATATAAACCCAGTTGGTACCGCAGACAAATATGAATACCTTTTCTTTAGTTCACCACTGTACCTGCACAATAAAACCCGATTAAAATAGGAACAAAACTGAACGAGCTCTTGGCTGGCCCCTGAGCTGGCCCCAGGTGTGGATAAAGTCAGCGCAGCTCATTGTGACTGATGGTGGTGAGGGCAGGAGGGGGATATTGCTGATGCTGACGGGAGCAATCTTCACAGCAGCAGCAGCTGCAACTGATGCCATAGATTACCAGCCTGAGCGAAAACACAAGTGAGGATTTGCTCCGAGGCATCTTCTGTTTCTTGGCCTTGCTCACACCTCCTTCTTCCCTTTCTGTTCCTGTCTCACCTCCCAAGAGTAAAGGAAAAAATGGGAAAACCATTTTCCCTTCCAAGTTCCCATTTCCAAACCAGTGAAGTCTGTGAAACCTCACTGCCTCCTCCTAAAGTTGTCTGTTTTCTCTCAAAAGGCAATAGAGTCATTCATTTTAATAAGAACATTACATACGTATTCATTTTTTTCTTTAAATAACCACTACTTTACAGCAATTAAGTTCAGTTTTTATTTTTCTTCCATATGTTACTATATTTTGTTGTGGCCCTATGTATATCAGTATGTAAGAACAGAACTCTTAAGGTTGTAACAGATGGTAATGAAATAGTTCTCCTTTAATCACATAAAACATATTTTAATGCAATTAAAAAAAATTCAGATTTACTTTCCTAGTACTAAATGATAGGGAAGTCAATGAGGGCACTTATTTATATCTGTGTAGGATAAAAAGAATGCTCAATGGAAAACCAAGAAAAGCATCCTGGCCTACAAGTCTGTGAGTCATTCTGCGTGGAACATGCCTGTCTATAGCTTAGCAACGAACCAACTCAGATGAGATAAAATGTAGAGAGCAAATATATCATTTAAAAACAGCTCTTGTATGTGGATATGTGAATCCAGTTGGATTACAGAGATACATAGACTTTGCCTTTATTTTCTTCTAACACACTTGAAGTTTACAGTAATTTTTGTTCCTCTAGGGATTAAAAAAGGAAAAAAATATCTGTAATTAAAGATACATCTTAATACTTGCTGAATTTTATCATCCTGTGATTTTATCTGTTTTCTTTCTAAGACTGATTTGTTCCATGGTTTTATTTGCCTCATATTGGAAGGAAAAATCATACCCAGAAATACACTAAGGGAAACTGTATAAATGGGTACTCTGACAAAACCCCTATAAATAGCTTCAAAGTCAAGTGAGCACAAGTGTGCCCAGCTGTCATGATTTGGGCCTGAGCAGAACATCAGAGCTTTTCTCCCAGCTTGTCCTGGCAGACAGAGTGGGTGACTCTCCGGGGTGGATCAAGTCTTCAGGCACAGGGCAAGATTACTGTAACCTAAAAATAGCCTCCTAAATTCATACGTAGGCTGTCAGCTATCCAACTTCATTTCAGAAATGCCAATCACACAATATTCTGCTAAGCACTTTGAAAGCCTTTGAAACTTGCAATAGTTCCTGTAATGGTTCTGAACCTAATTTTAGTTGAACTTTTTAAAAAATCTTACCATCGGTAACTACCGAGGAACTGTGTAAATACGTGGTGAGAAATAGTTTTATACAGTAGAAGTAGATTAAATGTACTCTTTTACACATGTAAATCAATTTCTTTAAAAATAAATGTACTGCTTGATAGGCAGCTTAGGAAGCAGAGACTTTTTTATGTGGCGAAAGTGAAAAGGAGCTACAATTATTTTAACAACGAATGCCTAAAAACGTATGTATTGGGGACAATAACATTAATTCACTACGAATGGTGATATCACATGTGTTGAACACAGTTGAACAGAGACCAAGCAATCATTTTGTATAAACTATTATTACGATGCCTCATGGAAAATTCAGGAGATTACTGGGCTTAGACATAGTTTAGGCTGGGTTTAGAGTATATGACTAGGTTAGACATACTAAACTACAGTTCTTAATGTGTTTTATTTGTTGTGGGGATAAAAATATTTCCTCAATAGGGATGCAAGAAATAGTGACAGATTGAAAGAGCAGCCACAGCATTCTGGGGCTATGAGCTTGGTTTTCAAAAACTGGATCTACAACTCACTTCTCTCTAGAGCAGCTCTTCTTTGACAGAATTAGCATTGTGATTACAGCCACAGCATAACCAAAATACCCCATCTTTGTAGCCAAAGGAGGTGTGTAAATGTTACAACCTCAGAGCTCACAAAGAAGCTGCATTCTGGTTGTGCTTGTCATCCACCTACTTTCTGCTTAAAAAAACATTTCCACTCTCCAAGCTGTCTACCAAATAGTAGCATTTTAGTTCTTTAATTATTTTGCATACTAGAGGCATATCTTACAATATAAACCTTTTGATTAACAAGTCTTTACATAGTTCCTCTATATGGCAAGTTTAAAGAAAAATAAAAATGCTTATTTTAAACACTTGCTTATAACCTCACCCCTCTAAAAAAAACAAACCCAAGCAAGTTTTCAGACAGATTCTGGCACGTCTTGGATTGAAAATGGTTACTCACTACTTTGTCTTCCTCTTGTTCTTTAGTCAATGGCTTATCCGCTTTTGAAAATGACTGGTTTGCCTTGGGGGAATCCAGTACAGAATGATCTTGAATGCGACCGATAGCCTTCTCCTGTAATAGAGGGAAAAGTGGCTGAGAGCATTTCAACTGTATACAGATCAGGCTAAATTGACTTACAGGACTTCTGATGTCATTAAAAGTCAGCCAGCACCCTTTCAGTAGTTACAACTTCAAAGTAACAAACATATTACTTGGATATGTCTTCTTTCCTTTCTATACACTTTTATCTCCTTCCCTTCCAAAACATTCATGGCCTGTCTTGCATCTTTAGTTCAAGTTTCGAAGGTGCTGGGCGGGTATTCTGACATGCCTGTAAAGAAAACTGCCTTTCCCTTTCTCCTCCCAAGACATTTCTAAAGACAACCAAGATATTTAGTCACAGGAGAAATAAGCATGGCTCAAAGTTTCCCTTTTCCTCTAAGGAGTTTTATTGCAGATGAGCAGCCAAAATGCTTTGGAACTTGGGAGCTGGTACTTTTAGTCAGACAGCCTCCCAAACGTTTGGTAGGTACTGAGAGACAACAGGTCAAACTCCTTAACAGCAGCAGTACCGTGCCTTCTGAGAGCAAGGGGCTTCCTGTCGGCACTCGGAGATTCTCCACCCAATAGGAACAGTGATGTGCTTTATATCCAGTAATAATAGATTTTTCTTACTTTGCTATTTATACCAGCTGAGTAGAATGGCCATATAACAGGGCAGTGTGTGCCAGCTAAAGGCACAGTCATACATAGAGTGAATCTTACAGTTTCAGTCATGTTTTAGAAAGGGAGTAATTTTCCTCCCATCCAGAATGGGGACAGAGGTAAACAATGTTTTCTTAGGCCAATCTAAAAGATTTGTATCAGGTGAAACAAAATGCTGTGCATGAACACCTAGCAGCATATTCTGGGGTTTTCTTTAATATTTAAAAATTAAAGGTAAATTTCTACTGAAAACATTCACTCAGTATTTCAAACAGTTTCAGAATCGGATAGTCTGATGGCTGCATGTTTTGCCCTCAAAAGGAGCAGGTGCTTTCCACCTACCTTTCTGGTTTGTTCTGAACTGCAGGCACAGTGCCCCGATTTGTGATGAAAAAGCCGAGAACAGATTGCAGGAGAAATCTCTGTACAGGCAGAGCATCACGTTCCTCCTCAATTAAGAAAGAGCTCAAGAGTGAAGAGTACAATATGCAGCTCCCAATCAGTTGAGATGCATTTATATGCTGAGAAGCAAGTATCTAGCTCGCACTGCAGTGAATTCATAGACTGCTCAGTTTCAAGAGCATTTTGCAAAAGACTCTTTAAAAATCCATCAAAAAGTGATTGAAAGGAAAGTATATCTGCAAACTACATGGAAAACATTCAAAACTCAGGGATTTTTGAAATTCAGTGTTCTTTTATTGTGCAAACATATCCAAAAATAAAATGGAAAATGCCTGGAAAAATTGAGAGTTGAATAAGAAGAAAGGAACAAGGTCGCTTCCCTGGGCAAAAAAATGGCTACATGTGCCTGCCATTCAGTACTGAATCAATGATTCAGTTCCAAAAGTAAAATCACTCCCCTTATCTAAAATGACAGGTCAGGCACCAAGCCACTGAGCCATATGCATCCAGTTATGATGCTTATATTTAAGTAACAGCTAAGACCCACATTAAGAGAAATTATTCTTGCAACATTTGTAGAGAGGAATTCAATCTAAGATTCCTGCCTCAGTTAAAGAGAGAAAGCAATCAAAAGCGTGACTGCTCGTACTGAGTGCCACACAGAGCTTTCTGTCTCATATACTCTGGGTTGTCCAGCTGGGACAGAAAAGCTGGTGTCTACAGGATACAAATTAAAAGATTCAGACTGAAGATGCAAGTTTGCTAACGCTTGTATTGCTTGTTTAACGATGGTGTGAATACCCTTATGGGCATTCATCTGCAGTCTGTACTTGTATTAGACACTTCAGAAGGGCAAAAGATGTGCTTTCTGTGGTTAACAGGAAGAAAATGTTTGGGGAGAATTAGCAGATTTAAATTAGAATTGTGCTTACTGGCACAATAGATTAATGCACAAATTCATCTCGGGAATCACAGGTTTAAGTCTACTTCGCACATAGGCCTGAACCAAGTACCTTTGAAGCTAACAGGAGTATTGCTGCGCATCTCAATGAGAGAGGCTGTAAAGTCCCTCCTTCGGCAGGCAAATAGTCCAGCAGAGAAACTAGATTGAAGCAGCTCATTTGTACACGCACAGGTATTTCAGAAGCTCACTTAGCTGTCTATTTATTCATAATTACTTACAGTCTTCCCCAAAATTTAGATGCATTATTTTTACTTAAATTCAAAACTATATAGCTTAATAAGCCTATTGAACTTTTCTGCCATATTCTAGGATGGTCCTGTGTTATATATTTTAAATATACTCCTCCTCGTCTGTCTGCTTGCCTCAAAGTAACAGAAGGTAGGTAGGAGATCAGCCACCCTTTGCAGCATCTCTTGAAGTCAGTGGAAAGATTCCTATAGGAGCTGATTTTATTCGATTCTACATAAATGTCCAGCCATACTGGAACAGAAACTCCCAGCCTTTAGACTCCCTCTGAGATTAAGGTTTTTCTCATAAATTTCTAATCGTTAAGGACTAGCCGTATGTCATTGTAACCTGGAGTAGTGTCACTGCAGTCAGTGAAGCAGTGCTTTACTGGGGTACTAAATGAAGATCCAGCCTGTGACAAAAGATACATCCCCTCAGGGACTATATACTATTTAGGCTTTGCTAATGATGAGCTTAAGTAGAATTGTCTATTTTAGCAGCAAGTTCACAAACGCATATGAAAATGCTGATTCAATTTTTATTAGCTACTAAAATGCTAATGATGCTCTGAGTTTTTTATACACAAATGAGTACAGCTCTTATGTTTGAAACAAAACTATCATGACTCCTAAAATGAAAACAAACTGCAAGTCAAACTTCACCTCCAGTAAGTGCTAGCAGAAACATTACTAGACTAATGCATATATGTTAATACTATAGTAGTACTCCTATAAAGCCATAACAGCCTTTAATAGGGCTCAGCTTTATTTCACCCATAATTTATATTGTTCCACATCACAGTGAGGAAGCCTGAACCTAAAAGCCTCCTACTCCAGCCACAGTGAGCAGGTGATTCTCATGGGACAAACGATACCCAGAATGAGGGCCGTATTTGTGCATTACAGGCAGCTGTGACATTTTTCTAGACAAGAATGTGCAAAGTGAACACAGAGGAAATTGTACAGCAATACCCTGAATTATTGAAAGGCTAGCTATGCAGAACAAACATAATTAAAGGGTCTCATTATCTTCTAAATAATCATTGTAAATAATGCTTTAGATAATTACTTCATTAGTTCTCAAAACACTGGCTTTTATTCTCCTCTGAGATTCCATCCGCTAACTCTACACTGAATAAATTGCCAAAAGGGAAAATCAAAAGCAGAGCAAGCATGTGAGCTGGAAGTGCAATGTGTACTTGTTGTATGAACTGATTTAAACCCAGGATGTTTTGAAATGTTTTTTGAAAATTTCCAGAAGGTTAAAAGTGGTTTGTGGGTTGCTTTTTTTATTATGTATGTGGTTTTCTTCAGATTGCTTTCTGATTCAGTTAGGTTTGTTTGCTAGCAGCTGTATTTAGCCATTTAAAATGGTTGTCAGCGTGGATAGAACCAAGATTACTCTATCTCACCAATGACTGTCCTGAACTAAACATATATATTGCCGTTTTTCTTCATTACAAACACCATGAGGCAGATTCAATAACAGAAGAGACTATGCCTCTAAAAGCAACAATGTAAACAAAAGGAAAGTCAAACACTAAGAGAAGGAATGGAAAGAAAATCCAAGACCTGCAATTAGAAGGCTCAGTAGCTAAGAAACTCTGCATTTGGAAAAGTATTTTTTTCAACAGCGTTCTGTCTATACTGCTAGTAATTAAAGCAATGGCTTGACAAAGTGGCAAATATTTTCCTGGTCAGGTCCCAAGTCACTCTGCAGCACTCCAGAAGGCTGATACTTGCAAGTCAGGGCATTTTAAAAGGCCTTTGCCAATAGTCCATTAAAGAAATTAAGTAACAAGAAGAAAATGGTAAGTCTGCAGAGCACATCAGCAATCACGCAGTCCTTTAGGTAAAAGGGGCACAGCAGACAAATCAGCAATATTTTAAACTGAGAAAAGAGAATAAATTGTCACAAAGGCAATTACTGAAATTTTGGAAAAGGAGATCAGCAGCAACCACAAAGTCTCTCAGATAAGTCTGAGCAATGAGGCAAGAGACCCCAGCAGCCAAGGCAGCTACTGGGAATGTTTTTTCCGAGCTTGAAGTGGATTTTGCAGAGGGCAGTGTAGCTGAATTGTTCGCACTACACAGACTCCCAGTATCAGATCTGTTCCCTAGACTCGGATCCAGATTGCTAGCTGTGCTTCAATCAGAAACCCCAGGGAATGGCCTGAAAGAATAAAGCTGGAGTTAATTGTGTTTCCTGAGAGAATTTCTATCCAGCTGAAATTTACAGCATTAAATACACAAGATTGTGAGGCAGCTCTAAATGAAATGGTTTTGTCAACCCCATCATCAGCGTTCAAAGGATTTGCTTTCCACTGTCCCAAGATAAAACCTGGCAATAAATTAAAACCAGAACAGGGCTTAGTCATACTTTTAAAAGATAGCACCTTTCATGACCAGGAGCCTGCTGTTCTGGAACAGTGACAGAACAGAAGCCAACCTGCCAAGACAGTCGATATTCTGGCCAAGGCACAGCATTGACGTTGTGGCAAAACTCCTGGAGGTGTGTACAAAGCATGCTACTGTAAAACCCTCATAAAAAGCTCTGCAGAGAAATGCTGATTAAGAAGATTAAACCAATCACATAAAATTGTTCAGAAGATGGACTATGAAGCAAAGTAGCATTCTTCCAGACCACTGAATGAATGGGACTGAGTACAGGGTTTTGTCACTTTGCACGCATCATTGATGATGGATTGCAACAACTGAGAGAGAAGACTCCATCCCATAGGGAGGACAGAGCATCTCTTACTCCCGAGCTACTTAAAATGCTGGAGGCACATGTTTGCAGTGGCATTTCTCCTCTTCTTTAGGAATCCTTTGTCACTTTTAATGAGGAACCAAGTTTAGGCCTCATTTACAGCAGTGGATGTAAGTCATAACTGCAAAGGGTTATACACGGGCCAAAGTTTTCACGTTGAAAGAACAAAATGTGCAGAAGATGGAGGTGTCAATGCTAGTTCTTTCAGTTCCACTTTCATTTCCTACATCTATAAAGTGCAAATAGTGTTTTCCACAATAGTGTTGTGAATTTCTCTAAAGCACTTTGAAACTTGAGATTTTAAACTATCTTCACCAATTTGGACACCCGCTACTTAACCGTGCCCTAGATAAGAGCTAGGCAATCCAACACTGCCAGATAGCTATGGGGAAAAAAAATAAAATCACAGCTGTAGCAGAGCTACTCACTGACCTTAGAAAATTTTACAGTTAATTTCCTTCCTCTGGCTGAAATAATCGGAAAACACAGATGCCTCTTTCAGATAAAAAGTTTATGAAGTTTTACTGTCTAGAAAGTTGGCAAAACATAAACCCCATTTAAATTATTTTACAATAACAGTAAGCACATAGCATGAACTTTTAGAAGTCTCCTAGGAGTATTTCTTTTAATGCTCTTTCACACACACACCAAAGGCAAAGACAGTGTTGTTGGCTGAAATGGGCTCCTGGGTACAAATGCGGTGCTCTACTGTCACAGAGCCCTGCCTGAGCTCCGACAAAGGCACATCAGGGACTTGGACAAACCAGGACTTAATTTTCCCATTCCACACGCAAACAGAACAGCTCTGCAAGAGCCCTGGTGAGCGTTGGATGCTACAGTGACCTACAAATGGGAGCCAAGTGAAGTCCTGAACAGGCTTTCGCAGAGTTGCAATTCCTCCACTTCTACTGAGCAACACCCGACCGGACAGAGACTCGTTTCAGGTAGTGCAGAACTACTCACAATGAAGAAATCACAGTCTGGTTATGATTGATTGTTGGGAAATATCATAGACAGTCCCCCCCGCCCCTTGTCTAAAGCTCATATATTCTGCATTTACTCTAGAGCACACCTTCAAAATAATCGTTTATATCCTTTAGTTCACAGAAATTTGTACCGCAAGCAGGCCAAGGAAAAAATTCTTCTCAAGACCAGATTGTCTACTTATGAATTTTTAGACTAGCAAAACGTTGTTTTGTTAGATGGACTTCCTGTAGAAAATCAATTTAATTAATCCATAGAGTATCAAGAGATACTGTTCTACTGTATGAACAGTCACAACAGAAAAAGGTTGGGTTTAAAAAAAAATAATAAATTTCATGTGAAAATCAAAGGTGTTTCATTCCGTGATGTAGAACAATATGAGAATCTGGTCTGATCTCACCAATGATGATGCTTTGAGCAGGAGGCTCAGGAGATGATCTCCAGAGATCACCTCCAACCTCAGTAATTCTCTGATCCTACGATACACAGATGTTCTCCATAGGCTTCTGTCACAATTCAGGAAAGAAGGAAGCTTAAAAACGAAGCCAAAGATTTCCTTACCACAAGCTGTCAATATTATTATACACACATTAATTCTTGCCTGCCTTCTCGCCTACCAGCCACAACATCTCATTTCAGATATTGACAGACTCACCCAATGTTAAAAACATGTCTGCTATTATGTAGTAACAGACTCAAAATAGTAAAAACCTTGTTAACTACAGAAAGTTAACCGTTCTGTGCAATACTACCAAGTAACCCTGTCAAATATATATTGAAGTCACCTCTCCCTTTTCTGTAAGATTACATTAAAGGACCATGAAGGGAGCTATTTCATAACCAGCACCTCTGCTGAGTCCATCACCATTCTCACCCATTCTCTAACCCAAATTCACTTGGTGTTACTAAAGCTGTCCAGCTCAGTTCGCTCTCAGAGGCCAGTAACCAGCGTGGCCTGACCCAATGCTCTCATGTTCTCTCTCAAGTATGGATACAGGAAATGCAAGTCTGTATGCAAGATAATCCTTATTTTCTTCCCAACCCACAGTCTGCTGTACATTGTTAGCTATTTGTATCGTAACTTAGCTATTTTCTAAGAACTATTTACTCTTGAATATCAAAATCCTTTTTTCCCCGTCCTTGCAGTAAAATGGACTCAAATGCAGTCAATAAAAGCAATCATTCTTTATAACACATAAACACAATTAATTTGTAATTACTTACCATTTCTGTATGTTTTCCTTTGTAATAATCTTTATTCCAGAAGTACTGTTCTTCAGAACCTAGTTGCAAGTGCTTATAGAATGCTTTTTTATTCCAAAACACTCATTCTAAGTGCTTTACTACTGGCAGAAGGACTTCACGTTTGACAGCGGGGGCTAAAAGCGGCTGCAAACGGTGCTACATAACAAGAAGCCAATTACTGTACATGACGGGGAAGGCTGAGCTAATTCACAGGTGCAGGGGCTGCCCCACTGACTGCAGCGGGAGGACAAGCGCTGTGGTTATTTTCAGAAGTTGCATACAAGCCGCGTGAACACATCAAATCAAATTTAACAGTAGGTAACATAAGTCTTTAAAACCCCGTTTCTCCCCCACCCCCACAAAAAAACCCTAAAACCACATCCAAACTGTTCTCTCAAAGCTACATTAAGCACAATTGTCTGAAAGGGTGGTGTTTGGTTTTGGTTTTTTTAATATTATTTTTATACAGGAAAACATCCCTCCTCATATGCAGCAGCTCCCTCTTTTCCCTTTGTCTTCTAAATTTTATTTATCACGCTTGCATTCAGCAAACCTCAGTGCTATGCTAAACGAATCCTGCATTGCCTAGAAATCTCTGCTCTGTGTTTTACACTACACAGCAAAGAGAAGCAGAATAAAGAGAGATTAATTTCTGAAATGGCTTCGATTCATTCTATTGAATTATGTTCAGAGTTGGTGCTTTTTCCACGGGTGGAATGGCACCAGTGTGAGAAGCAGCAGAAGTACCCGCACTTAAAAATAATCTGAACATTTTGGTTGTACAGACCTCTGTAAGAGTTTAACATTAACACGCTAAGATTTTACTTTCTTGGTTTGCCTTTATGGACAAGTTTGCCTTGTTAATTGCTAAGTTCAACATTCTCACTCCTACCCCATTTTCCCAATATCACAAAGAAATACCAGTCTAAACATAACCGTTCAATTTTCTTACCATTAGTCGTAAGTTGGCCAATTCCCAACTCCTAAGTGCTCTGGCATTAGCTCTGCACGCACACCCTCATGGCTGTTGGGCTGCTACAAAAGTTATAATGACGGTTGATTCCTATATGAAGATGGCACTGACTCAAATGAAAGCAAATGAAACCCCGAGCATTCTTTCCTCGAAATTTCTCCAAAGCAGCCCTCCCATGACAATAGTGGCACAACTCACCTTTGCCCTTGTACGGCACCACGCTGACACCGGTGCTGCATTCGCTCGAGCGCTGCCCATGTCACAGGCTGGTGGCAGCTCCTGCTCAGCACTGCTGCTGCAGCCAGGGGAGCCAGGTTACCCCGAGAGGATGGGCACAGCACTGGGTACCGCTGCCCCAGTAAAAAGCTGCTAGAGCAGCAATATAAATGCATCTGAGCTGGCAGAATGACTCCAGTTACCACCTGCCCATCAGAATCCTGAATCTATTCCAGAATTTCCAATTCTGGGGTAGGCAGGTAAGAAGTTATTTTAATTCTGCATTGTGAAAGATGCACTTTTATGAGGAATTTTTGGGAATACTTGAATGCCTTTATTCAAATAAACAATTCCTGTATTTTTCAAGTTTTAATAGTAAAGCAAAATTCCATGGGCATAATTTAAAATTAGTAAGTCCTATTAATATCTTTATTATGTAGTAGTATATGACTTACTTTGATCACCTCTACATCTTTTTTGGTAAAAAGATTTAGGAACTACACTATTAAGACCTTCAAGTCCTAGGTAGTGGTTGCTTGACATATGTCCTTGATCAAAAACATACCACCCTTAATCAAACGCTTCCTGGAAATATTCATCAAGATCACAATAACATCATAAAAATAGCCACAAGGTACTTGCTTAGATAAATTTATTAGTGCATAGGTTAGAGATTTATTCCCCTCCAATATTAAGAAAGAGGTTCACATGAAAAACAAGTTTTGTTTTGTTTTAAAACAAACTCATTGAGGCAGCTATAGAACAACAGGTAAAAAGCACGGAGTGGCCTATTCAAATTTCTGGTCTTGATGGGCAAATTATTCCATTATAAATAAAAAAATCCAACATGATGGGATTTTGGGGGTCATTTTAAGTAACCAGCTGTTAAACAGCAGAACTGATTTTACTCCCCCAATCCAATTTGTGTATCTGTATAAATAATATTTACTGATAAAAATCTAGAAAACTATAGAATAAAAATATATTTTACCTAGAATGAGTACTAAGGCAATCAGTCTTTCCTTACTTTGCATGTAAACTTCCTCACAAACATCGGTGAGTGTTCTGGACTTAGAGGTAAAGAAATTTGTTCATTAATGAAGCCAAACTTCTTGAAGTGACTTCTTTATGGCTGACTTGCAAAAAGACCAATAATATATTTTTTTTTTCTTTTTTAAACATGTTTGACATCAGAATAGCTCCAGCACATTCACAGTGTATTTGGACAGCAAAGCAGGAATATTCATACATACAACATAAATTGTAAACTTTGCTGAATTTCATTAAGTCAACATACTGAATTATAGTTTACTGAGTAACTTTGATCTCAGACATTTTCAAAAAAGATTAGTTTAAGGATTCTAACCTTTTAGGACAGAATTACTGCAGTTAACATTATAGTTTAATATTTGGAAACACTGACTGTGTTTAAAAAGGCACACGTTACACTTCCCTCTAATTTTCTTACAGTGTAAATATATCTACATATCTACATGGAAATCCTTAAACAATGAGAAGTCAAAAATTCACGTTACAAATATTTTACACACAAAATATAAAAATAACCTGTAACATTAAATGCAGTTATTTGGTTACATATGAAGTCTTTCAAGCTTTCAAGTCTCACAAGCTAGCATTACAACAGGTATGTATATACTAAAACACTTCATATATGTTACTTAACACATACATTTCATAACAAATCAGTGTCTTAGTTTGTATTAGGTTTCAGACTTTTCTGAGGGCGTTTATCCCTCTGTGCTATATTCACACATCAACATTAGCAAGCTTCTGAATAAGAAATGTTGACTTGGCTTTATAGAGAAAACGTGATTTTTGTCACATTCATATGAATGACAAGGCTGAACCAATTCATCAGTTTCCTTTGCTCAAGGATTATTTGTAAAATTATCTCCTCGGGTTGAAATTCAGCGTGCTTCATTACTGCATTCTTTTATCAGAAATGTTGCAACTAACTTTTTAATATAAAAGGCAAGGAAAAATGTAAAGCAATTAACCTTAGTCACACTGAAAGAAAAAAAAAATAAAAAACCCTGGAAAGTGTAAAAAAGGTTTTTGTTTTTCTTCTCAAGTGTAATGCAATAGGCAGACAGTTAAATAAGTAGTCTTTTCAGGATAAAATATTTTAGCACTTCTTGGAGAAAATTTTTTAAGTATAAAGCTTAGATAGGTTAAGGTGACTAAATAATTAATACCCTTAAAGACATGGCTGCATCTCATAAAAACGTTCACAAGAGTGCTAACAAAAGCAGCACTGGTAACATACCAAAATTCGTTATTAGAATTATATTAGCAACAGGAAAAAAACCCCAAACAGTCAAAACTCAATAGTCTCTCAACTCCCTATTTAAATTGTTTGTAACACTGATATGAAAAAAAATCCTAAATTACTTTAGTTTAAAACAATTGAGAGCAAGTTTCAGTCTTAAAAATGTATAGTTTATGATGGAAATCCGTACATATCCCAATACATTCTGATCTTCCTTGAAGAGTGATTTTGTTTTCATTTTTAACCATTGGTGATAGGTCATCATCATGGAACAGTGTAAGGCATCATTTATGAAAAAAGGTTTGGTTTTACTGAAGATGTATTTTGGAGTTTTTCCAGGTTTGTAACTCTTGGCATGTGCTTGCTATGATAGTGTTGTTGCTAGGATAATTCCAAGGATCACAAGCAGTACAGTTACACATATAATTATGAACATCAATTTCTGCAAAAAAGAGAGAAAAGTTGAGATTGAAATACCTTGTCAGATACAGAACTATTTAAATACATGCAGAGCCACATAAAATTAATAACACTGATACGTAATCTGAGTGTTTGGATTTTCTTTCTAAAGAACACTTACTGCTATGATTTCCTATTGTTAGTCTTTCTTTTCTAACATATATGTAATGTTAGAAAACTCTATCATAACTCATAGTTATGAGATAGAGTTATCTGTGTAACATTTCTGTATTTTGCTTCACGAATAATTGTTATTATGCACACCAACTTCCATAAATACCACTAAGTATAGAAACAGCTGCAATAGTGAATGTGTACTTATCAAGGTGAAGTCTAAGTACAGTAACACTGCTTACTGCCACCCTCCTTGGATAAATATTTGTAGCTTGCTCAAACCTTTACAGCTGCATGCTTAGTGGAATTCAATAAAATGTCAGTAAAAACCTTGTGTAGGTTAATAGCTCAGAACAACTGCAAGGGCCGGGGGGGCGGGGCTGGGAAGAAAACACAGAAAGCATGGGTTTTGTATAAATGCAAAGTCTGACACTAGGTCAGGTTTTTCTGACTAAAAGCAATAATAGTGTAAATCCTGTTATGTGCCCATAAACCAAAGCTGAGAAGAAACTGTTAACATCAAAACTAAAAACTACAGTGTTAACGAGTGTTAGTAGAGGAAATGAGCTGTCTGAAATGACATCCCGCTCATAGTGCTTTCTATATAGTTTCAAGACACTACATGTAAAAAGTTGAGTTTCTATTGGACTCAGAAGAGTTAATTGCTATTTTCTACTTAGTCTTAGCTAGGTGTTATTTTGACAGGAAACTGTAGATTAGTAAAGCAAAACCATGAATCCTCAAATTTATGTCTTAAAATTCCAGTTGGAATCTTTGCAGACTTCCTTTTACAAATATATTGTTATTTCCCACCGTTACATTTAGAATAGTACTAATAATTAACAGCGTTGATGTAAAAAATTTTTGGATATTCTGCAAGGCATAATGGCAAACTTCATGGTTGTAGGCACCTACTTTTAAGAAAGCTCTACTTAGAAGCATGGAAACCGCCATTTGATAAAGTTCCAAGTGTAACTGGTACTCCATATTTTAGTGCAAATTGTTTGCTGATGTGAACTTTCAGTATAAAAAAAAGGCACTGAAAGGACTGTGAGACAATAATTGGATTTTTTAGCCTTATTTCCTTCTGTGTTTATGAGTCTTAGGAAGCAATCACATTCTGTAAATTTCACAGTTTACCACTAGATGTCAGTTTTCAATATTCACATTCACAGCACGGTTACAGTATGCAGAGAGAAGATCCATCAGTATCTCTCAAGCCTATATTCCCTCCCCGCCCCCATACTAACTGTACACATATTAAGGGTTAGTAGAACAATACAAGCTACCAGAGCAAAACAGGAGCAAAATTAGTCGATTAGTTACTTACTGCCACTCTGGCAGGAAGTCATGCATGCTGAGGTTATCCAAGCATCACCGAATACCAACAGACAAACCAATAATTAGACCAATTACGGCAATCAACACCAATGACACAATAATGATTATCCACATTTTCTGTCAAAAAACAAGGTATTATTACTTTAATATTAAGCACATTAAGACTTGTATTTCATCAATTTTAAGTACTTAGTTTTTCAATCCACTCTTTTATTAAAGCCTATAGTATTCTCAAATTGAGATAAATTTATCTGTATACTCTTGCATGCATAAGAATAAACATTTAAAAAGTGTTTACAGGTAAGCTAATTTGATTAATACCTACATAATTATCAAAGATGAGAGAACTACAATTTATAAATACATAAAGTGGCCTCTTTTGGCTCTTAAGTATTTTTTGTAAATGTAACAGGCATGTTATCTATATGTAGATACATAAAGATACGTTATTCCCTCAAATCCACTTGCCATAAGAAGCCTCACAAAATTGCACACCATCTCAAAAGGGGGAATTAGAATGTCAGAGGAACACTTCATTCACTCTGCAATCATACAGTTAAAAAATATAAAAATAAATTACTTAATAGTTTGATTTCAGAATACATTATTTTCTAATGGGAAGAAATATACTGAAACACAGAACAAATTTCCATGTCAACAGAAAATGCCTGAATGTCACTTTGAACTCAATTTGTTCACAAAACTGAATGTTGTCCTTTAACGTCTTTCCAGAGGGAAGATCCCCCTAATCTAGTACTTTTACAAGAGTACAAAAGTAGTTATCTGTAAAAATAATTACAGATGGAATTCTAAAAAAGTTAAGCCTGCCTATTTTACTGCTTTTTTATTCCAGGTAAGATTACCAGTGACAGAGATCCAAAAACCTTTCAGCTTATTTAGAGTCTAAATAATTTAAGGTATCATGGCAGTTGATAAGAAAAACCTGTGAGTTTATCTACTAGTATAATATATTAATTTTTCTTTTGAGGTTTTTACCGCTGTAATGACAGCTTTGTAAAAGGAGAATTGCGAACATAGCCTTAGCTGGTCATGAACTGCTTATCTGTTTTTATAGCAGAAGTAGTTTCTACTCTCTACTAGCAAAATCAATTTTCAGTATCAACTATAATATATTAATTCACATTGGAAACTTTCTGATTTCTTCTGGATTATGGGGTTTTTTTTGTTTGTTTGTAAAATCCTTTGGTAAATCTCCCTCTGTTGTATACCGATTTATAACAATGTTTTCTAAATCAGTATTAAATATCACAGCTATAAAAAAGTAAAATGCATGTATTAATTCTACCTGGAGGGAGTGAATAGAACAACAAAATCAACTAAAACTGAAGGTCGCTTCATACTGTGCTAATTTAATATACTGACTAGTACAATTACAGATAGATAGCATACCCTTCGTGCTTTACTTTGATATTTAACTGCCTTTTTTGTCTCTTCTTTTGCATGTTCCACGTAATCTGATGCATTCATCACGTTCTTTTCTATGTTGTTGATCATTTCACCCTTAAAATGAAATTTTGAAGAAAAAAAAAAAAAACATTACTGGAATCCATGGATCCTTGTTTAATGAACCTAAGGGAAGAAAGGCTATAGAACATCAATGATTATTTTAAACAAGTGAATAATGTACATATTAATTGCTGACATTTTTTCTGCTTTGACGAGTAGAGGAAGAAGGGAATGAGAAGGAAGGGCTCAAAGTTCTAACCAAACAAGGAGTATTCATGGGCAGGGAAGGCGTATTTCTCCCTTTTGCAGGAAGAAATAGTGAACACCTGAGAAGATACCTTTGAATGCAAGGCATGTTTTAACAACCAAAACTAAGAGAGACACCTGAAGAGATCAGAAATCCCTTATGTGCCTGGAAGTGGGAAAGGATATTGACTATTTTCACACAAGGTTCAACTGTTATCTTGGGGAAAAAACCACATATAATAGCAACTTCAAATGTTCCTCAGAATCAAGGGTTTAGAATGTCAACACACAAAAAATTCAAATTAATTATGATGAATGAAATTTGGTAATGAAATGGAGGATTGGTGAAAAATTACAGTAAGTCTATTACCTGTGTTTCTGTCCATCAGAAGAAATAATCAGCAGCAGTAAACAGCAAAGCATTAAAGAATGATGCACAAGTAACTTTCATTCATTCCTAATTCAAAAGAAAGCTGCTACCAATTTGCCTTGGCTACATACTTAATATCAAAGCAACACAGGACTTCTACAACAAAACCCAATTAAAAAAAAAAATTTTCTTTCCAGGAAAGTTTATCTCCTGAACATTATTCTTTTCACTTTCCTGCATAAATCAAAGAATTTTAAGAAGTTAAAAATATTTTTGTAAGATAATTGGTACATAAAGACTACAAATAGAACAAATTTACACACATTTTAAGACAAAGCTTGTGAATATAAGAGATGACTTGAATGACTTGTCAATCCGTTTACATTCAGGTTAGTTACAAAGGTAATCATACCGTTGTGTTATGTGCAAGTTGCATACCTCCTTGCTAAGGCACATTTTATTGTACCACAGTAGTCCTTTACCACGTCTATGAGAATCCTAAGTTCCATAGATGTTAGCCAACATTCCAGGAGAGTTGATCTTACTTAAACATACACAAAATATTCAAGCATATTGCAATATACGCGTGTTGGAGAAAATATTAAGTATACCAACTGAAAAGAAAGTGTATGCTTAGTTATTCATAGCATAAACTGTAAGTACATCTAGATCGTAAGTTTATCTAAAACAAACCAACAAACCTTTAGTGATTAACTTTCATATATTCTAATCACAGTAAAAAACCACTGTTAAGTCTGTATTATCTGAACATAGGCAGTTGTTTCTGCATTATCTCAAAGAGGAAGACTAGGGAAAAAAATCCCACTTACGTAAACGTGTTTGAATTGGTTCATTTACCTGAGTCTCAACAAACATTGCCATGTCCATAAACATTTCATGTAGTTCCCGTATGCTAGATTCCAGTTTCATAATATCCTTGTGACGTGACTCAATTTCATTTAGAGCTTGCCTAGTTATTTGAGAGTCCGATATAATCTTCAGGAGAATAAAAAAAGATACGGAGGTAAGTAAGTATGTCCTGACACATTTCTAAATAGCAGAAGCAGGAGAATAGGAGAGAGACATAACTGGACCAAAAATACATACATCAGAAGTGAAGATTGAAGGGTTACCACTCTCTAACATTTCTTCCAGTTCCTCATCAGTGGTGGTCTTTCCAGCTAGCATAAAAACAACAGCATGTCACATAACATCACTTATTCATTATTGAACGTAAAATTTTACCATACCAGAAGGATGACAATTCAAACAAAATTCTTATATTGGCCATTTTGCATACAAAAAAAACCAGAAAGTATCAAGTAGTAGTCAGAAAAACGTAGATTCAAAGCTACAATGAAGGATTCCTGGCTGGTGGGGTTTTTTGTTGTTTGGTTTTGGGGTTTTGTTGGTCAAATTGAAGTTTGATCAGAAACATTTACAATGTACATATGAAGTACTGTTAAGAGGAGTGTTCTTCAGAAGAAAGTACTTGAGATACAGAGTATTAATATGACATTCAATATTTACCTATTCAATCATGTCACATTGGCACCTAATTTACTCCCCACCATGTGGGCAATAAAGTCTTTACGTAAATTTGGTTTTACCACCACAGGATTGCATTCATACTCCACAGAGAAGATGATTACCCATAGAGTACCTTCACTTTTACTTTTAATAATACATCTAAGAATTTATACAGTTCATTATTGCATGTTTAAGCAAATGGGTGCTATTGATCACACTGGTATGACAAATGCAAGTGTTAGGAGTTACACAAAGTGATTTGTATCGTACAGTTTTAAAAATTACGTATCAAATCCCTGTTCTTCCCATGTAAAATAAGTTAAACATCTGTAATAACTTATATAATTCTGTCCTATCAGTTGGAAGTTACAGTTTGAATATTACTTTCCGATGTTAATACCCAAGAATGCTGCAAAAGCTACTTTAGAATTTTTAGTGCTGAGGAAAAGCTGAAGGCTGTAACTCGGTCATAACAACATTAACTTTAAAGAACCACATACTGAGGTATTAGGGTCTCTCCCCTCAAATGTATGGTTAAAGAAGAATTTAACTTGCCCAATAAACTTCACTGAAATGCTGAATTGAACCATTAGCATGAGAGGCTAATGACAAACTGAGAAGTACATGAAAAGCAAAGTCTTATAATAAGTTGCCAACTTTTCTGCTTGCATTTCCTATTTCAACAATATATGTATTTGCGTTTATAGGAGATATTCAAGAAGGCTAATTTTAGGTACAAGACATTATGGATTTTTTTTACGACACTTTCCAAGGTAGATACTGTAGTTCAGAGTAGAGACAGGTACCTTTCTGAATGCTCCTCATAATAATCATATGATGAAATAAGTCAAATGTGAATAAATCAAATGTAAATCTAGCGGCAGCACTGATTCTATGTCAGCTGTATGACGTACTTATCGCCAAATATAGCATAGCATAAAAGGAGATGCTGTCCTGTCTAGCATATTAATTTTGGAATGGCTTTTACTAACACTTGCTATCTTCAGAACACAGCTTTTCTTAATGTCTCGTTGAAAGTTGCAACTTTGGAAATAAATGAAACAAAAGAAAAAGATACTTTAATAACTTTCAACATAAAAGAAACAATTAAGTGAGTTTTCTCTATTTTCTTCACAGCTGTTCTGAAGAGTAGTATCAAAAAATTTATGCCATTTTTCCCTCACATGCTTCAAGCAGATGTCCAAGATGTATGATGCTTTGCACCATCTTTAAGTAATAAGAAACAAGGGAGGTACTAACAATAATTTTTTTTTAAAAAAGTGTATTCGGGTCACTTACTTATCTCTAATTGTCTCTGTATCCGACCTTTGCTGCGTTCTCGAAAAAGAGTTTGGGTCTCGTTGTATTCCGTCATGACCTCCACAAACTTGTGAGCTAATACAGAGTGCTGTTTTTGAAGATTTAAAAACGTGGAACAAAAATGTTTATTTTTTTTGATATAGCAAATACTACTGCACAACAACGAAAGTGGTATGTACATTCCAACAAAACAGAACGTGAAGTTCTGAAACTATTTAAAAAAGTGAAACTCATTCTCCAATTTACTAGAATCCTTTTATTTTCTTTAATCTTATGAAATTATCATACCTGTGTTTTTCTAATCCTGAGGTCCACTGATGTCCGATTAACATTTTCACCCTGATCAAAACTTTGTTCAATAGCTAAGAACAGTACAAGAATATTATGAGTCAACGTTCAGTCTAATTATTTAATAGTGTAGGTCAGTTACTTTGTAAATACTATTAATTATTAATTTTTTTATGTACAAGATCCCACATACATGTTTAACATTTCAGGACGAGGAGAGGGGTGGCAACGATACATATTTATAAGAAATTAAAATAATTTTGATAATCGGTACAGATCTTAAGGCACAAAAACTACTTCAATACTCTTAACAGAGTAACACTACTGTCTGTTACTCTGGAAAAAATTCAAAAGATACAACAAACTGTGCTGCTCCTACAGTTTAAACAATAAACGCCATACCCTGGTATTTATCAGGGGTAAACCTTGCCAAGAAGGAATAAATTAGAGGACGATACTGTTACTGACACGGGCTGTACGTGTTGGCAGGGAGGTGGTTCTCTCTTTTTCTTTTTAAAAACTGAGCTGTACAATAGAATTTATGCATACATAATAGAGCTTTTATAGTTTAGAAGTTCAGCCACAATGCATTAAGTTTGTAACACTGCTACCATCCCGAATCATTACAGGTGACAGTAGTTTTATTTCTCTTCACAACTTACACTTTAACCTGGCTCGAACTTTATTAGCAATCTTCTTTATTTCCTCATTTAGTTCTTCAAGTTCTTCCTTTGTTCCTTTAAAAACAAAAAAAAGATTATTATTTTTAAGAAATGTTAATGACTGCTAATAGTAAGCCAGCAACCATCTACAACTCTTCCTTGCAATCTTATAATGGTATTCATACAACCATGCAGGGAAGTTTATTCTACTCATAAGTATTTTAAATATGATTTTTATAACAGCATACTACCAGATGCCTGCTTCTTATGACAGGCCCTTATATTTGGGAAATGTTATTGCCAAATCACCAACTAAACCAGGTGATAAAATATGCCACATTTTTTCTTAACATAATACTTTCAGGGTAATATTCATTTGCTGGTCAAAATGAAAGTTCACTGAAGTCTATCAAGTGAAAATACAGACTTATCTCATGTGGTTTTAGTTCTGTTGTTTATCACAGACTCATTGCTTTTACCCTTGTTACCATAACTGTACCATGCACTACCTATATTTTCTGAGGAATACTCTACAGAGTATTTATGAAGAACACAGCTAGATCTCTCTTACTGGGCTTACTGAAGACACTGGATTCACAAGAGCACACACTACTTACAAACAATGTCATGTTCCTACACAGTTTGATGCACAGTTCGAGCACAATGTTTAACACAAACACAAGCTGATAAACGACCTGGGACCACAGATTTTAAACATTCAGATGAACCCTAATTAAAACTGAGGTTGACTGTATATGATTAAGACAAAACACAGTCTGCAAAATAATTTGTAAGAATACAAATGTATGTGCATCCATAAGCAAAGAAAAAAAGGGGGAAAGAAAAACTAACATCCGAAGTTCAGTTTTCATCAATAAGAAGATAAATATTAAGCTCACATTGCAACATTCCTCAAAAGTATCTCAGCATCTTTTCTTCCTTTTTCTTTAAACCCTGCCCACAAACCCAGACAAGCCTTGAACTAAGAAGCGCTGAGAACAGAGAAGGTTCCACGTTTCTTGGTGAGTTCCCTAAACTTGAATTCTCTGTTCAGAAAGTACATCTTGGCTTTCAGCTTTGGGGTTACAGCCTCTAAAAATAGGGCTCCAGCATGGAAGTCTTACTACCACTGAAGCAGTTGGCTGTAGTGTTAGCGTTAGACGTGATCTCCCCCCTACTGAAGAACAAAGAGGACAGCTCTACCGTATGAGCTTCAGTTGACAACTTCAACATTTTCACTAATTAAAAGAAATGCAAGTAGCCCCTAAGTTTCTGAAGACACAATCAATTTTGAGATACTATATTAAGCTGAATTTTGATTTAAGAAAGGTTTGGATGATGCAACAAATATTCTGAAAATGTATTTACTCCAATGAAACTTGAAAAAGGTAAAAATAAGCAGTTGAAAATATTAATTCGATTCTAAATATGGAAATATTTAAATAAATAGTGTTATATTTTGCATTCTGAACACCTGATGTTCTATTCCTTTAGACAGCTAAAACAAACATTTCAGAATATCTAGCCACACGTATCTGAAATCTAAAAAAAAGTGATACTCACTTCCTTCAGGATTTGGTGCTGACAGGATAATGCTGTGCTGCTTCTTCACTTCTTCCACATTTTGAGCTATTTTTGCTATATTATTTCTAAGTTCCTCAACCTGGTGAAGAGGAAATAGGGGAATGAAAACATTAGAATAATTCGAGGTAAAGATTTTTTTTTTTAAATAAATCTTTGGTAGTAAAAACCGTAAAATATTTCATTGCAACATTTATAAGTATCTGACAGAAATGTTGGCATTTAAATAGCTTGCACTCTTTTTTAAGAAAAAAGGGTATTCTTAGTAGCAAATGTATTCTGTATAGCCAAAAACTTAAGTGCTACTATTCTTAATAAAAAAGATTTTAAAGTTCTATATGCAAATTCTTTGCTGACAGGGAGTTAAAAACACTTCTATGCAGTAAAGACAGAAAATACCCTGAAATAAACAAGCAAAAGTGTTACCAATATTCGATTTGGCACACCATTGCAAAGCATATTGGGGTGTGTGTATAGATGAATTTTTAAGCCTAATTACAGAAATTAAAAGGCACAGAAAGAAAACTGTAAGATTTGATGCATGGTGAAAACTCTAACTTTACCTGTTGGAAAAAGTCATCCATAAAATGGTCTTTTTCAACAATAACTGTCTCCCCATCTTCATTTCCTTTACACTGTAAAAAACAACAAAAAAAAACCTATGAAATAAAACTCAGGATACTGTTCTGAAACAACTATGACTTCCCCTGCGTCGCTACTGCATACACATTTTTGTCATTAGTCTGCCAAGTCAAAAAAAGTAAGTTTTCCTCTTCTGAGGACTCTAACCTAAAAATAAATAAGCAGATAAGTCAAAGAAAGTCACCCAACTCCCACACAGTCATGAATACTAAGGCATGTACTCCTCTGTAAACAACTTCAGGACAGAATCAGTCTGTGAGGGATGTCCCAGTTTTCATTACCTGTCAAAAAATTATTAAAATACAATTTTGCACATAATTGTTCTCTCATATCATAAGGATGCTTCCACAGTGAGTCCCACGTGAACTCAAAATAATATTCAGTTTCCTGAGACAGTAAATCAAACCCTCTCAAAGAAATACTAAGGGGTGCTGATGACTGTTTGTGGTGAAATAAGCTAAACATCTAATGAAAGCTAGAATAAAAAGCTATCAACATCTGCTTACTAGTTTTGCCCTTGGGTTTTTTCAAGGTTGCTGTTCCAAAACAATTTAGACATAATTATGCTACACTAAACTATATGTGTATTACATCATCAACAGACCCTTAGAACAGAAGCCAAGGAGACAGCAGCTCATGTTGACAGGATCTCACATCTAGCACTTCCAGCACTCACTTTCTGCTCCTAAACCCTGACCCTATTACCCAATAAGCCCCTTTGTTTCTGGTTTTATTAAACTAGGTAAGATGTGTATTGTTGGCATGACAATTCTGCAGTTTAATCCAATGTCAAACACTGCTATTATCTAATAAAGAAGGATATACTCAACAATGACCTACACGTCAAAATTTTCTAAGACTGCCCCAAATCTTGGAGGAAAGGTATTACTTATACTTTGTAACAGTTCGTTTCCTGACAATTCAGGGAGTGCATAAGGCCCTACGACAATATTTTTCAAAGAAAACATCTGGTTTTTATGCTCAGGGGAACCATTGCATCTCAACTGAAATAAAGGAATTTAGATGATATTGCTCTCCTGGACCACCCTCCAATCACTCATAATGAGCTGTGTGTCGTTAAAGACTTTTTGCAGTTAGCATTTTGGGAAGATGATTGCTAGAACTCAATATTAAAGAATCTGCCCTTGGGAATTGTAATCAATTAACAGTCTTGCTTAATATGAATAATCAAGGAAGACTGTGCCCAAGTGAAGTTATCCAACTTCTACCCACACCAGAGACTGCAGTGCTACAAAGCCACGAGTTTTAAGTTCATATTTAAGAAAGAGCTACACTTTAAAGACATTTAATTTTATTATCTATGTAAAAGAACACCTTCCGCTTACGTTTACTGAGTAAAGAATAATTTTCTGTTTATAACCACATCCTGTATTTAGTTAATTGAACTAAAAATAATGAAAATTGCATCAGCTAAGAGACTCAGCCTGTCAGCTTTTAGTTTGGTTCAAAGACCTTAGTAAAACATTAAACACTGAGATGAATCTTAAACAAATGAAAGATACAAAAATCTTACTCGAAGTCTTGTTTGCGGATGCCAGCCTGGAAGCAATCATGATTCCCACCCTGCAGTAGCTCAACATTCATTTCACTTTCACATTTTGGTTGCAATGGCACCACTGACAGACCAATTTGCTGTCTGCAATTTTTTGAAGGATTTAAGGACTGCCTACCTTGAACATTGGCACTCGAGACACCTAATGACTTGTCAACCTCTGTTCTCTACATTCTTAAATCATCACTTACCTAACATTCAGCTTTTTTGCTAACTGTCTTCAACTTAAGTGATGCACCTTCTTTTGAGAAACACACAATTCAACCAAGAACTCACATCAAGTTTAGCAGAGACATATTGTTTTCTCCTGGACCTTACCTCCTCAGTATAAACAGTATCACAAAAAAAGTTTCACGTCAATGCCAAGAGCAATCCAATGAGGTCTGTTTGCAGCTCATAACTTGACCTTGGGACTGGTCAAGTTATGACCCTGAACCTGGGCCACCCAACTCCATAAACGTTCATAGACTTATAAAATATATCAAGTTCCCTAAAAGCTGGTTTGTATAACAGAATCCAGCTATTCAGACAGGATTATTTCTCAGCCTCAAGTAGGAGGTATCCTGATGGCTTATGAAACTTTTGACATTTCCCATACCTTACAGAATTGCAGAAAGAAGGCTTGCTTGAGATGTCTCACCAAATTATTTGCTGGGCTCTGAAACTGAAAACCACTTTTGACCTAAAAACATGAGTATTACTTGTCCTTGAAATTCCAATCAAAGTTAGTTCTTTCTCAGTCCAGATGAGGCATATTCCTCTGGTGGGCTGCGAGGGTAGCACCTGACCACCACCATCCCAATCAATCAGACCCAGAGCTTGGGTGAGAGAGTGTTAAGACTTTCTCCTTATAACATCAGCGTTTCAAGAAATTATTTTATAACCGAGTAGCCAAGAAGATCTGTCAGGCAGCTTTGGCAGGTCAATCATTAACACATATTTAGTAGCATTACTGTACAACCAGAAAAACATCATATGGTAACAGTCTACAATAAATTACTTTACGCTGTTGTGACATGGGAAACACACAGCTCATCTTCAGAAAATTCCGTGTTTGAACAAAGAGTAACGCAAGAGATTAACTCAGGAAAAAAGGGAACTCAGTAATGTTTTCCTCCTTCTGGAAAGGTTCCTTTTGCATTTTTTCCACACCACCCAATTCTGCCAATTTTAACTTTTGTGACTGTGGTTCTTCACTCATTCCTGAATAGTTTTGGGGGCACTAGGTGAATGCCCAAGAAATAGCTTACAAAAAGTCAATGCAGTTATAGTTACAGTTGTTTAAAAAAAAAGCTACAATTAAATATAAATGTATTTTTCAAAGGTTATGTCTAAGGTATCCTCAGAAACACTCAAGAGTAAAGAAGTATAAAAAGCTTGTATTTAAAATGATTCACCAATCAAGCAAAAAAATAGATTTCAATAGACAGCTCTGCATTCATTTCAGCATATAATAAGATGGTAATTTGAGCCACATGAACAATGCACCCCAAACCTCAGATCTAGAACATCACACTTAAGCAGAGAAGGTTTATATCCTCCCTCTTTCATAAACGATTTAACAACAATAACAAAAAAAGTTTGACTGAGTTTTACTAACATACCTTTAAAAGGACATCTGTTTTTAATATCTGACACTGGCTGAATGTGCTAAACTGAGTGTCTGCGCAGAGATCCTACAGCTTTTTTAAAGTCAGTTTAAGATGGACTTGCAATCGAGAACAGCAAGCCACTGAAGGCTGGGAGAATGTTTTACACAATCATTGCTAGGTATTTGCCCTGTTGTTTTTTCTTCCCTAAATATCCACTATCAACCACTGCTCAAAACAGTGTATGGGATCCAAGAGAACCTTTTATTCTTCCTTTAATTTTACACTCATCTGTGCTCAAAATAACTAAAACCAGTCTGAGATTTGGCCAATTGTCCAAGTAATTGTATTAAAGGATGATTCAAACAGCTGAAATAATTTTGGCCTGTTTGGGATAATTTAGAAATGAAATTAAAATAATCCCCTAGGAATGGACAAATACAATTAGAGTTGCTATCTTCTGAAAAAGCGTGTACTTCACAAGACTTCTTCTAGCTAGAAAATAAGAGGAAGCAATGCTATCCGAAGGCTATATAACCTACATATCTTCAACAACTTTTCCAGCAATCATTTTAGTGCTGTTTAACTGCCTTAATACAGCCTATCAATAAATATATCAAAGAGTTATAATTTGATGTTAATGGCCCACAAACATTGATAAGTAACATTTCTCCCTCTTCTTTATAAAGGGAAATCTAGGAAACTATTACAACTTTTAATGACAAAATAGGTTGCTTGCTGTCAAATAAAATCCAGGAACACAGAAATGAGGACATATAAACTTAAATTCACATTTCTGCTACAGGGAATACTATATTTAGTTAAAATGAGTCAGTGTAGACTAGCTAAAGCACTAGGATCTCTTAAACTGCTTGTGTATCACATTTGGTCTTTGGGCAAAAAACTGGGTGGATGCAACTTACATGTCAAGTACAACCAAAGCAATACCCAATGGCATTTGGGTATTAAGGGAAAGAGGCAAGGCAGAGTTTATTCCTAAAGATTCTGCAGGCCCAAGCCTGTTTCAAAACCACAATGTTATGCTCTACCCTTCACTTAATGATTTAGCCAAACAAAATACAATGGAACTACACTAATCAAACTGAAGCAGTTTGAGAAACAGGCAAACAAACGTTAATGCATCATTTCTTCAAATTATGCATTCCTTTTCAAAGCAATCTCTCTGTGTGATGAAGGATTACTATTCAAAGCACTTGTAAGGGAAAAATCACTTCACAAAAACATGATCTTTTTCGACATTTCAAATAAAGATGTAAAATGGAAGTTGCTATTTCCATGAGTTCCCTGTGGAAATCAAGTTTTATGAAAGCCATCTCCCGTGGGTATGCAACTTTCAAAACTTCGAGTCAGCTACACACTTGCAAGTGATAAAATGCAGACTGGATTGTCAATGACTTCTACCTTCATTTTATGTTTAAGTATTTTCTTCACAAAAGAAGAAAACTTCGATTTTAAGACTCTAAGCTATTTGTTAACTCTACAGGCAGTGAAATCAGCAATACTGACCATTGTGTTTAAAGTACCAGCTTGCTGCAGTACAGTCATGTTTTCAGATGTCAAATACTAAGGCTGGCTTAAAACCCCCTGTGTACAGTTCCTTTAAAAACTTTTAACAATATCTAAGGGGGGTGTTAGGGTTTGTTTTATTTTTAAATTAAAAAAACCCCACAAACAGACCACACAACCGACTGCTGCTGCTTCCCCTCAGAATGAAAGATGTCTAATTGTTATGGATCATAAATTAAAAAGCAAATTCAGATCACCGTTTGCTGCTTCCTCTTTCTGGGAAACAAGCACTATCACTGAACTTTGGCACGTATTCCCACAACATTGGACACGTTTGGAAATAGGAAAAGGGAGTAAGTACACCTGAAAGAAATGACACATTTCTTTGGCATGACTCTGAAACATCTTTCCCAGTAATCTGTAAACTGTAATCTAACAATGCGAAAACTTTTCAGATGCCAATTCATCCTTTTGGAGAAAAAGACAAAGAGACCGGTAATTTCTTCACTTAGAGACGGGGCTTCCAAAATGCATTTTGTGATCCAGAAGATACGAACTCAATTTTAAGATCAACGAGCCCCAAACCTGCACAGAGCTCAGCACAGACCAACTTTTACATACATGTGGGGCCCTGGAACTATCACAGGATCTCCATTCCCACTTGTTTTCAGGAAAAGAAAGAGTCAAACACCCTTTTCTTTTAACCAAGCCATATCCTGTTGAAGACAGGCATGATGGTACCTCCCTCCAGCTCTCCATTCTTTTTTAGGACACTGTTTCCAAAGCGCAAATAAGGGAAAGGAAAGGAGCGTATAAACATAACCAGCTACCATTTTGTAAACACACGGAAAATAACATCAGCAGATAGCTTTATTGACGCATTACTGGTTGAACAGTTCCCCAGCAGATAAATCTACCCAGCTACACCCCGGCCAGCTCGAAAACAGTATTATTACCCAGTTTATCTGCCGTTCAAAGCGCGGAGGCTCGGGAGGAGCTGGAGGTCAGGAGGAAGCAGGGGAAGGTGATCTATAAAAACCGGAGCAGCCTCAGCTCCGCTGCCAGCTCCCGGGAGGAAGCCGCCCCCCCTGCCGAGGAAGGGGCTGGAAGGCGGCCCGCGGCGGCCGGGGCCTCCCTGTCCCGGGGCGCGGGCCGAGGCGCCGGCCCGGCCCAGCCCGCCGCTGACCGTTACCTCAGGCGGCGATAACGGCCCGCGCGGCCCTCAGACCCCGCCGCCTCTGCGCCCTCCCTCCTCGGCCCAGCCCGCCGCCCGCCTCCCCGCCGCTGCCGGCCTGCCCCGAGCCCTTACCCTCACCTCTGCCAGGTCGGCCAGCCGGTCCTTCATCCCCGCAGCGGCTCCGCGCCCCACCGCGGCTCCCCAGGCTGCTGCTGCTCCTCCTCCTCGCTCGCCGCCGAGGGCCGCCCGCGCCCGGCCCGCTGTCACCGGGGCCGCCTCCCCCGGGGTCCCTCCCTCCCCGCTCGGC
>JAOXNO010000006.1:10952932-10966924 GCA_028565335.1 Limnodromus scolopaceus | reverse complement strand
TCCCCCGGGGTCCCTCCCTCCCCGCTCGGCCGGGCGCTACGGACGGCCCGCTCCACCTCCCCGCGCTCCTTCCGCCGTGCCCGGGGCGGCGGCCGCGCCCCCCGCCCCGCCCAACCTCACGGCAACCACCGGCCCCGCCACGCATGCGGGAAGAGGGGCGGGCGGGCGCGGCAACCATCCCCTTGGGGAGCCCGCCTAGCGCTGCTGACGTCACGGCGAGGCCGGCGGTTCGGGCGGGCGCAGCGGTGCCGCCCTCCTGAGGTAATTCTCCGCCTTGCCGACGGCGAGGCCGTGAGGGAGTGGGCGGCTGCGCTCAGCTTGGCGAAGCAGCGGGCGGGAAAGTATGGATGAGCAGACTGGGGCATGTTTAAGAATGTTTAGAAGAAAAAGAAATGTTTGAGAGGGGCGCTTCGCGAGAGGGAGTGCTGGAGAACCGAGGAGGCTGGACAGTACCACAGGTACCTGTGAGGAAACCCCCGTCCTGAGGGACCGGTGTCCAACGAGAAATTATAACACTCACAGTTTCTGGAGATTGTCATGAGAGAAAATGTTGTAAAAAAAAAAATCTGATATGTTTATTTTTTAGTTTAATTCTATTTAATTTTTCTCTGGTACATGATGTGGGCAGGCTTCAATTGGATTTCATGTAATTCATGTTCAGTCTAAAAAGTGAACGGGTGGCATCCTCTCTTTGCTGGCACTTCTGCTCCTCACAGGCCACAGGCACATCCCTTTCCCATCTCACAGCACGAAGCAGTGGCTTGCAATCTGCTGTGTGCCCTCAGAACGGCCGAGAGCCATCTGTATCGTGACAGCACACCATGAGAAAGCTGCACACTCCCATCCCACAGAAGAGAAGACTTACTTTAACTCTTCAACTAAAATGTGTTAATACACGCTGCCTGTTAGTGATGTTTAGGGCTGTAATAAACTCATCAAAACTTTGCCAAAGTCTGAAATCTGTACAACAGGTGTGTCTTGGAGGGCTGGGAGGTTCTAGGAAATAGAGCATGCACGTAATATGGGAGGCAGAAACTCCTCCATGGTATTGTGTTCTGGGGTGTATGCTAAAAAGTACTACTTCAGACTATAGTCAATTACATGTAATTATTAGTATCTCAGTTCTATCACAGATAGGCTTTATGTTCTAGACTACATGTTCAGTAACTGTAAATTCTAAAAATGTTACTTTTGGATACTGAGCATAATAATCCAATGCATAATTTGCTTCATATATTTAAAGAATTTTATTCCAGTGCTGGATCAGGAATGTAAAGATCCTGAATTACCAGTGTATGCTGCTTTAGTGACAGTAAATTGCTGAATTTTTGTTTTCTGAAAAAATTTAGATCTACATCTGCCCTTCATCAATGACATAGTAAATGCTTCTCTTCCAGGAGTGTAGTCTCTTAATGAAACCTACAGCCAGACCTGTTTTACTTGGCGAAAGAATGAATAAAGTTTGTCTTCTGAATATATATTTTGATTGAATTTTGCTACTGTAGGATCCATTTACCTATCCATGCTGAAAGTGACTAATTTCCTCTTTAAACCTTTCAGTGCAATTTCCTGTGTCGCCTTGAACACCAGTGTGCAGACCTCCATTCCTGCCTGAGCTCACGTTCCAGAAACATTTCCGCAGTCATGGCTTTAACCGGGAAGTACAATTATGTTCCTTTTCATTGCTTTCCTGGGTATATTGTTGCCTTCATTTGCAGTTTACAAAGTCATTTTGCTTCCTACTAATACACCAGTTACATTCAAACATGCTGTTTAGCTCTGTGACCCTGTTGCAGTTATATCCAAACATGCTGTTTAGCTCTATGACTCTCTTTATCTCCAGCACTACCTTTTGTGCCATTGCCCATTTGCATCTTCCTTAGTAAGGGCTGCCTTTTACTTTGTGCGTTTATCTGCATCAGTGAGTTGCTAAGTTCTTCACAGGTGACCCAAGTCAAGATACAGGAAATGTAAAGATCTTTTAAAACTAATTATCTGCTGATTACCTAGAGATATCTTAGGGACTCTAATGTTTTAGATAATGATCTAACACTGCTGATGAATGCTTGGAAGTGTATTGTTGCCTTTGCTGAATGGGATTATCTGGTGGAGATATTTTGTGGATGCTCTGAACTGAACACTTATACATGATGATAAAACAGGTGATGAAAACTAGATTCCGTATAATAATATATCATGGTAACAACAAAATAAATATTTGCCGGGCACTCAAATGCTATGATAGGGGACTTTTTAATTAGAAATCTGCTTTAATTATTCCAAAATGAAGTATTAGGTAGTATTACCATTTTGTTTGCAAGAAAAAAAGAAATGGTTTACTAATGAATTTGTAACAATATTGAGAAGTTTCTAAAGTACACTGAGTGTTCTACACACAGTTACAGATTGTTTTTTTTTTTCCTGGAAGTTTTTATATTCTTAAAAATTGGCAAACTTCACTAATGTGGCTTTATGGGCTCCTATTTATAAACGCATGCCTATTTGTCAAGAAGAGAGGTGGAATTCACAAGGGTTTTATAAAGATAGCATTGTGCTGAGACAAATTTAAGATTAGTTACATATTCTGAAAAATATCCTTCCTGACACCTAGAGGCCATCAACAAAAATGCTAAAAATCCACAAACCCAACTCATCCAAAAAAGAGAAAGCAAGTTCAAAAAGCCACTGATTTTTCCAACAAAGAAAATCTTATGCAACATTTGGATTGGCATTGCACTATCAAATAAGCACAAATTACAGCAGAATGCAATCACTCATGTAAAACTTTCTGTGTACATTCCCTCTATGTCTGTAGAAAATGAAGAAAAAATAAGCTACGTGTGTATATGTCACCTGCCATGAAGTATTTTCTGTGTTAATTCAGACCAGAGATATTTTAAGAAATCATGTATTTATTCTAGATTATGGGGTGCAGTAAGCAGACTACATAAAAGCTGTGGAAGTATACTGGAGTAAAAAAAAATCAGAGACCTTAATAATCAGCATGAACTCATGACCTTGGTATTTATAGACCTATGCAAAACACCTAGGTTCTTTGAAAGTCAATTTTTGAACAACTTTGTTCCACCAAAGTGTGGGCTTTGAGAGGTTAGAGAATTATTCTAAATCCAGAGCTTCCAAAAAACCTTCTATTTTCATAAATGCGCTCTCTAGTGAATGCAGATCAGTTTGTATGAAGAACTGCAAAGAATGGTCATAAGGTACATTTAAGGAATGTCCTTTTGAACACATCTGCTTTTACCTGAAAGCTGTTCAATTAAACTCTCCTGCTGCTTTGAAATACTTGATTCAACGATGCTGGAGGCAGTTTAATAGGTTTTTGAAGTAACCACACGTGATTTTTAAACATTATCGGCAGAAAGAGCATCATCAGCAAGCTAAAACACTGATCCCGAGATTTCTGATTTTAATGACTAATCAGGGAGACTGCCGAGCTCCCCGGGCAGCTTAGCCCGGCCTAGAGGCTCTGCCTCCGCCCTCCCCAGCAACCTCGGGCCTTATGCCGACGCTGCCACTTAGAACCGCGCGTTCGCTCCCCACTCGCAGCCGGCGGGTACGCGGGCCTAGGGCCGGCGGAGAAGGAGGGGCTCCCGAGGGCCCCTGGCGGAGGCCGGTCCCCCCAAGGCCAGCGGCCGAGCAACGTCCGAGCAGTCTCGCGCGCAGCTGCCTCTCTCCCGCCCGCCGCTGACCACGTGACGGACGGCCCCTCCCCCTCCCCGTGGCCGCGCGGCGTCGCTCTCCGGGTATTTGAACCGCGCTTCCGCCATCTTCCCAGCGCCCAGTCACTGAGGGGAGCAACGCGGAGAGACGCCTCGGGAGAGGTAACGGCACCGAGTCGTTCTCCTCTGCCTTTCAGGGGTGGGCGGGGGGCAGCGTGGCCGCTGTGAGAAGTGTGAGCGGCGGGGATGGCGGTCACCGTTAGCTCCCGCCGCACCTCGGCGGGAGGAGATGGGTTGGGTTGCAGTGAGGCTGGGCCCGAGCAAGCGTTGCAGCTGTGGTGCTTGATCTGTGTCGCGTCCCTTCTTCGTCCACCCCTCGGAGCGGGGGAGGTGGAAGGGCCGGAGCAGTGCTGCGCTCCGTCCCGGGTAAAAGGGCGGGCGAATTCCGGGAGGGGAAGCGGAGTGGGGCCTCCAACGGCCTAAGCCGGCGGGGGAGGGGAGGTGAGGCGGCGCGCGCTGCTCAGTCATGGTGGCCGATAGCGGGGAGAGGCGCTAGGCCCGTTGGCGGGGCCGGGGGGCGCTGAGGCCCGGCTGGAGGGAGGCTCCGCTCGGGAGCCCCAGAGGACTCGTGCCTGGTTCTCCCTACCAGCAGGTAGGTCGTCCGGAGCGGTGGGGTCCTGCTCCGGGTGGGTTGGGGAGGGCTCTGTGGAGGGAGGCGGGGGTCGGCCTCCGCTGGCGCGTCCGCCGGAGGCCGTGGCTCTGCCTCGCCTCCTTCGAGCCCGAAAGGCGAAGAGCTGCTGCAGCGGCGGCCTACCGTTACGGGGCTCCGGGAGTGGGCGGGGAGGTGCGGCCGCCATTACCGCGCGCTCCCGCCGCATGCGGGGAGAGGCGGTGGCGCTTCCTGCCCCGTGAGGGGGCCCGGGACCACGCGGGCCGGGGGGGCCGGGCCGCGGGCTCTGCCTCTGCCGGTGGCGCCGAGTGGGGCGCAGAACACGCGCCTTAGGAGGCGTTTGGGAACTGAAAAGGGCGCCCGGCCCCTTCCGGCTGGGCTTTGAGTCGGCTCGCCTGTTGTGAGCTCACATGCTTCCATTTCCCCTGCAGACCCAGCATGGCCGCCCAAGGAGAGCCCCAAGTGCAGTTTAAGGTAAGGGAGTGGTTTGGGGGCTTTTTGTTTCTTTTTTTTCTCTCTCCTTCAGTAGAACTGTAGCACAAGCGACTCGAGTGCGAACGTCGATGACAATTTTTGAAGTGCTGGTCTTTCCTTAACAGTGCAGTTAATTTATTGTAATACTGTATATAACTTGTACAAAAAGATTACCTTGTCCTGTGCCAATCTGGTCCTATTTTTAGTTTAGTGTAATACATTTTAGTGATGCTTTGCCTGTAGAATGATTTTTAAATTTCAGAAATGAAGTTCACAGAAAAAAGTGCTTAAGGTGAATTAGAATAGTCAGTTTTCTGTTGTGTGTTAATTGTTTGGGGGGGAAACATTAAAATGTTTCAGAACAAAATTTTCTGGTGTTTTGTGTGGGTTTTTTCTTATAACAGCTAGAAGCAATTCAGACTGCTTCATGAAAGGTTATTACTAGTGTTTCTTATGACACTTGTCTAGAGTAACCCAGTTGTTAGTAGTGCAGTTGTTTGGGGTTTTTTGTGTGTTTTTTTTAATTGTAAGATTATGTTGTGTTTCTCCACCTTGCATGCTTAAATTAGTTCCTCTAAATATGGTCACATTTAGATTGAAAGCCTCAAATAGTCTTAATTCAGTCACTTGTAGTTTAGTAGAACCCTATTCACAGCACATTGTAGTTTTCAGCTATAGAACTGGAAAGGTCTGACCGGAGTTGTAGGTTTAACAAATTGGGTACCAGTGCAGTGAGTCACTTCATGGGGAATTTGGTCTTTTCTTTATAGCACATAACTAGTATTTACACTAAAATGACCAATAAATGTCTCTAGGAGGATATTCCTCTAACTTTTTTTCTTTTATCTATTAACAGCTTGTCCTGGTTGGTGATGGTGGCACTGGTAAAACAACATTTGTAAAACGTCATTTGACTGGTGAATTTGAAAAGAAGTATGTAGGTACGTCTGAAGAAACACTTGAGATTTAATATGTTACAATTAGAAGTGCAATTCATGACTTGCTAAGTGCACTGCTTTTTCTTATTACTATAGCGACGCTGGGTGTTGAAGTTCATCCTCTGGTGTTCCATACTAACAGAGGCCCTATTAAATTTAACGTATGGGACACAGCTGGCCAAGAGAAATTTGGTGGCCTGCGAGATGGCTATTACATCCAAGGTAAGATGTGTGTATATTTGGGAATATTCTCTACTTATTACAGTTCAATCATTCATTGTATTCATGTTGACCACTCTGAAAGCTGTCAGTGATGAGCTGATTTCTGGGTCTTCACAGTCTTCATTTTGATGTGGTAATTCCCTTTGCTAGGCAACTTGTGCTGATGTAGGAAATGTTCTAAGATTGTGTTCCAGTATGGTATTACAGGTTTTGGTATTAATGAAGAGTAGTGGTACACCTTTATATCCATCGAGATACTGCTGATGAAATTTAGTGTTTCAGTAAGTTAAAGTATGTGCTTCAGTTGGTATAAATTTATATCTGTATTAGTGTATTGTGCTGAGGTAAGGACTTGAAGCACACAAACTTTAAAATTTTAGATACAGTAATGAAGTTGTACATCTTTGCCAGAGTCTAATTGTCTTTCTGGAGAAGTACTGATAATGTCCTTTAGCTTCTGCTTCGCCAGGCTGAGTTTTATGTGTACTTCAGTCACCTGCATATCTTTAAAATTTTTCCAAGGGATTATTAGATTTTGACATTGTTGCTTTTCCCTTAGAAGTACCAGGATTGAGTCAAGACCCTATGTTCTTTGAAAAACTGTTCCAGACAAAAGCATCCTGAGATGTGGACTACAAGCTCTTAATTTACCTGAAAGCCTCAACAGAGTGGCTGAGATCAGCTAAATAGGTGCTAGCTGGTTTCTGTCAAATATTTGTGCAAATCAAAATTGGCTTTTGTAATCCTTGTGTATTCTCATTCCATGCAACACCATGTTAGTCAGTGAGACAGTTGCATTAGTCAAAGTAGCTGGTGTTTAAGATTGGGCACTAAAGAGGTGAGATGACATGCCCATGGGCTGAGTTCTGTGGAGTCGTGCATTGAATTTGTTAATGTGGGATCTCAGAACTGCGAAGCTGAGAGGGGAAAAGTTAGTGCAGAAGCTTAACCCTAATGCGGGATTTCTAGGGGTAACTCTTCTCTCTTCCCATTGTAAAAACAAGTGCTTACTCTCCTGATGTAACTGCTGATGTCTCTTTTTTTTCTTGCAGCTCAGTGTGCCATCATCATGTTTGATGTAACATCAAGAGTTACTTACAAGAACGTACCTAATTGGCACAGAGATCTGGTACGAGTATGTGAAAACATCCCTATAGTGTTGTGTGGCAACAAAGTGGATATTAAGGACAGAAAAGTCAAGGCAAAATCCATTGTCTTCCACAGGAAGAAGAATCTCCAGGTATGTTGGTGTGAACTTGTAGGAGTCAAACTTGTTGGCTCTGACTGCAGTTGGGTTCTATGCAGTAATGGAGTTTTCTGCCTTTGTCAGTGCAGGCTAGAATATTTCAGCTTTACATCCTGTTGGCTGTCTCAACCTAACTTCAGGGAAGGGGGAAGTGATGGTGTTAAAGATGCAGCAGAAGCTGTGTTAAGCTCTTAAAAGAGCTTGTATGTGTATTACTTTCACTGTTTAGAATTTCATCAGAGGACACAGAAGTGAGACTAAGGTAGATCAAGTCACAGGAGAAAGATAGATGCACTCTTGCCTCCTGAAAGTTACATCTCTCATCAGACTGCTGGATGCTTTACTTTTATCACTTTCTGCCTATTTGCCTGAAACTCCGCATTTCTAGGCACTTAGATCATAGCTGTTTCTGAAAGCATAAACAGAAGTCCTGTGGTCAAAAGGAATGCCGAGGTAAAAGTGGAGCAATAATGTGCATGTTAATTTTTGTATGCCCTAAATACCAGTTGGAGATGTCTTTTTAATAATCTATAATGCATACTTTTTTGCAGTATTATGACATTTCAGCTAAGAGTAACTACAACTTTGAGAAGCCTTTCCTCTGGCTTGCTAGAAAGCTAATTGGAGATCCTAACTTGGAGTTTGTTGCCATGCCTGCGCTTGCACCGCCTGAAGTTGTTATGGACCCAGCACTGGCAGCACAGTATGAGCAAGACTTACAGGTAAGTGAGAAAGGACACAAAGGTCAAATAATTGACTGGTAACTAGTGTTGGGACTCTTGGGGCAAATAACTGAAGGATAGTTCTTAAGTGTAACTTATTTGTTCCAGATTGCTCAAACCACTGCACTGCCAGATGAAGATGATGACCTGTGAGGGATGAAGCTGGAGCCCAGCGTCAGAAGTCTAGTTTTATAGGCAACTGTCCTGTGATGTCAGTGGTGCAGCGTGTTTGCCACTTTATTATCTAGCTGAGCAGAACATGTGCTTAATCTTTGGGATGCTGAAAGAGATGAATGGGCTTCGGAGTGAATGTGGCAGTTTAAAAAAAAAAAAACAAAATGAAAAAAAAACCAAAACAAAAAACTTCATATTTTGGACCTGCATATTTAGCTGTTTTTTGGACTGCAATTACTTCCCCTTTTGAGTTTCAAATATAAGACTGCTGCAGTCACATCAGAGTGTTAAGTGGTAAATCTCGTTTCTGTCATTTTCATTCTTTTTTGTTTAGATAATAAAGTTGTATTTCGAGTATCTCTAAGCAAGCGAACTTTTCATGCATTGTTAAGAAAACTCTTCAAAGTGTCTTCTGTTTTTCAGTTGAGGCTAATACTTGGTTGTCTACTGCCTTTCTCTGTTTTCCTTTTCCCTCCTGCTTCTCATGTTATGCTCCTCTTGCTAAATCAGAGCTAACAGTTAACCTTCCCTTGATTTCCAGAAGCATAATTAAAGCACCTGAGGAAAGCTGAACTAACTGCCAGGTAAAACTAAAGCAGTGAACACTTGACTGGTAAATGTGACTGGATCAGCATTCCCATGCAAATGGGAATGTTTGTGGTCTGCAGGGTGGCTTGAGAGAAAAGTGTGTAGTTCAGCTTGCATATGCTACCATTAGATACAGTCTCAACTCTAATGTTTTCATACAACATGCCTTCACAGAGCTCTGTATTTTTAGTAGCCAGAAACAAATTGCATCTAGGTCTGTTAGGTGACTCTAAAGCTGTATCTTTGCATGGAACATCATTCAGTAGAGCTATAGCTGATAAAACAAACTCTCTCTAAGAATCTTAAATTTCACTAACTACAGCTGTAGTTAGAGCTAAAAAGCTCTTGGCTACAAAAACAACATATTAACCAAAACCACACATAATAAATATCTAGACTTTACTGTAACTGCACCAAGTTCTTAATTTGAAACTCTAGCTTATTACAGCACAAATGGTGGAAAATGTCAACTTTTAACACTATCTTGTAGAGATTAATCTTGGGTCAATATTAGTACTGCTAGTAAACAAAACTAAGATACCATTTTTCAGTAGTGTTTGAGTACATGAAGCCTTGAACTCTTCAGTTTTGTATTTTTGGTTTCTTAATAAAGTGGAGCATTTCATTTATTCCTTTTAACTTGCATGTTTGTGTATGTAACTCTTACTTGAATATGTAACTACTCAACTGTTCTGGTACATGATAGCAAAGAGTGTGGACTATGATTATTCTGCAATACAGTGTAAAGGAATCACTTTTAAGTGAGTACAAGTTAAGAGTTCTAGGGTGGGGTGTGTGGTTTTTTCCCTTTCTTGTAGCTAGTCAGTGAGAAGCTGAGTTGGGGTATTTAGAACCTGAAACTCTTAAATGAAAATAAGCAATGTCATACACTTAGTTTGCAAGAAGACAAACTCCCACTTAACATTCCATTGAAGCTTGCTTTAACTTCATATTGTAGGTTCTTGCCTGTAGTGTTTACTAATTTACCTGTGCGTATCTTGGTTAATACTGCTAGCTTGACTGTCTGCTGCTGCTTTACTAGGTGTGGTAGCTTTTTTTTTTTTGTCTTCAAGGTGTCTCACTTCTGAAAATGCACTAGTTAAAAAAAAAAAAAAAAAACAAACCCACCCAGAAATTGATTTAGAAAACTTAAATAGTTCTATAGAATTTATGTGCCTTAAGATGAAACAGCAGTATTGGTCTGTAGTGTGTGTATGGTGTCATCTTCACAACTTGCTGTGCACGGGTACTAGCCTTGGTATGAATTCCTACAGAAGAGCTGAAAAGATTATGGAAAGGTAAATAGCTGTTTGAAGACTGTTCTGAGCTTTGCTTTGTAATTGTCAGTGTTACTTTGAAGTCCACAAAAACTCATCTCTGAAGTAGGCAGTAATAGTAGTCCTGCTGTAAAGTAATTGCCAACCTGAAATATTTTGGGAGTGGAATTAAGTCTGCTTGTTGCAGCATTACACTTGGTTTTCCACATCTAGTCCCTGTTAATTGTTGATTATAAATAGTGCAGGTGGCCTTAATATGCATGTGCAGATTCCTCAGTTGAAGTTCCTGAACTATAACACTAAGAAAGTTTTCACTGATTTGGTTTAGGCAAAATAATTTTACCTATTTAATCAAGTAATGAGGAAAATAAAACTTGTATTTGAAGAACTTCTGTACTAAATAGTCATACTGGTCTGTATGAGAGCTCTACCATTCTCAGGGCTGAATTGATGAGACTGAAATCTTTTGTTGCAATACATACTTGGTTCTACTTGCTTGACTGCTCTATGGCTAGATCAGATTAGTTGTAGGAGTTCTAGTGTTCTGTGCACACCATTTGGCGAGTTCTCCCACGCTAAGATCTCTGGTTTCAGATTCATTTTTAGTAACTTGTCATTACAGACCATGCTCAGCTTTAACTTTGAAAAGCAGGATGAGGTGCTGGGCCATTTACTGTTCCTAGTTCCATGATAAAGCTGTGAGTTTTTCAGTGTCCAAGCCCAGAGGGTTGTATTAAAGTTGAAGAGCTAGTGCATGTGCAAAATAGGCAAGGCAAAAGCATTAGTTCAAGAAACTGGTGGAGGAAATGTTTTGCTACTTCTGACTGAGCCTTTAAATGAAGGAGTATTAAGCTGTCGTTAGAAAAGCTAGGGTTGCCTTTGTATCTCTCAGGATTTCAACAAAGTTGTGTTTTGAAAGATTGGAGAGCACCTCTCTGCAGCTGGAAATGGGAAATCAATATCTCAAGAAAGTTGAAGTCTACCCTTCTTGTGCCTCAATTTATCTTTGTCTTTTTCCTTTGGAAATGGTTCTGTTGCGTTGCCAATATGGTCTTAGTCTGAACTAGTGGAGAAAACGGTGCTGAGACAAATTGTTCATCTGTCTTCCACCTTCTTGAAACAAATACATGATTTGATTGAAGCCAGTTGTTTTCCTGACCTGGATTGGTATTACTAGTCACTTTTTCACCTGAGTTTTGGCAACAGTTGATCGGACCCTCTTAAACCAGGATTGATAGCAGTGTCTTACAAGTAATTGAAAAGCTAAATCTGCTGCTGCTTTGATCAGTTTTTTTTTGCTGTGGGTACAATTAATTTGTAGCTGTTTATGTGTGTGATTTTTTTTGTGCTGAGCTGAAGCTGTTAAGAATCTTCTTAGCACAAGCTGCTCTGTGAACATCCCATGAAGGATTTCTTCCTTGCATGTCTTGTAACACTCTCTGCGAGTGCCCAAAATTGGGAAACGTTTTCAGCCAGAAACTCATGTTGGGAAACTGCTGTCCTGGGCCAGTAGCTCTTTCAGACAACACTTGGCTCATAATGCTGGGAACAGCTGTAGTGATTTTGGGTCTTTGTTGCTTTCTGGTTTGTGTGTAACTGTTGTTGTGGTGCAAGCAACTGCCTTTCCAGCTAAGAGGGCAAAAAGACTGATTTCTCTTTCTGTTTTAGAGCTCACTCGGCTGCTTGACAATGTAATATTAAACTTGGAATAATTTTGCGCTCAAAAGGAAGGCTTAATATGATAACCTCTTTAGCAGACTTAGTGGGACTTACTCATGTGCCAAACCGTAGCCTCTTTAGAGCTCTCGTTACTAAATAACTGTAGGAACGTTGAACCATAAGGCATGTTATACCAATGCTCTAGCACAGAGCCTGAATCTCCTTGGGTTATAGATTTCTGTGTACAAGACAAATGCTTCTAATTGGGTTGTGTGGGTAACTTCTAGTTCACAAAGTGAGCAAGTTGTTTAATGGGTGAATGACACTTCCCCAAAATTCTAGTGTGCTACAAGCTGCATCACTGAAATGAGCCACTGTTCACATAAGGGCACTAGTTCAGTACAGGTTGTTTATTTTGGGTAGTCATAATTGATGTCTGTCTTGCTGTGATCTTGGAGTTTTGTGATTAAAAGAATTGGATTCCCATAATTCTAATCCTTGCTTGAGGGGGAAAAATTGAAACTGTGAGGACAAATTTCCCAAAATAGTGTTATAAACATAATTTCATGTTTTATGTAGTATTACCAAAAGTTTTAATGTTTGAGCCACTATCTCTGAAGTCATGGGTTTTATGCTTAATGCAAGCATTCAAAATTGCGTTTAATCAATATAGTTCCAGGTTACTAGGAGGCAACGAAGTTGGTTTGCTCTGCCTATTTCTGTGTTGACTGTTTATGAGGTCTGAAAAGGGCAGCTAAAAGAAAAAGCATAGAGTTGAGTCAAAAACAGGAAGCTTATAAGGTTGTTGTGATCAATAACATCTAAGAAGAACACTTTAAACAGTGTCCTTCCTGTTATAATTGGCTAAGGGACAAAATCACTGATTATGGTCTGAAGCATCAGGATCTTTCTTGATACAGCTATTTAATTCTTCTGTACAAAGTGTTAAGCTAAAGACAGCAAATCAAGTGACTAATACTAAATCGTTCATGTTTGCTTTGAACTTCTTTTTCAGGTAAGAGTTAGCTTGCATGAGCCAGCACCACAGCCTGATTTCCCAGTTGTAATGCCAGCTCCTGTTGCTGCTACTTCATAAGCTTTTCACTACGCAAACCCAGTGGTAACTGCTGATGACTCTTTTGTATCTTAATGACTTTTGAAAGTAGTGCTGGAGGGAACTAATGTGTGTTTTGCTTATATTGAGAGTCTAAAAGAAAGATAACTTTCCTGTCAGGTCTTTTCGATGGATTACATTATAAAAAAATAAGTCTTAAAATTTCCAGATCTCAGGTTGAGTTCACAGGGCAAGTATTTAGGGAAATAGCTTAAGCCAAAGAGATTTATTTTATTTAGAAATAAGGAGGCGGGTCATAATAAACAAATCTCTATCTACATTTTCTGGCGTTATTCATTTTAGCGTTCATTTCTATTTTTTGTTTGTTTGGATGTTTTGTTTCACTTGAATACCTAAATTGATGTCTGGTTATAAAACTTAATTTAAGCTGTAGCAGATGAGTACAGTAATTCTTCAAGGATCGTATATAAAAGAGCTGTTTGAGACACATAATCTGCCAGTCACACGTGCAGAAGTTCTTGCCAGGTACGTAAGGCTTAAACTAGATGAAAAAGAGTAGTTCTTAGCTCCTCAGCTGAACAAATCTTACACAGCTTTAATTTATTTTTTTTTTTTTCATGGAAACCGAGCAGTTACTACATTATTCTTTTCTCTCGCTAGAGAGCAGACTGTGAGAAAAGGGGTAATTCCAGGCTGGAATGAAACTTGCCTGATGGGGGGTAAAATGACGGTTCTTGCGGTACCAGCTTCAGCCACACGGTGGCGCAGCCCGCCTGTGCAGCGGCTTTGCACCAGGGAGAGGGTGTTATATTGAAATGTACCTGTTGGGGTTGCACAAGAGTCGTGTATTCAAGAAGGAAGCAGCGTGGATGATTTTGGGTTTATTAATAGTAAGAAATGGTTATAATGTGCGTGCAGTACTGATCCTAGTTGATAAAAACCTAGAGTGGGTTAGGTTTTTTGTACAGTGTTTCTATTTGTTGCAAAATAAATATAAATGGACTTCTAATAGGGTTATTTTTTCATTAAGTTAAATCCACTAAGTGCAAAATAGACCAAGACAGTAATTTAAATTGCAGGAGGATTTTTGTCATCCTAAAGTTGTTAGCATAGCAAAGCTTAGGCACTGCCATCATGTACTTTACTACTTTTTCCTACTCTTCAACAAATCTAAGTTAAAAAATAAAAATTAAGAATCGGAGCTTACTATATGGAACCAGTCAACATCTTGCTAACTGACATTGAATTAGAGTATAACTTTACTGGG
>JAOXNO010000006.1:10833169-10952832 GCA_028565335.1 Limnodromus scolopaceus | reverse complement strand
GGGGGGGGGTTGGGGGGGACGGAGAGGGGGAAGTATATTAAGTGCTGGTCACCTAACATTGATGCAAACCAAAACTGGTGAGGAATATGCAGTAGTCACATGTAGCACAGTCTTGTAATTCATGGTTTGATCTTGCAGTCAAGTTACTGTATGAATAGTGAGATGAGCAGAAAGCTTGGAGGATTGGTGTCTTGAGTATTACAGTTCTTGTTTTGATGTAGAGAGCTGTAAATAAAGAAGGAAGATATTCCTCCACTCAGGACTTCCAGATTGAAATTAGGATGTCTGGAAGAACTGCTCTGTGACAGATTTCTCTAGTTATGCTGGAGGATACCAACTTTAAAAAGTTCCTTAAATGTATTCTGCATGTTTCATAGGTGATAAACTGCATCTGTGCTGTCCATCTGAGGTCCCAGTGTGGAATAAGCAATTCTGACTCTCTACACAGGCAAATCCCTGGCTGATGCTCTACCCATGGGACTCGTGGCAGCTTTTGCATAGGAGAAGCCTATAGCTTGGCACAAAACCAGCGTGGCATCTTTGGAAGCGTAGCCTAGACTGTCAGTAAGGCAGAGCAAGAAGCAAAATGTTGCCTTAAGCAGTGAGATGACACCTCTGTTGTAGGGCTGAGCCTATGAGAAGGAACATGAAGGAACTCAAAAGCAGGAAGATGAAAGCATGCACAGAAGTTGGGCCACCAGAAAAAGTATGGAGAATAGATGAAGAGACATAAATTATGACTAGAGAACTGTCCTGGTTTGAGGTAAAACAGAACCAATTTTTTTTTTTTTAGCATCTTAGTGAAATGCTCATGTGCTAGTAATGTGATAGTGATTAATCCAACATTCCAAAGCATAACTAATTAGTAGCAATTATACTTAATGGAAGTTGCTATTAGATATCAAACCAAATAGAAGAAAGCAGTAAGGGGAAAAAAAAGATGCAGATTGGAGAGGGAGGAAAAATGCCGAAACTCTCCTTGCAACTGAGAACTTCACTAGATGGTTCTCCACTACAGAAAACTTAAAATAAGACCAGCTGGGTACCAAACAGGTTGCAAGAATTCCTGTGCCTATCCATGTGAGAAGCTGATCATGCACCTGTGCTTTGCTGGAAAGCACTTCAGGGAGTGCTGACAGGATGCTATAGCAAAAAGCTTTAAAGAGAAGAAATAGACCTAACTGAAAATAATTGACTTTGTTCCATCACTAATCTTTGTTGTGCACAGGTCAGTTGAATTTGCTAGAACTTCTGGGGTTTAAATGGAAGCTGAGAAAACCTACCTTAATGCTCTGCAACTTGACGATTACTTGTCAGGTAGTGTTTTACTGCTTCCTTGTAGATGAATAACTTGAATCTTTCTGGATCAGGCAGTACTTCAGTAAACAGCAGAGACTCTTAGTACCATGTAAAGGATAAATATGATCTAGGCACGTAACATTCTGTGTTGCTGTTTGAAGGACTTGTACCCTGGGGCAAGCTACGTGTTTTTTCTATTACGTGTTTTATTACTCCTTTCAGTTACTTCAATTGACTACTTTTGCTAGTGCTCTTCAAGTGCTTTGGTTATAGGGCCGATGGCATCATCTTGATACATGTGTGTATAGTGTCTTGTACAACTATGCCTGGGGAAGCTTCAGCACTACAGATGTGAAATGATACTCTTATTTTTCATTTCAATATTCTATATCAGCCTTGCAGAATAAATGAAAATGGAAATATACAGGTATAAAACCTACTCTTCTGTATTTGTAAAACTGATAGAAGAAAATAATGCTATCTGCTTGAGTGAGTTAGCTTTCAAAATTTATTTGTATTTCAGTTACTGTTGGCCTCTATTGAGTGGATACTTGCTACTAATGGTTTACTGCTAGCAGAGGACTAACACTTTTATTCTCTCTGAATGGTGGATAAATCCTACTTCTAAATGCATGGTGTATATCACTGGCTATTTAAAATCTGACATGTTCAGCTTTGTCATGCCATCTTCACAGGTACTGGCTTGACTACAAAACTGTTCTTTCCTTGTTTAATTCTGCACGTGTGAATGTTGATATGGTCAGTATTCCTTGATGATTCTGTCTGCTGCTCTTCACCCCAGCTGACTTTGCATATGCTAAAAAAGGTTTAGAGCCCAAGAGAAAGAAGGGAAATACTTAAAATAATCTCTTGAAAAATCAGTATTTCTAACTAATTAAAAAGGATCGGGAAGAAGGTCACATCAGTTGCCTTTAGCCACAAGTGACATCTGACAATGACAAATCCTCTAGAAAAAGAAAAGGGTGGGTTTTTTGATCTCCCTATTACCCATTTTCATAGTCAAAATCACATTTTCAATGATTGATTTTTATTTTAGTTTGCTTTTCTGCAGTATGCATTAAGAACAGTGCCAGATACAAATATGATTTTTTTTCTTTTGTTTATTGTTTTGAAAATGTTAAGCTTTTAGCCAGTTCCATGATTCCAGGGTGTGTCCTGTGATTTTAGGATCCCTGGGATGGCTGTTGCAGCCAACAGATGTAAGTGATTTCTCTAGTCAGATTATTAAGCATTACAGCAGAGTGAGGAACAAACTAATAGCAGTCACAGTGATCAAGAGAGCATGGAGGAGAATTTATGCTAGGGTTTGGCACGTTTCTATCAATGGAGAACTGAATCTCCAAGATTCGATACCTGAAAATGTGGGCTTAGTCTGGGTCTTCATTCTGGAATTTGGTTTTCATGCTTTTAAATTAATGGGTTGCATTTCAGATTTGATGACTTCAGATCTTAATAGGAGCGCAGATTTGGAAGCTGCTGCCAATGTTTGAGCCAGCTCCCTGATTTCTGTCCCCACCCTCTCATTGCTTTTGCCACTTAGATCTAAAGTAAAAAACTACAAAAGACAGGAACTTTGTTATTCCCCGTAGAATGAAAAGTCTTTAATATGTGCATCTATAATAGGCTCAGATGTTCTTACTGAGAAGTAATTTGCAGATTGGCTTCTGGGTGTATTCTCCATTTGTGCTAGTAAACTTGTTTCACAAAGCAGTTCAATGAAACTTTCATGGAATTGCTTTTGTGCAGAAGAGCAAGAGGGAACCAAGCAAGACTGTCAGAGAAAAACTGGCATGAATTCTAAAGGCAAAACTTTATCATGGTGAAATAGTTCTGTAATTAAGAAAACCTGACTGATAACAAAAAAATGTAGTTACAGGAAGGGGCGTTTTGGCAAATAAGATTTGGCTTAATCACATAATAAAACATTATAGAAATTATTTTTTTATCCAATTTTATGTAAGCTTGACATTAAGGCTCAGATAACCAAAGATCTGATTATATTAAATCTTTGGAATTTGCACAAAAGCCCAAACTCTTTTTGCAAAAAAAAGTTTTCTTCACTGTATGGAATGCGATGTTCAAGGCACTACCACAATACAAAAAAAGTCTATTGTTTATTTACTGCATCATCCTGCTCATTAAAAAGAGTAAACCAACAACTCTTAATTAACATATGGGACCTCATCCAAAGAAAACTAAAATCTATAATTTTTTGTATGATGTTACTCACCTTCTTACTTGGTCTTTGAATCATCAAGGTCTTTATGTTTTCAGAAAAGAATATATAAATTATATCAGCTTAACAATGCCTACATAGCATGATAAAAATATTTTCATCTGATTAGGCCTAAATTGTGTTGCCAAAAAGCTGTATTTTGTTTTCTGGCATTGACCAGCAACTTCTCATTTTCTTAATTAGAAAAATATTTTTCCAGGATAGTGTTAGTCTTGTTGAATTAGCTCCAGGATTTTTGTTTGTTTGCTTTTTCTTCCATCTGAACTGTTCAGTTTGTCCTTTTTAGTATAATCAACTAAAAGAAAATTTCATGCACTATTTTCATAAGTGTGTTCTACTTTCTCACTAATTTTGCCAAAATATCATTTACTTTTCCATGTGCCCTAGGGACTGGAGTCGTGCAATGGCCACTGCCACCCTTTGATTGTCTTTTGTTGGATGGCATTGAGTAAATAAGAACTGTAGTGCCTGAAATTCTTCTACCTATGGAGCTTTTTTGTAGCTTTTCTGTGATCCTTTGCTTTACACCTTTGATCTGAGAAGCATTTGAGTGGCTCAGCAGCAGCTATCTTGCAGGTGGATTCCTCCCACAGACGGGGGCCCAGTTAAGTTCTCATGAAGTAGCTTGCTCCATCACACCTGATAATTGCTCATTCAGCATTGTTTGTGCTTTTGAAGGTCACAACTCTGAGAAGCTGCACTTTTGTCAAGAATCATCCTGCCATTAATCACAGTAATACAGATGCTAATAAAATCCATGTGTATATATAACTGTTTCTCATGCTCATAAAACTTCTATGTCCCTCCCATATAATGCATTCTTTCAAAGGCAGTACAAGTTTGTATAGCCTGTACAAAATCTTTATACACAATCCTTTACCATGAGGTCTAGAAAGTCTTGTTTTTATTTTTTTTTAATTACAACTGTTTTTTATAATGCCTTGAGAGGTTTTGTTTAGATATTTTTTTGCTATGTATTGAAAACTCAAATTTATTATTTCAGGACTTGCACTGAAAATCTTAGTGTTGCTACTAGTTAAAGTTAATATTGTTTAACTGTGAGGAAAAAATGAAAAAAGATAATATAGAAATATATCAATGATCTCATAAATCACATAATCATGGTAAAATGTGGTTGGAATGGACCAAAAGAACTAATTTAGCTCATCCTCATGCTGCAAGGTAAGACTACTGTTTTCATATTATCCTTGACAAGTGTTTGCCCAGCCTGTACTTCAAGACAGCCAATAATGGAAATTGCACCGCTCTCTCTGTCCTTCACTCCTGCAATGTGTCCTACACTAATGCCAAGCCTTGCTACCTCTTATTCCTCTGCAATGAGTGTGAAAAACAGATTTGATTCTTTTCATATGACCAAATCCCTCTGTACTTCCCGGCTTGTCACTCTTGACTCCTGTTTTGTTGGTGACCCCCGTTAAGCACACCAATTCCTTTTTTTCTTTTTTTTCCCCTCAAGGGAAGCCTGCTTAGCCATCTGTTTCTTAGCCTGCATTTATGTAGTGAGTTATTTGTGTGTAAATACTGAACACACATCCTTTCATGTTTACTATTTTGATAGTCACACCTAAGTTTGAAACCCACAAGAGACTGTTATTGGTCTAGGCAGTGTATGAAACTTATAAAAGATGGCTTTTTTCCAGGGAACTTTAGGCCTATGAGTTAATTTCTGATTAAAAAAAAAGTTTAAAAACATCAACCAAAAAACCCCACCCCAATGTCTTTGTACTAGATGACTTAAAGGTAGATATGAAATAAAATTGAATTTTGTATTACTGCTAAATGCAAAAATAAGTATTTGAGTTTTGTAGCTCAATAATATGTTGAGTGTTGCACAAAGAGCAATAGAAGCAAAGCTGTAGGAAGCTTTGGCATAGCATAGTAACCGAAACTGGTTGGATCCTTGGACATAATAGATCATGTTTGCTGGCTTGTTGCACCCATAATAGTTTTGTTTCTGCTAATATAAGGGCTACAGCCACACTTTTGCTGTTATCAAAACATATCCTTAATGTCAACTATATGACCCTCTTTTCTACTAAAAATTCCCTTCACACATGATTTATTAATTTCAAAGGTTCAATGTACAAAGAAGCAACTAATGCTGTTGGCCAATTTTTGCAGTCCTAGAGAAAACTTACAGACAGAAATAAACCCAACCCCTTCTGTTAAATTTGCTATCTGTTTGATTGGGAAAGTGCTAAAGGAAAAGGGATCAGATATTTAAATGTTTTTTTAATGTTCAAAGAAAATGGGTACAATGTATTTCAAACTGTTGTTCACTTACAGGCATCCACAGTTCAGTGGATGCTTACCATTTAAAAGAATGTTACAGGGACTGTAGCAAATGTTGTCTATGGAGAGCTTAGTACAATAACATGAGATGAGGACACATCCACAGGAATAAACACAGTCAAAATAAGAACAAAAAGTGTGTTTTGGTTTTGCTTAGAGTTACAGAGCACAGGAGGCTGTGCTTGTTTTAAGTTTAAATAAAAGTTAAAGTAGACTAGATTTTCACTGGTAGTTAAGTATAGCCCTTGTGTGCATCGTGTAAGGGATAACAATGAAAAGGGATGTGTAGTTGTTAAATGCCTGAGATTTGCTAAAATTGACAGAAGCTGGTACAGTAGCAGTAGCTGTTTTAAACAAGCAAAAATTGTGAGAATACAACAAATGTGCTGGAACCACTAATCAAAATATTAACCAATATATAGTATTTTATTCTAGAAAAACAGTTCACCTGGATGAACAGTTCTCTTTTAATTGCATAATTTTTACCTCTGTTTTAAACTTTCATTTACAATATAGAGATAAATTGCCCGCATTATGAAAATGATAGCTAGTTAACTAAGTACTAAAAGGCATTGCCTACATACAAACTACTTTGAGAGAAATATTTTCAGCCAATTCACTCTAATGATCCTTTCCAGTTCCCTTGCTCAAAGAATAAATGAGAGGTTGGAAAAGAAAAATACACTGTTTTTAAGTGCTGCCAAATGCAAGATGGATCTGTCTGTCATGACATGGGGATAGCTTCTTTTGAAAACCAGAGAAGTCCTAGTCTCAGTGAATTGGTTAGAGCTGGTGTAGACCAAGCCATGGCTCCTTGGAAAGGATGAAATGAGCCACACTGGAAGAGGCGGCTTTGAGTCTGCATTGTAGGTGCTGATACCCACAGCCTTTGAACACATGAGATGTAGCTAGGAGAAAGAAATGAGAGTTCTGAGCTCCCTTTCTTGTCTGTAAATTACTGTCAATTCAATTCTTCCTCCTGAGTGTTTATCTTTAAACTATGGTAAAGCTTTTTTGGTTGCATCCAGTGAAACCTTACAATGTGGGGGGCAAAGGCTAATGGAGCAGCTGAGGTTTAGGAAGTTGACTGCAGAATCCAGACAGAAGTTTTCACTGAATTTCACTGAATTTTTAGAGTTGGAAGGAACCATAGAGATCATCTAGTCCAACTCCCCTGCCAAAGCAGGATTGCCCAGAGCTAGAGCATGTTACTCAGGACTGCATCCAGGCGGGTCTTGAAAATCTCCAAAGAAGGGGACTCCCTTTGTTGTGAGACAGGGATGCACAAGTCAAAGAAGGACCAGCTGAATGACACAGATTGCTTCTCCATCAAATGTTGGGAGTGCAGCTGTCGGCAGGGACAGCTTCTTCACCTTGTCCCTCACTGTATTTCATCCTTGTACAGCAACCAGAGGGAGAGGACTCTGTTCACCAAGTCTTTGACCTTGCTGTTGAGTGTAAGCACAGCAAGAGTTTCTAAATACACCAACAATGTGCTGCCTTTGTAGTGAAAGTATCAGACTTTGAGAGCTAGTGCAAGTCCTTCCCACTGTTACAGTCCTCTGCAAGGCCAATTTCATAGGTTTAGGAATAAGTTTTTCATCCCAAAGGTGTGTAAGAGAAGGTGGTAAGTTTTACACAAGATCTTGTTTTGATTCCTTGCAGCTGTGCAAATCTAATCAAATTGCACTTATGTACATCTGAATAGTTCCAGGAGAGCTGGCAGAGTTGCCCTGGCTGTTCCCTGTAGCAAAGGATAGATGAATTAGTTTGCAAAACTATCGGTTGGGTTTGGGTTTTTTTTGTGTAGGCAAAGTTAAATAAAATCAGTTCTATGACTACTTACCTTGCCAGGTCATGACATGCCAAGTTAGCACTAAAATTACTAATTTAAGCAGATGGGTGGTGATGTATCAGCTGTAACCACCTTGTAAATCACGTCTATTACTGGCAGAGGAGTGGTTTGACCAGGGGTCATTTTAATCCAGAATATTTACTTGTGTATTAGTAGAGACTGTGGTATTAGAGAAGTTTTACAAAATCTAGCTGTTAGATTTATTCTTAAAATACTACTGTCTCAGATGTTTGTTAAAACATTTCGATCCCAGTTATGCACCAGCTCTTTTGTGGGAAGTTAATGATTCCAATGAAAACAAGGAAGAAAACTCTATTACAGATTATTTGTCTTCTGCAATGTAAAACATTCTTTAAAGGATTATTTTCTCTGCTTATATTTGCATAGTTAGCAATAAAATTTTTAGCTTCAGATTATTTTTAATTTCCTGGTAAACTTAGGCTACAGCACTTGCTAATTTTCTGTTTCAATAATATAATCATCCTGAATGAACAGGAGGTGAACAAGGAAAGCTGAAACTGAAAGTTAACTTTAATTATTGCATGATAGGTCATGCTTGCATTGCTGTGGACATGTTACAACCACCATCACCAACATGTATTGTAATGATTGATCTTTTTTGTTAAACCTTTGTCTTCAAAAGTCTGCTCCCTTTTCCTCTGCCCCCCCCCCCCAAAAAAAAAAAAAAGAAAAAAAATGCCAAGGGGGACAGATACCTGGGGCATATAACTCCCCAGTGCTGATTGCAAGCCTCTGATTGTTGCTGCAGATCATCGGGCTTTCGGTTCTGTTTGGGGAACTCATTCTACCTGTCAGCAAATGTCCAAGCCACAAAGCAGCTCCCTGCTGGCCTCTTCCCTGCTCTGCTTAAATGGGACAGAATGTCTAGAGGCCCTTCACGGGGCCTCCTTCCCCACCCCCCCCAGTGCTGTAGTTGGGTCCCAGCTTTTTCCCTCCTTGCTCCCTTTGCAGGGCCCCGGGGTAGGAGAGCTGGGCTGGGGAGAAACCTCTCCACAGGCTTAGTGCAGGCTGTCCAATTACCCAGCGCCTGCAGACCTTTGCACTTTTATTGACAGGCAAGTACTTTAAATGAACGTTATTTCATCAGCAGGCTCATCAAGAGCAATCCCCTGTGATTTTCTGTCTTCCGAGCATTGGGTCAGTTACTTGGGTCTGCAAGCAAGATGCCCAGTGCTGCCTCTGCTCTGTGGTGGGAGCGCTGTGACTTTCCAGATCAGGTTTCCAGAGGATCACAGGAATAAATTCAGAATTTGTTTCTGCAAATAATCTCCAATGTCTGCTTGTAATTTGCTGTTTCCACAAAAATTTTTGGCAGTGAACATGTTTGCTTGGATTCTCACAATTGTTTTGGTAAGCTTATTCTTTCCCTTGACAGGCCCCTCTTGGCAAATATTTCAAATTCCTGTCTTTCTCTTTTTATATTTTAGCTTTTCTTAGGATTTTTAGCTGCAGCTCCATTATTTCTAAGGGGGGCTCTACTTGTTAGTACATGATGCAAAATTTCTAGGGTTTATACAGAAGTCTTCCTCTTCCTTCAGGACATAGAGGAGTTTGCGGCTAACAGTAATGAGGAGAAGAGTCTTAAAAAAAATCTTAAAGGGAAATAAGCAGAAGTCAGACTGGTTATAACTAAGTGGGAAGCTAAATTTTTGTAGTAACTGAAAATCAAAATTTTCAAAATTATATTTTGTAGATCCTAAATCGGAGTTACAAATAAAATACACATTTTATTTCAATACTGAAAATACACATTTTATTTCAATACTGAAATTTTGTAATAGTCAACTTTGGTAACATTGAAGCATTCATGCAGCATGAATGTCTTATGGTTTCCAAAATTAACTTTGATCTCTGGAGTCCCATCTGCCCACCAGTCACCTGCAAGAAGGTAGTTACCACCAGAAGTTTTGGAAACTCAGTGTATATCTGGGGAGCCAGCTGGGTAAATTGGGGCCACAGCTACTACCAAACTTGCTGGGCTTCCACCTACGTTATCTCTAAATAAAGTTTCAGTGGAAAACTGTTTGATCCCAAAAGTTCTAATCAACTCTAGCCAAAAGTTTGGTGGAGAAGTTGTGATTAAGTAGACAAGTAAGAGGGCTGATATACTGGAAGTAGAGCTAAGAAAAGGAACCAGGCAAATATGGGCTGATATAGGTACCTGAAGAGATGGGGCCAAGAGTCAGGGAATGGATAGGCAGTGGGGGAAGGATAACTAAAGGTCAGAAGATAAGTCACAGAGGGGCAACAGCATGTGTGGAAACAGGAAGCCATGATTGTTTTTCTGTAGGTCAGTATCTTGTGCATCCATTGATTTTTAGGCAGGGAATGGTTTTAGCTGCACGAGTAAGCATCTGGGGCTGAAAAGAAGATCTAATCTATTGACGTAACTTTTGGCAGAAGAAAAAGTAAATAAAATAATTTGAATTTTGCTGAGATATTAGCATGGTCTGATTCTGATTATTTTTTTTTCTGATCTTGCCTACATCATCTTTAAATGGCTTATGTGAGGATAAAGAAGGGGTTGATATGGAAATGCAGCAGAGAGATGAACAGGAATAGAGAGCTTATCAAATTTTGTTTATTTTTTTTTTGTTTATTTCACTGAAAACGAAAAGGAACTTGGAGGGAACTGAAAACAAGCGTTTACCATAGAGGAGCAGATTAAATGAAGAATATCAACTAGTTCTAGCTGCTGTTTTTCTTTTACATATAAAATATTAGTTAATATTTGTGATGTAGTTCAGAGTATAATTGGGAGGCTCTTATAAAAATACTTAAGTGTAATTATTGCTTATTTAAAAAGAAAGTAAAGTGACAACTCTAGAAGTATTTTCCTAGTTCTTCTACTAGTTTTGTTGTGCAACTTTGAGCAAATCAATCAAACGGCTAATGCCTCAGTTTCCCCTTCTTGGTAGAGACCATAGTAATATTAATCCTTTGGAGTGCCATGTGCTTAAAATCAGTATTTATTTTTTTTAAAGGTCATGCTTTTTTAGACAGAAATAAAATCTGTTACTTTAATAAATAGATCTTAGCTTTCTTTCAAAAAATGTCTGTCCAAAGCCTGGTTTATTTTTCTTAAACGTTTGAATTATGAACACTTGTTCTGGCTTTGATTCTTCTTTAAGTGTGCAAATTGCTAAAAGCAGTAATCTCTTCTGTCTGTTTACTGAAGCACATTGACTTGTTTCCACTTGTTCCTAGCTGGCTGGTGTTAGGACCCAGAAAAGAGACAGCAGCAACGTGATATAAATAGAGTACCAGAATGGGACAAAGTTTGAGAAGAAAGCATGACATCACTCAGACTTGCTCTCCACCCAAAAAGATCTGGGATGGAGGTACAAACGTGAGCTGGACAAGCGAGGAGTTAGCAACTCTTTTCAGCTCAATTTCTGAGGAAAGAGAGAGAATTTTATGCCCTGTGTGCTATAAGGAAGTACATTTTTTTTTTTTATGCTAGCAAAACCAAAACTGACTTCAGATCTCTGACAGCGTGAAAGTAATTGAAAGGAAAAGACAACCGTAGGAAGAAAGTTGAAAACAAGATCTTTTCTTTTTGGCACAGATTGTAACAGAAATATTTGACTTCTTTCCATGGAACATTACAACTTTCGGATCTGATGCATGTTTCTTTTAATTTTCCTCCAATCACGGTAATTTATTTATAGTTAAATGAAGAGATCAAAGTGTGAAGCAAGCAAGTACTTCTTAAAGGGTCTGGAAGGATATTTTGCCATCACTGAAGGAACAGACTTTTTGAACCTGCATGGAATATGTCCCTTTTAATACAAAAAGTAGCAAAGGAAAACTTATGATTGAAATCTTACAGGAATTTGATTTCAGTTGTGCTTTTAACCTTAAATAGACTATGGAGAATTTATTATCTCTGCTCTGTTGTCATTATTCTTTGCTGATTTTATTTCAGTACAAATATCAGGTAATGTTCTGAATATGGTCAGTATTGAGAGATATTTGGATTCCTCTTAGGAAGTTTTGCCTCGCTATTTCTCATTATGTACTGTTTTATGTGCAGGTGTATGGAAACTATTCCCAGCTACCCAAACACCCAGGTAAGGAATGTTCTATTTACATTTTATGACAATGTGCTTAAATATTTGTTTGCTTTTCCAGTTTGTATTTTTCATTTTCTTAGTAGCTCCAAAGCAACTGTGATCCTGCATTTGAATGTCAGCTCTGTATTAAAAATGTAATAAAGTCTAAAGTATCAGACTAAAGTATCCCAGTAATTTTAAATTCAGTAACCTATCTACTAAATATTTTGCATAGAAATATATTTGGAGAAAAATGGCTTGTATTTCATACGTAAAAAATGCCTATACTTTTTTAGTTTAACTTTTTTTGAGCACGAGTTTCTGAATCAGACCTCTACGCAGACTATTTTCTTTTTTTTTTTCTATTTCTTTTTTTCTCAACGTCTTAGTGCTCAGCATTTTCAGTTCAATGATTTACAGTTAGATATGCTAGCTTGTATACTTTGCACTACTTTGGCATGGCTTCAAGTCATCTACCCTCCTCCCAGCCTTCATGCTTAAGTTTAAATCAGTTATAGAGCATATTAAGGACCTCTCATCTGTTTTCAATGTAGAAAAAAATTGCTCAAAGCTTACTTGGGGTCTGTGTGTGTAACTTCAGAATTCTTCCTTTTATATAAATAGTTTAACCTCAAGCCTCATGGTGGTGTACAAGCACAATTTTACTGCTTTACCAATTCATGTATGACTTCGTGCTTTTAAGTTTTAACCATATGTAATTATTTTCAAAATAAAATATAGAGCAATGTGGAAAAGCCATGTTGCCTGCTATTGCAGTATTTTCAGCCCATTTAGGTTTTTTTTTCTACCGTCACTCAAAAACCAGAAATGCAGTCTCATTTCTTATAGATGAGGGTGACTGACTTCTAGCTGATGGTACAATAGAGGGGGGAAAAAAGCCTCGCATAAGGGGGCAAGTTACACAACATTTATTTTGCAGTACAGTGTGTATGGGGAAGCATAACTGCAAACAATGTTTTCTGGATTTGAACTAGGCTGTAAACACGTCCTGTGATGTTCTTCTAAATGCAAAGTAGTTACCTGTTGAAAGGATATTGCAAGTATAAGTTGAATTCTAGGCAACAGGTATTTGTTTTCAGAGCTCTTCTCAGGGGTGACTGGCTAGAAGTGGGGTAACAGCATGGCTTAACATAGTTCAGAAGTGGGAGCTGGGAAAGCCACTGACATGCAGCGCGGCTGTAGGCAATTCACTTTGCTGTGTATCTATTCCCCTTCCCAGCTTTTAAATGTAAGCTCCTTAGAATATAGTTTCTCTGTATGAGTTTGATGCCAGCCATAGCAATGCCTTTGTGATGCTGCTACTGCTAAAATACTTGTGCCACATTGTGACACAGGTTTTGCATCAAATAATTTTCTCTTGGGATTATTGTTTTCTATTTTTCTCATTATTTTTTTTTCTACCATCTCTCTTAACATTAGTCCTTTTTTTCTACTTGATAAAAAAATGGAGATTTTAATGGGAGCAAGAGATATTTGTATAAAAGCACACTGAAACAGCTGGCATGTTGTGTGCTCTGCAAAATGGAACTGGTAGTTTGATGAAAGTTCAATGGAGGTACATTAGCACAGGTAGCCTATGTGGATGCTTTTAATACATAGACATTTATAACTTCCATTTCTTTTCTGGCAGCCAGAATATGTTCTTTGAAGATAGAACTAAGGACATACCTAGACTTACTTTATGTAAATGCAAAAACCTTGTCCCTATATCCCGTTTCCTCAGTGTGTTTTGCCATGTTCAGCTTAGTTGAATTTGGGTTGCCTGGAATTTTCAGATTAGGTTTTGTATGTGCTTATTCTTTGTCATTATTCACTTATATTGGCTTTCTCTTTTTGTTAGCAGTTGTGCCTTTCTTTGTATCTTCCAAATATTCAAAGGAAATGCATAGCCATAGAATCTCATCCATTTATTTGGAGACATCCTTATCTTATTATACTCATTTCTCTGTGAGGAAAACCTCTATGACAACTGCAGACATTTCTAGTTAGGTAGGCCAATAACAGATCCTGGTCAATGATGAATCATTTGTTAGATATATTTGGTATAGTTGAGTTTGGAAGCAAGTCCGAGTAATTCGTGTATCCTCACAAGATGCAGAGCTTATTTTAGTTCTGCGTTGTTCTTAATCTACAATAGTTTGTTGTTCTGCCTAGCAATTTTATCAGCTTTGGACTATTATTAAAAAAGTCTTAGTATCTTCTCTGTATTACAGCTCTGAAACTGTACCATGAGGATGGAGGACATCAAACTGATGTCCACACTGTGGACTAGACAGTTTAAGGATGCAAATAAAAATTTTGCACCTTGATATCTATCCATCCAGGATGTTAAAATGATAGAATAATTATCAAATAGGCAAGCTGTTTTGATCTCAAGAGTGAAGAAAGGTTTGGAATAGACTGTAAATGTCAAAGAACACTGCTTGTGTGCAAATCAAACAAATTAATAGGTGTGGGGTCTTTTGTATGGTGTATGACAGCTGAAGTAGCTTTTAAGAAACCTACCTCTATCAGGTTTGCACCTCAGGTTCTTGAAAGATTGCTTGGAAATGCATAATTATTTTAGGGCAAAGACCTACAGATGTGGTGTAATATAAATACTTGCTGTCTCTGTAGCTGTTGTCTGTTGTGTCGTTCCCCTCCCATCCCCTACAGGAAATATTAACTCAAACTAATAGGATGATACATCATGATGGTGAACGAAACACATTCTCAGTTGTGTTCACAGTAAAATTTCTGTATATCTGTATCAACATTCTAAAACTTTCTTAGATATAGGAGATTATAAATTTATTTCAGCACAACTGTTTAATTATTTTGAGAAGTAAGGGTTTCTTGCAGTTAACAAAATAATAATTACAATTCATGTTTTCTTACATTATTAATGCTCTACCCTTAAAATAGAATTGTTATTTTAAGACAGAATTTGACTGTTTTGGGCAGCCCGCTTCTGGTCAGGTTTGAATAGTCACATCCAAGATCTGTTCAAACTCATCAATTGGTCTATGCAGATAAATCTGCCGTTGGAAACCAGCAGATGTTTGGCTTTTGTCAGCTTATCCACATCTTACTAAGGAGGACATTTAGGAAAACAAAACCTTTTCATCAGCCACAAGGAGTCATTCTGGTTTTGGTGCAGTGGAGAAGGTCTTGAAGGAATACCTAATGCCATATAGGGAGGAGTGAACTCCTTTTACATAGGCTCCTTAATATTCTAGAACCCCTTCTCTTAAGGAACATCAAATTCCTTCTGTTAAACTAGGTTCTTCTACATGACTCTGAGGTGAGAGTTCCCTGAAGACATTGGGAAGGCTAAACTCTGCCTAACAATTGTGCAGGCACCTCTACTTTCACCCAGGTTGCATCTCCTCCACCATTGAGTATTGCTCCTTGCTACGTCTGACTAAGGTCTTTCCATAGAAGAGCAAAGGTGAAAAAACACTTTGATTAATATAACCTGAACGTGTTGCACTGCTTTTCCAGTGGGTTTTGGAGAGAGGATTAAGATTCCAGGGAACTCTCTAGTATCTCCTACTCCCTTGAACTGCAGAGAGCTGTTACCTATGGAGGAGGCAGGAACAGAAGTAGTATGCTATAGAGGCTAAACATTCCCCCATGTAATCCCTTCTCGGTGCTTTGTACTATCCACCGTGTGTTTAAAATTTTGGTAAAATATTTAAATTAGTTTTGAGTGACTCCTCAGCTATTACTTCAATGAATGCTGCTTGATACTCTAGCAGAGATTTAGTCAGAGATTGTTACACGTTTTAATTGCAATTAAAATAAAAATCAGTTGCATTTTAAAAGTAGGTTTTTTGCAGTGGTCAGTCAGATACATGACTTTAATCTGCTCTGCTATTTTGATTTATGGTCTCGCTTATGTGAGATTTACATACAATATCTTGTTTTACTTAACCTATTGACTCCTTTATTGTTCTCTTTTGTGGAGATGCGTAATGCTGCTTTTTGGTCCTTACTATAATAACCTTTTCATCTGTGTTTCTTGACAGGGTTCAAAGTTCTCGCGTCAGCTTCCCATTACTGGCCACTGGAAGATGTGGATGGAATTCATGAGTTTCGGGATACGAATGGAGGTAGACAAAGGATTTGTTGACAATGGCAATAACATAAGTATTTGTGGCAGTCTGTAAGTAGAAAGGGAGCAGGAAAAGTGAAAGGGGTTAGCTTTTGTACCACAGCAGTTGAGGATTTTTTTTTTTAGTTAATGTTTTTGCAGTGCTCTGATGTCCAAATGATATTGTATTTGTGGACTGATTTTTATAGAGTATTCTCAGACATTTTATGGGCTGTCTACACATTGTTAAGGTTATAAAGAGAAAAGGTTTATGATCCAAAGAGTCATTGAAATCATATTGTTATTAGCTGTTTGGTACATGCATAGCATGAACTAATACATTCAGTGACTGAGATCTCTGGCTATGCCAGCAGTGAAGATACCTGCTTCTTTTTGCTTTTTGGGAGGAGTTAAATGCCAGAATTCTTCAGGAGCTTTTCAAAATTGCATGTAGTATTGATAGAAAGAGAAGCGTAAGCTCTTACCTGATTACTTCTGACTCATTTTTATCTGCTTTTGGATGTTTCCTTAAAAGTAGTATTGCAGCACTAGATCAAAGATTTTTTTACAATCCGGCCACCCCAAGGGAGCTTTGGTAAGGCAGAATTCTCACTGATTTGAGAGTCAGTTGTCAGGGCTGCAGGATCCAAGAGGGAATGGTATTAATAGGCAGACTGATTGGATTCAACAGTTTTCTGGTTCTGGTGTTTCGCATGAGGAACAAAAAGGGTGATGGGGGCTTCTTGGGGATGTACAGGTGATGTAATTAATGGAGCTTCGACCGAACCACTGTATTCCATTGCAGCATTATGGGCTTGCGGGGCCATTCCTTTCAGATGAAATTTTCAGCTACGCTCTGCCTCCTTGAGACTCAAAGGTCCCTCAGTAATTTTCACATGAACTGTTTTTTCTCCTCTGTTTTATCCAATCCCAAGTTGGGTTGATGTATATTCCCCAGTATTTCTCTCACTATTGGCTGACCACCTTGGCAGTTGAGCTCAAGTGTTTTGTACTGGTGCAAGGGGTGGCTGCTGTGTTACTACTGGTGACTGGAGTATCTTTACCCAGCAAGATCACTGCAGAAGATTAAATCGGGAGTTAGAGACCTTTACAACCTTACATGAAAAAAATGTTACAAAAATGCAAAGTTATTACTCTTTATTACACAAAAATGGCAACATCAAACTTTGTTCCTAAGTGGGAAAAAGATCCATATATGTATGTATATAAAACCTTAAATTCCAGAGGTGTTCAAGTAGGCTTAAACTTTGACCCATCTTTCCTCAAAGTTTCTTAAAGGAGTGAAATTAGCTGACCAGAAATAAATCTGGGCAATGTTCTGCTCTCATTACAGGCTGATGACAACATTCCCATAGACTTCAATAGAATCATAATTTGGCTTAGAAAGAGTTACCATATGAATTCACTAACACTGTGTTAAAGTAATTTTCTGACACTGGACTTCATGTGGTTCAAGAAGAGTAAAGCACTCCATATCTAGCACTTTTTTGGCACTCATGTTACAATGATGTTGTTTTGAAAGTGCTTGAAAGCAATATATAAAATATAGCTCCTGGAAAAATGACAATTGATGTTAGATTGTTTTTCAAATTATGTTAAATTACATTATTTCAGCAAAACTCCGAAATCTTTTCAGCAGCACCTTGGAAGAGATAAAACAGAATAAAGTTTCTGATCCTACAAACCTTCACTTACAGGAATAGGACTGGCTCACATGAGCAATCTGCTTTGACTCCTATTATGACGTTGTGTTAAATAACTTTATAAATGAGCCAGCTGTGTGACTTTGCTGAAAAAAGTTTGGAGGACTTTGTCTCACTATTATTTTCAGATGATGCCAGTAGCCAAAAGTCTTTTTCTCTGCAGTGCAATTTCGACAATGTTGAATTCTTTCCTTAATGTTGCAGTGAATACTTAAATTCTTCTCAGTTGCTTATATTGTGTCCTGTAATATGCATACTATTTCAGCTGCCTCCAGCAGAAGTTTTATGTATCTATCTCATATTTGACTTTGATATACAAGAAAAGTTGTCTTTATTGATGTAATCTAATGCAGGTGACACTTTGCTTGTTTTTGATTCCATTCTGATTACACAACTCTTCTGTTTATTGCTAGAGTCTTTCTTGTTTTTCCACTCAACATATCATGCAATTTTTTTCATTCCATGTTTCTCCTCTTAAATCTTTGAAGCATCATAATCTGTCCGTCATGTTAATCCATTTTATTTGTTGAAGTCATTGTGTGTGAAGCCAGATTTATATCTCTCAATGCATTTGTGTTGTGAAAGAGACTGTCAGCAAATTATTTTTTTGGTTATTTCAGCAGCAGAAGGAATTGAAGGAAAACAATCGACTTAAAATATAGCAAACAAAAAGCCAAACCTGTGGTCATGTTCAAGTTTTTCATCTGACCCCTTCTTCTGTTCTATGCATTTTTTCATTTGAGGTTTTTGGTGCGTTTGGCACTTTTTTTTTTTTTTTTTTTGAGCATTTACCTTCCCCTTCTGTAAGCTCAGTTGGTCTAAATCCCAGATCAACGTATGTCTATTTACTTTCATCGGCTTTCAAGCTGTATTTGCCTGCCCAGGGTAAATAATTACAGTGTACAACATACTCGCAAATTATCAAAATAAGGGGAAAAAAAAAAGAGAATAAAATTTTATTGTCAGATATAAAAAAGTTAGTTTTTTTTTTCTTATGTTTAGATGGAATTTCTTGTATTTTAATTTGTGTCCATTGCCTCTTACCTGTTCACTGGATACAACTGAGGAGGTCTGGCACTACGTTTACACCTCCCCTCAGGTGTTTATACGTATTGATAAGATCCCTGAGCTTCCTCTTCTCCAGGCTGAGCAGTCCCAGCATTCTCAGCTGGGACTTGCTCCAGTATGTCCATGTCTCCCCTTGTATTGGGGAGCCCAGGACTCAACATGGGACTTGAACTGCATATAACATTTGCACCAGTATAATGATTTTTGTTATAATTGCAGAGTTCCTTACCAGCGTGATTATATTTCAGAGCCCTTTATCTGTAGTTGTACTTTTTTACAGTTTTTTTCTTCTCAGTTACTGTAAGGAAAAAAATGTTTTAATGATACTGTACTTACTTAACTTCTGTAGTTAAAGAATGCAACATTCATGTTGCATACAAGTCCTTGGGATAAGTGGTTGTATACGAATTTTAAAGGCCACTGACCAACATCTGTGATTTGTGCTATGTTGAGAGATATGAACTGGTCAATTCATTACTGATTTTGTTTATTTATTGTTTTGCTCATTTGCTTATTTTCTTTTGTTGTTCCACCCAGCTCTAAGAATCCACAACTTCACTGTGCTTCCTTCCCATAACTCTACCTTTGTATATACCAATGACTCTGCCTACTCTAACTTCTCTGCAACTGTAGGTGAGGATTTACGTATTTTTTGTTCTGCATTTGTCAAGCTTGGATGGTTCTTGTAACATTGGATTCAAAGTTAACACTGAGTTTTGGTTCAAGTGGTCACATGGTAAAGGTCTGTTTATGCTTACACAGGTATACATTAGTGAAAAAGCACTCCTGCAATGGCACCTGAATGACTCAGAGCTACTGGGAGAGACATCCCTGTGCTAAGCAGCCCATGGGAGGATGGGCCCCAGCAGTCCTCCAAAACCTGAAATACTTGTATTAAGCTTAGGAGAAACAGAGAAGACATTTCAGAGGAATATATAAGAAGAAATAGGTTGATTTTTTTTGTTTGTTTTTCAAGGCTAAAAGGAAAAAGAAGGCATCTATTTTTCACCATTTAATAGTAATTTTAAAGGACACATTAAGAAAGACAAATGCAAGTAAATTTGTAAAGCCTGCATCTTGTCAATCATAACACCTTTGATTAACAGGTCATTTGTTGGTTTTTTTTTTTTTTGAAAAAAAGCAAGCAAAAATCTGCATATATTTGTCTTTTTAGTGATTTTTTTTTTTTGTTTAATTTTGTTTTTACATCAACACACCAGGAAGAACAGAAAATGACAACTCTCCAGGCAGAAACCTGACAGATTGGAAACTAGTTACATCTACACCAGCATAAGCTTAAAGTAATTTCATTTAGGTCACTAGGATTTATATTGATGTAGGTGCAATTGCAATACGGCCTCTTATCCACTTTACAGTTAGGTATTAGCTCACATCTGGTTGTTGGAAAATCTGACCTAAGGAGAAGGATGGGAATGGTAGAACTGTCATTTGGACTGCTCAGATACTAGGAGGTTCATATTAGAATACTAGGCCCACTATTTTTCTACTCTCTAACAGTAAAAATATGCTGGAAAATGTGAACTCTATTAACAATGAATTTCAAATGACCCTAATTCTCTTCAGTCCTTGCTTATCTGCTTTACAGACCATTTGCATAGTTGTCACATAAGATATATTCGATATGAACATTAGGAAGAGTGACATTAATAACAAAGGAAATGCTATGGAAACAGAAATGCATTACCTTATGGGGTTTATTCTTCCTAGATTAACTTAAAATTCAAGTGATTCAAGAAGAACTTTAGAAACATTTTCTTCATTCCATAATACACACTGAAATCTTGAAAAGAAACTAAATTTTATCTGTCAGTTAGAGACAGAACTTGATGACTTCTTCCTCAAAGGGAGGGGAAGATACCTGAAAAGTGTGATATTTGTGTTGAGATTTGCAATGAACTAAGAAAATATTTGGACATATGTTCACTGAGGGCTACACCATCCTGTTGCTGTGTCCTTGAGTGGCGTTGTCATACACATGGGCCAGCACTGTGACTGCTGTCCTTGCACCTCATGGTTGTCTACAATTTGAACATGCCCTTTTGCCCATGCCTGTTGCATAAAGGAGCACTCCCTCTTGAAGCAGTGACAACAGTATTTGTGATTATCCCTCTAAAGAGATGGTCTGTCCCTGGCACTGACTGTCCATCTTTGGCATGGTCTGTTCTCTGTTGTGCAAAAGGCTTCTGTTAAGTCAGGTAGCTATACAGTGAGAATTACAGAGAGAAGTCCCTTACATCCCAGCCTTTACGTGTTTTGTGTGCCTTCCTAGTTTCCCTTACCATCTCATTAGATTTTAAAATATCGAGCAGCACCCAGCTGGCAATTTCTGCACCTCACAGCAGGAATTGAGAATGTATTCTCATTGATGGTGTTTCCCTTGGAGCAACCCCTCCCCTAGCACTTTTTCAGAAGAAGTTATAGAGAAGGGTCTTAAAACCAAGATCCTGAATCTTCATGATCCTTGCAGAAATGCTATCACAAACAATGGTGTTGACATAAAATTCCAAACCAAACAATTACATTCTATCTGTTCAGAAACAGATGATAGAATAATCTGTGTTCTGTGGATTGCAGGCTTTTTAACACAGAGGAATTTTTTTGATTGTGATTTCCTATTGTCTTTGTTGCTAAAATCAGTCCCTCTTTTTGTCTTGGGACAAATGAAATGAACTTCCCGTCATCATCTATCAGCTGGACCCTCAGACCTTAGTGAGGTTTCCTATAGTAAACAACTGTCATGGTTTTTTAGTATTAAGAAGGCTAGTGGGAGATGAATCAACAGTGCTTCTTTTTAGGAGGGAACACAAGAAAATTACAATCAAATCACAAGACAATTAGTCATTATCTATGCTAGACAAAGAAATAGTTTCCAACTGATAATGATGCTATACCAAAGGATGTCTGAGAAGGTTATATATTTCTGCCTTTTGAATATAGCTTGTCAAGTATATTTCATTGAATTATTTTTTTAATGAAAAGCGGCTTTTGATCACAGAATTGCCCTTTCAAAAAAAAAAAAAAAACCAAACCCAGTTCCATTACATTTTTGATTCAAGAATTTCTTCAGTAACTGAGCCTAACAGTAACGCAAAAATACCTCTGTGATGTGTCTGGTATTCAGAACTCTGGAAAGCATAAGGTTTATTCAAATGACTTTGAAATACTTTTTGGGTATATGGGTTCTGTCAAGCAGTCTTAGATAATCAAGAATCTGAGTTACAGATATGAGTATAATTTTTACAAACTTGAAATGAAAGAGTTATCTGTATGGTTCTTTAAAAAAAACCCAAACCACCAACAAATCCCCACTGAAGTCAAATAAAAACCAAAAAGAAAAAAAGCAACAAAAATCCCCCCAAAAAGCAAACCTATAGTTGAGACAAGATAAACACATAAGGTGTATGAGTTTGTTAAAACTATGTTTCTGAAGTGTTGACTTCTATAAATGTTAAACTATATTTTGCTTTTCATTTAGATATTGTAGAAGGAATGGTGAACAAAGGAATTTATGTCACTGAAAAGAAAGGAGTTACCTTTCTCTTCTTTGGAAGCTATCAAAATTCTTGCATTAGTAATCCAGAAGTTTGTGGACCTGAAGGTTAGTAATGTCATTAATTACTATTTGCTTTTCTTTTGCTGTCAAATTATGTAGTTCAATAATCACTGTTTCTTTCCTCATTTGAATGAACTCTCTAAAATTCTAGCTTGACACTGTTCTTTATTGATTTTTAAAACAATTGAGTGTTGATTGCTGAAAATTTAGTCTTTCCAACTGCAATTTAGATTAGAACTAATCACCAACTGCTCAGATCAGTGATCTACAGTATAATTAATTCAAACAAAACCAGAAATAAGTATACAGTGCCCAAAATCTTACCTTGTGGCACCAAGATTAAGTCCTACAAGAACTGCAGTTTGACAAACAAAAAAGTTGTCCTACAGGTATTCAAATTTAGGAGACAGTTTTTCAGTGTGGCCTCTTAAGAGGAATGATTTGGGGTGGTTTGTTTGGTTTTTGTTGTTTTTTTTTTTTTTTTTTAAGATTTATCTTTAGTGATAACAATGTTTTTAAGTCTCTGCTGTCTTGGAATCTATTTGCCATTTGTCCTCATAGGTACTTAAATTTTCTAATTCTATTTTTCTTCTCTTTCTTTCTTCTTCTTGGGCTAGGGTCACAAAATGACAGGTGGAATGGGGGGACAAAAGGTTTGACAACACGTTGTTTGCAGAGGATGAGTAAAACTCTATATGACTCAAACCAAACATACAACTAATCATAAGGATAAAACATTCACCAGAGATTTAAAATTCTGTGGAAATGGAAGGGTCAGTGCAAAACAATGGCTTTCTATACATAAACTCCAGTAGTCCCTGAGCTTAAGTAGTATTGTTAATGTTGATTTTTTTCTTGTTTTTATTGATTTTAGGCTATTCTTCAAATGGGTAACATTACTTGAAATAGGGTTTTTTATTTTTAAGCCGCTATAGCAAAAGCTGTGTATTAAGTTTTTAGGAAAGTAGGAGAAATTTGGAGAGCAGATGGTACACGGGTATTACCTGAGGGTATTAGAAAAAGTAATTCAGTATCCTACTGTAGGCATATTTTCTGATACGTGCTGTATCTTTTCATACTTTTTTTCGTACCACTGGGAAATAAAAATCATCAGTAAGTCATACTATTTCTACATTTATAGTGTAACGTAATCATCAGAATAAATTATTTTTATAGCACCAGAGCACTCCCACTATCTCACAAACAAGAACATTAAAAACATAAAACACTGAAATGTTTAGCAGATAAAATGTGAAGAGAAGAAATCATATAAACAATAAATACTAAATCATTGTAGGAAGTATTAAAAAAAATGGAAAAAAGCCAACATCCCTTTATTTAAAGAGAGTGTCTTTGTTTTTCTCTGAATCAGATAAAACCTGTGGCAATGATAAGATGTAATTTTATTCAAGCCTACTATTGCTTAAACATCCCTTGATGTTCATTAGTTGCATTTGTGTGAAACTGGTGTTAAGTACACTTAAGAAAGGGATGTTTTCAGAAAGGATCTTGAGATCTTTTCGGATGAAAACATTACAACTTATGAAACAAAAATGCCAGTATTTTTTCCTAGCCTAAATTTTAATGACTTTTCAGAACTGTTATTTTGATTTGAGGAAAAAAAAATTATTCTTGTTTTTTGAATGTTGAAATGTTCTTCCCCCAACTTTCTTCTTTCTCAAGTAATTTTCAAACAATGGTTTTCTGAAAGTAGTTTTGGGTGCATTAAAGTGGCTAAGTGGCTTTTTCAGGCAAAAGAAGCATTTGTGAAAGATGCAAGAGAATGTTCTCTGAATCTTTAGTTTGAACACAATAGGAGAAGTTGGATTTAGTCAACGTATGTGAAGCTGAAGTTTAAAAAAAAAAACAACAAAAGACAGCCTTATGGACAACATAGCATTTCATAAAGCTGTGTGTTTGTGCCTTACTTTAATTTTTATTTTTAGTTTCAGCATTTAATGAACCAAAGTGTACATAAAGAGGTTTTAGATCCACAGTTTTATTGTGGCTACAGGGTAGCCCATTAAGATAGACAGCCAAAGACAGGGAAAACTGGCTCCACTGCAGACAAGCTGTATAACTTTGTCTGTCTCTCTGCATCATTTAAACTTCATCTCTCAGCCTGTAGAAAAGGAATAACAGCATTTCCATACCTTTCAGAAGTGTAGTGAAGTGCTGCAAAAAAGATTGAGACGCTTTAACAGAGGAATCGCAAAATAACAGTAACAGATTAACATCATCAGCCTTGGTGGCCCTTTCACCAAGGCGGTGAAGGATGGTGTGCAGATCCAAGGGAAATGCATGACTTTCTGGAAAAGAGGGTTGGGTCAGTGTTTCAACCTGTTACTGGTGTGGTGAAAGATGCTGAAATATGAGCTTAGCTTATCTGCTGATGAAGGTGTTGCAACTTGCTTATAACAGACCTCTAATTCTTCAGTTGGGAGTTCGCAGCATTTATAGCTTTAAATACATGTCCATCAAGGTCTAGCAAACTGAGATTGATGATGTTCGTGTACTGATTGATTTCTAGGAGGCAAATGATAATTGATTAACATTTCCATGGTGGTTATTTTATCGTGTATAAAGCATTTAAGTAATGGTGTGTAGATCATGTAAATTGATGGGTGCTGTCATAAGGATAAATAGAAGGATAAGTTAGACAGGAAGATAATGTACAGTTAAATTATTTATTGTGCAATAATACAATTTTTAACTTTTCTTCTATATGTTAGAAGTTCAGAGTTAGAAGTTAATATGAGAAAAAGAGTATGTGAAATATAAAAAAATTATGTTCCAGAGAGTGTGGGGGGGGAATATTTCTGATGACTGTAGTGAGCTGTCTGACGCTTTTCCATTTTTAATCATAAAATTATGAAACATATAAAAAAATTAATCTATGGTTTTAACAAGAAATGTACATAATAGTTTGAGGGCTTCATTAACTTGTGCTGGGCTATCTGGTAGCAAATTGGTGAAGTTCATGCTGCCTGGACGGCCTGCAGAACTGCTAATTATAAAATCACCCAGACAGATATTTTGACTACGTGTCAAAAAAGCAGTCAGGAGGTTAAGGGCAGTGGTTATTCCCCTCTCTTCAGAGTTCATGAGAGTGTATCTGAAATACTATGGTCCTGCCCATGGCAGGGGGGTTGGAACTAGATAATATTTAAGGTCCCTTCCAACCCTAACCATTCTATGATCCATTCTGTTTTTTGTCCCCTGATACAAAAGAGATGCTGAGAAACCAGATTGAGTCCAGCAGATGACTTCAGGGGCTGGACAGTACGACATGGGAGGGGAGGCTAGACTTTGCCTTACACCATGAAGAAAAGAGAGTGCTAAGGGCTGTCTTCAGCTACCTGATGGGTGGTTATAGAAGCAGATGGAGTTATAAACAGTCTTGGAGATGCACAGTGAAAATGTGACAGGCAAGGTAGGCATGTTGTAGCACAGGAAATGCTGATTAGATCTAAGGATAAGAGTTTTTGCAATGTGGGTGGCCAAGCACCAGGATGGTTTACACAGAGAGGCTGTGCAATCTGCATCTGTGGTGACAGTAGAGTCTCAGCTGAGCTCTGAGCAACCAGGTCTAGCTCTGAAACTGACCCTGCTTTGAGCAAACAGCTTAGAGTAGGTGATCTTCAGGGCCATGGCTAACTTAATTCATTATGATTCTTTGTGGCAAAACCTTTTCCACTTCTGTACTTTATAAGCTTTTTCTCAACCTGCTCTGAACTCAGATTTTATTGTTAGCACTTTGTACTATAAATTCTGAGATACGAGATCCTATCTCATTGTTAGGATCTGTTTAGTTGAGCCATTGAGCCATTTTCTTTGTAAAATTCATTTGACTGCACAACCTCTACAGCAGAGCCACTGTGAACTTCTGAAGTGTGAGGGAGGTTTGATTTGTTACTTGTGTTTCAGTCAAACATTTATTAAAGAAACAAGCTGTCTTACAGAAATCATATTTCTTCACTAATGTGCAATCTGAAGAGTGCTTCAATTTTACAGTATAACAGTAAATTTTACTGTGAATTGAACGGGATTATTTGTGGGCAAAGCTAATCATGCGTGTGGTTGCACGATTGCACTTGGGAAGAATTCTTTGATTTCTGTGTAGGTGGGGACCTCAGAATTTTGACTGTGGCTCTGCATGTGTTGCTCACCCTTTCTTCTATGTTGGTTCTTTGCTTTCAGCAATTACTGGAGTGCTGAAGTGTGAAAACACAGGTAATAACAGGCTTAGAAGAATTGAGGTGTAGTTAGCAATGGATGCTGCTCTATAAGCATAGGCATGCTGGCAGCCAGGTAGCGCATCAGTAGCTTGGACGCAGTCAGTGTATTATTTCTGCTGGTGTTTGGGGAATATCAAAAAAAGATGTAAATGTTTGTGGAGAATATGGAGATATGAGAGCAAGTTGTGTTTTGAAATAAGCAAGGATCACAAGAGGAAAAAGGGATCATCACAGGAGGGTGAGAAGGGTAAGAAGACTGAAGAGGCAAAGGGAATGGAAGCATAACTCTGTAAGAAAAAAGACTTTATTACTTTTGGTGCTCAAAGAACTTTAGTTTTAATTGATGGAAGCTGCTCAGGAAGCAATGATTACTGCTGTGTCCTGGGTATGCTCATGTGATGTGAAACCAAGGAAGAGGTATTTATTTGATTTAAACTCTTAGAGCATTGTTGATCTTAAAAATGCTGTCCCTGTTTATGCTAGCAGATGATCTGTCCTCAAAAGCATCCCCACTCTCTGTATTCTATGGTATGGAAATTTTTAATTGCACTTGGGTTTTTTTCATTAAAATCTCCTCTCACTTGCTTTCATCAGGAGTAACATTTTCCTTTTTCTGGAAGACTCAAGACCAGCAGGCTAAGTTTCTCCCTGCCTCTGGTGGACAAGTAATTTCCAGTGGTTTCAAAATCTGTTCAAATGAAGGTGAAGGCTCAGTGGAATTTTATACCCGTGGGAATGCAATGATGAAGTGGAAAGCAAGCTTTAGTCCACCAGGTAAAGTTTATAACTTTTCTTTTTATTAATTTCTTTGTTATGTTTTACTCTATTCTTGCAGAGAGAACACCTTAAGGAAAAAGAAGTGGATATATAAAAATAGCTACTGAGCACTCTGTGCTTAAGAATTCTCTTGGTGTGGGGAGAGAGAGACAAACTATGAACTGAAACCAGTGATACTGTATTATACAGCATTTACCATTCAGAAACAGTTCTTGGACCCAACTTCCATTTTTTTTCTGCAGTGGAATTCTTATTGACATTATTAGATTAATGAGTGCTTAGATGAAAACATGAGCAAAGAATGCAGGTTAATCCCTGATAGTTCTCAGTATATTCTAAAACTGGATACGTGTGCTGTCCTCTGCTGCCTCCTAAATTAAGGCTTTATTTGGTAACTATCTAACTGGGTGTTTAGTGCTTTGGTCATTTTATTATCTGTTGAGTGTCAAGTTTTGTATGCCATGGCATAGTATTAATAAACACTTTGGTATATCACATACCTTACTGCTTCTATCTAAACTGTGTATTGTTGGGGGGAGGTATTACCTAGTGACGGGAACAAATTCTGGTCTTCTAGTAATGCCAGTGACAGTGACTAAATCTTTTCTTGCCTTAATTTGACTACCTCTACATTGGTAAAATAGGACTTTCTCACCTTGTAGTAGAAGAGTTTTATAAAGCTTAATTAATCAGTTTAGAAATCTTATTTGAAGAGAAAAGCTGCTAAATGGTAAGAGTAATTCACACATCTCTGGGTTATCCAGTCCAAGTGAAAATTAATATTACGTTTTCAGCCTCTCAAGTACAACAATGAAACTGTGGCAACTTTTAATTAGAATCATAGAATGGTTAGAGTTGAAAGGGACCTTAAAGATCATCGAGTTCCAACCCCCCCACCGTGGTTAGTCTATTTGCTTCTCCAGTTCTTACAGTCTTTATGCAGTTCTTGCTGAACTGAGTTTTGAGAAAGTATTGAAGAGACTTCAAATCTTGGCCAATAATACTTGGCAAGTGTAATGTATGAAACTGCAGTGAGCCCAAGTAAGAGTTCAGACAAAAACTAACAGGCATTCTGCCAAAGTATGGGCTTCCCTATGGGTATAAAGATTAATATATATGACATCAGCATTCCATAATTCACTCCTAGCACTTCCTATTCCTATTCCTCTGTAACATTGCACAAGTCAGCAAAAACTTGCTGAACAGGAAAGACTCTAAATGGAATTGATTAATGGATTTTGCTGTGACTTTTAATGTTTTGCAGGTCCTTATTGGACTCACATTCTCTTTACATGGAAATCAAGAGAAGGACTGAAAGTCTATGTCAATGGAACTCTAAACACAACTGATCCAGAGGGAAAAGTCTTCTATGATTACGGAGACCCCAGTGCAAATCTACTGACTGGGACAGAGGGAGATCAAACTAAGCGCTATGTGAATGGGGCGTTTGATGAATTCATTATATGGGAAAGGGCACTCACCCCCAATGAAATTGAGCAGTACTTTACAGCTGCTATTGGTGAGTATATTCACTGTTGTCATAATTAATCTTCTGTAAAGATGCTGACTTAGAAATGTTTAATATGTAGGATTTGTTAATTTTACATCTTTTGGCTAATGAACATAACTTTTAGAGGCAGAAAAAGTCAGGTATGAATGTCACTAAAACGCTCAGCTGTCTTTTGATGCACAGTCTTTTCATCCTGGGTTCTAGCTCTGTAAAAATGTCATAAAAAAATTAACCAAGACCTGAAGTATTCAGCCATTGTTAAATACCCTAGAATCAAAAGAAGAGGAGCAGTAATTAGACTTAAGGCAGAACAGTATTAGGAAAGACTGACTCCGGATTTCTAACTTGCACTATGGCTGTTGTGTAGCTTCGAGCCAAGTCACTCAGTGTATTCCAGCAGATGTGGATAATGGTTATCTCTCCAGTTCCTGGAACGATAAAGACTTACTAACTCATCTGTACTTGTGAACTTAAAAAAAAATATTAAAAAAATCAGCTGAAACATAACATAAAAGGCAAAGAATTGGGATGAGAAAAAAGACTTGGAAGACTGGCCAGTAACCCCTGTCAGTTGTTCTATGGATAGTAAAATTTTCACTACAAGACAGACTGTTCCTATTAAGTGCTTGTGTGTAAGTAGCAATTAGAAAACATCCATCTTGGGGAATAAAGGTATGGGGCATCTGGAACATTTGGCTTTGCAGGCAGTTTCCCTGCTTGCATTTATTCTTCCTAGGTTACTGAGAGCTAAAGCCATTACACCCATAATTCTTTTGCTTTTAAACCCATGGGAACCATTTTCACAATGGAAACTCTTTGAATAACTCAGAACTTCTGATGCATACCTGGAAATGGGAATGTATGTCTTTGACTTCCGGGTTCGATTATTGGAATCGAATATATACAAAATATATTTTATCAAAAGGAAAATATAAACTAGTTTATGTAGAACTGAAGTCACTGAAAAAGAAAAATCCTCCATCTGGTGTATAATGAAGCAATCTATTTGCTTTGCTACACAAATAATAGCAACTTGGCTATTTTTATTTTAAAGCCTTATTATTTTAAAAAGTGATTCTTATAAAAGTCTTCAAAAATTCTGATTGGGAGACTATTAATTTAATACAGGAAATAGTTTTAAAATCTTAAATTTTAACTTTATAAGGTTCTGGTCATGTTGGGAAAATGCTTTTGAATTTGGCTGTTGTATATTTCACAACAATCTAGGGTTACTATAACACTATCCAACTCGAAGCTACCATAAATCACATTCTTTGATTTAGTGTAACTCAAGAATGTTATGTTGCTAAACTCAAGAGCAGTAGATTTTCAAATTGACCTGATCCATCTATATGAGTGCCCTGCTTCACTGTCAGAAATGTATGACTTGTATAAATACAAAAAGAACTCTGTGGTTTTTAACCCCTTGAGTTCTTGTGAATTCACAGCAGCCATCCTCTGAAGCCCTCTACCCTCTCATCTTCACTCTAACAAATAATCAAGGCATCATGGCAAGCTCTTTCCATGAATGCAAATCCTGTTCAGGACTTAAGCTTCTACTTCTTTCATCTATGTTTTGGTTTGGAAAGAGTCTTACTGGGGCTCAAAGTATCCAATTGTTGGACATTAATGTTTGTAGCCAGTTTTTGAAACACTGCAAAAAGAGTTGGGCCCTTGGATTATTCTAAACGATAAATTTTTAGAGTTGTACAGATTTTTGCCTGTAGCCTACCTTTCAATCTCTGCTGACTTCTGAGAAGGCTGTATAGCAGGCTCCCTGATTTATACATTGAGATGTTCATGCTGTGAGCTTTTGGGAGTTTACTGTGGTTTGTATAACATTAAGTCTTTGTAGTTTGGTTGGTTTTTTTCTTATCCCCTAGTTCACAGGTCTTCGGGGTCATCTGGAGCTATCAGTTTTCTGTGAAGAATAAAATTCTAGTTGCTTAATTGAAAGTAAAGCTGATGTGTATTTTATAGGGGCTTAGGAATTAAAATGTAAAGTGATGCCAGGTGTGTGTATACATATATTTTTAAGTGTGAAGAATTTCAAGCCAATATTATTTTAAAGTGCTCGGGTGATTCGGAGCACTTGAGAAATGTGGAGTATGAATTTTTTAATTTTACCTCCAAAGTGGTGGACTGAACAGATTTTATAAAATTTCCAATTTGATGGATGAAGTTAGAACATTCTTAGAGGATATTGGGCATTACAATGATAATCAACATAGTAAACAAAAGTTATTCTTGGTATCTATTTATTGACCTTGGAGGACTTGAAGCAGGGTTGAAGCTGGGCTAATGTGGTTTAACATAAGGAAATTAATAGGACAGCCTGTTTTATAATAGAATGAATAATCATGTTCCCTTTAGATCAATGTGTAAAATGTGTCCTATATATGCAATTACTGTTTGATTGTGCTGAAATACCACACTCTTCACAAATAAAAATTCTTGGTAAAATGTAGATTAGAGGAGAATTTTATTTCTCTATCACAAATGACCAATGAATTGCTTTGCACAGAAAGGAATCAATATTTTTGAAGTGGAGCAACTGGAAACCATCCAAAATTGAGTTTCTTCTTTCTGTCTGGACAAATCATTTATGACATACTCATATGGTAATTTTCAATGGATACAGTGCTAGTAGGTGAAGTTTATTAGTAAAGCCCATCTGATTTATAATCAACTTACAAATAGCTAATAGAGACATTATCTATAGTATGCTCAAACTACTAATGAAGATTGTGTTTTGACTACTTAACCCCTGTTATTTGTTTTAGGCAAAACTAGCATGCCCCAAAAGCTTTAGTATTCCACCATTTCTACTGATGTTCTTTTGTATGACAGTGATGCCTTATTTTTGCAGCAAGCAACTAAAGTATTTCCATTGGCTCTGAATATTTTTTACAGAGGCTTTTAATATGGAAAAGTGTTTCTGAACTTGCCTTCATGGGTGTGATTTTATTTGGCACTCAAGCAGTTTAGGCTCAAGATATAAGTAAACATTAACCTTTGGAGATCATAGCTGAGACTTGAGTCTCATTTTTTCCAGTGTCTTTATGTTCCCAGTCTCAGTTTATCACATATACAGAAATACAGCAAGGTCATACATGAGACTGTCAGAAGTGCCTACAGATTATTTATTTCTGATAAGACACAGGATTTTTTTTTTTAATTTTCTGTATATGCTTTGCATAAATATCAGATGAAGAGCAGGAGAAGGAAGATGGATGCCAATGTTTTAATTGTACGGTTGTCATTTATTTATTGAGATATAACACTTGAAATTTCCTGTTTGTAAACAAAGGTTTCATTTTAAGTGTTTAAGACTTAAACTAAATTGCAAGGCTCATCTAAAGATGATGAAATAAAATTGATAAGAGAATCAGTAAATGAAATGCTGTAAACGAGCATATGTAGCTTGTAAGAAATTAAGTAAAATGCATAGAACAGCAAATATGTTACTTTCAGTTAGAACAGATTCAATCTGCAGTGGGAATATCAGATTTGTTAACACTTTCATTCATATATGTATTTTCCCCAGGTGTGCAAGTTTTGCTTTCTTCAACGCTTTCATGGTCTGTGATGACAACCACTACAACACCTGTGGTAGGACAGTGTTCATAACTCTTTTCTATAATGTCAGAATGTGTATATATTACAGAGTTACAGGCTGTCCTCCCTTTCCAATTTTCATTGGCGGCACTTATTTTAGTACCCCAATTGTAAAAATTTTCATATATGCAGAGGGAGAATTTTTAGCCACTGTGGGGAGTACTACAAAACTTTTAATGTAGGACAGATAAATGGAATTAGTTGTTAAATACTTTCTATATTGAAAAAAGGAAAAAAACGTAGAAACTTCTGAAATATGTCAATGAACTTTGAAGATACAGGACATTCAAAACCACTTTGCTAATTTTTCTGCTTGTTTCCTTTAAAATTAGAAAAAAAAAATCCCACCACAAGAACAAAACCAGTTCTTATCTCTTTAGTAAATGCTTAATGAAAAAGGTTTAAAATAAACCTATTTTTTCATATGCAGAATACATACAATTAGCTGTAGTTGGCCTACATGCAATTAGCTGTTGCAGTGTATTTTCACTTTCTTGCTATCTGCAATGTCAAAGTTCTATTAGTTTTGTTCTTGTTCACAGAGACTTTCAGGAAACCATGGCAGATAGGACCTGAATAGCTAATGAAAAAATGAAGCTGTGCCTGTATATTCCGTTTATCCTGTCTATCTACCCACACGCTTTCCTTTTCCCTTGGCTTATGTAGCCTTTTGTGTGTAACCACAGCAATCTGCTGTGCCTCAAACTTCCTTTTGGGCTAAAATGAGAAATAATGACTGCTGTTTGGAATAATTTCTGACGGGTTGTATCATTCTCCTTTAGCTCTCTACAAATGCCTATCGTCCCATCATAACTAATTTGACTGAGGAGAGAGGGAACTTCCACTCCCCTGACATCATGCTGGGCTACCTGGAGAACGTGTCCTTCGGCTTACCCAACAAATCCCTGTCAGAAAATACTGCATTAAGCCTGATGGAGGTAAGTGTCCTTCATATCTCTGTGGGGAGCCAGATGACCCTGCAACTTCTCCAGAAGCTGGAATATTGAATGCAGCTTTGAAAGTTTTTGCTGATTGCAAACCATATGTAGGAAAAAAGCAGTAGCTATTTTACAGAGTAGCAGAAGGTGAGCTTCAACCAGAGAAAATAGTTTAAGGATCTCATTAGTTCTTGGGGTTATTATTTAATGCGTAAATTATAAATACCTGGAACCATGTCCATGTATCAAAAATAATTCTCTAGTTGAGCAGGAAATAGAGCAGCAGAAAACAGTTTATTAATTTTTTCAACTGCAAGTGTATCCAATGCAGAATATATAATTCTTGAAAAAAAATTTCAGTGTTTTTCTGCATGGCCCAGCTGATCCAAAATGCAGCAGAGTTTGACAGTCGTCTTTCAGGTGCAGGACATGATGGCACTGGAATCAGAGTAGTGAGAGCAGCAAAATGCACGAGCTAACAGCAAACTTGGATGCAGGGACACTCTAGTTGTGGCTCTGTCAGTTTGGCCCTGGGTACCTGCCCAAGGTGATCAATTACTCCTGTCTGCCTGACCTTTCATTAGCATTTATTGCTCCTGTAGTAAGCTGAGGGTAGGCTGTGCCATGGATTATTCTTGCTGGACTCTGAGGTGATCTGTTCCTGATGGTGGTGTCCTTGGCTTTTGTGAGTTAATAGCTTTATCTTGCACTGGGTTCCAACCACAGCCAGGACTCCTGTGTGGACATACTACAAATAGCCACTGAAACCAGCTCATGGAAAGATCTGGTCCAAAGTTTAAAGGAGTAATTTATTTTTGTTTAAGCTAGTCCACAGACTAAAATAAAATAAGGTGTTCTCTGCAGTCTGAGCTGAGGACAAGGGGTCACGTTCGGTTACTGTAAAGTTAGCCTTCTGTAAAACGATGGGCACCTAATTCCCTGATTTCAGCAGACTAGAAAGCTATTATTACAGTAATCAGCTCTGGTCTCACTAGTGATTGTTCCTTTAAGCCTGCAGGTAATACCAGGGTGACAAGGATTATTTACTCAGACAAACAATATAAATAAATGCTTCTGAAAACTACATGGACAGCAATTGATGGCTTGTGCTAAAAGCTTAGCATTTACAAACTGTAAAGCTTGGATTTCACGGATCACATTTTAATATGTAGCAAAAGCCCTTCTAAAAAGCTTTAATACAATGTTTCCTTTGTTTTGCTGAGAATTTTGTGTGGGCTCTGAATTGAAAATGGAACATCATCCTGTCAGATATCGTACCTGTTTCCCACATCATTTCAGTTGCCATTTGGTTGCTCATTCATGCTATCTGATGCTGCTTTGTGTGCCATGAAAGTGATTTGCAGACAGAAATGTAGGACATGATTATCTTTAGCAAAGCTATTTTGGGAAGTAAACACGGGAGAGTCCTGATCATATACACAGAGGCTGTCATTTGTCTGACTGATGATTAAGCTTTGTATTGTCTGCAGCTAATTCCCTGAGAGACAGGCACTGAGCATGCATGCTATTTTCTGTAAAGTTATCTTTGTCCTGATTGTCATATGCCTCACAGCACAAGAAAATTTGATTTAAGTGATGTGCAATAAACTTTCTGATTACTGGCACGCATTTATAATGTATTGCTTCTCACAAATGTGACTTGTGTTCTCTGTTATAATGCTGCTCTGCGCAGTAGCTCCAGCATTCCTGCTTTCCATCACTTCCCAGTAGTCTAACACATCCTTTTGGAGTAATTCTGGAGTGATGCTGTGAAGAGATACTGAGCACTTGGGCAATTTGGGCTGGGTCCTGGGTTTAGCATCACTTCTGTGCATGCCAGGTAGAATTCCACACTGAGTGTTTGAGAGGGGCTGCAAGGTGTGTAAGGTCATAAAACAAAGCTCTGGGACTGTCCTACATACTATGCCTTAAAAAACTATGCTCAGAAAAGTATTACAACTTTCTTCCATGTTTCTCAGTGGAACTTTTCCATATTCAGTTGATGCTTTTAAGGTATTTTAAGAGACAAGTCTGAGCAGGAGATGTGGAGCTTTTTCTTTTAATTTTCTGTTCTCCCTCTTCTTCTCCTTCTATTTGTCTTCATCAGCAAGATTCCTTAGGACAGGGACTGTATCATGTTGAGCATTTGAACAGTACCCACCATGACAGATCTTGACATCAAAACCAACATTTAAGTGCAAAAGTTGAGCAGATAATAAATTGTACAAGTGATGGGACCCAGATATTTATTTAGCGCTGTTGAAATGCCATCATCTAAGACTAAAAGAGGTATTTATGTCATATGAATTTAGACTACGGTGAACTTCTTCCATTTAATCTAAGTTCCAGTGTTGTCACCTCAGCTGTAGTATAATGATTGCACTTTGGGAGTTTCACAGTGGTATTACTTTTAATAAATAAACTATTACTTGAAAATGTCACCATACAGAACATGGTGAGAATGCTGTCAGGTAGAGATGAATCTGTTACTTGAATGCAAATGGGCTTGTCATCTTAAAAATAAACCTAAAAAAATCCTAGCAGAGATATGCCTTGGATCCTTACTAGGAGATGTATCTGATTAATAAATAATAAAATAACATAGTTTTATTTATCTTTTAGGCATTTTTAAAAGCTATTGAAGACTTTCTGTTATTGCCCAACTGGATGGATGTACCAGAGGTAAGACAAATGGGCTTAGGTTTGTAGGTTACTTTTGTTGCATAATTCCCCATGAATCGTAATGTAACTGGTTGCCTCTATGATTTTTCTTGTTAGGTCTTCTTGGCAATATGGCTTATTTATTTTCTCATATGCCACTTTATCTGCTGCTATGTTTCAGGATGAATGAGATGAAACTGTATTTATAAAATTACAGATATTTTCACTAAAGTGTTTAATCACTCCTTTTTTAGCACTGAACTTCAATATTTAAAAGTTTATATTTGTTTTGTAGATTTGTAGATGTTTATAGAAATGTAGACTTTCTCAACGCTCACAAAATATGTAGTAGTGCTTAGCTGTTTAGTGAGCTGAAGCTTTGAGAGAGATTAAACCTAATATAGGGAAAAGTAACTTGTATCAATGTTCTTTCTCTTATAGTCTACCTTTTAGAGTGCAGAAAAATATTTGCAGGCGGAATCCAGGAATTTCCTGAGATTTTTGTTTGAATCTCAAGGAAGCACAGATTTCAGAGCAGAGAGCTTTAAAACTGAGAGACAGCCTAAAGAAAATTAAGGTCTCACTGAAGCCTAAAATAATTTTAAAGACAAAAAGATGTCCAACTGATTTAAGTTCTTAGCCTACAATCCTTGATCATCTCTGATGTAAATAGATTTCAGATAGAATCGATTTCTTTTTCATTGAAACATCTTTCACCATGAGATTTCATGGTCCAGGTTTCATCCTGGAGGGTCGTTTTCCACGGGACATATAAACACTTTGAAAGTAGCTTTATACTGAGGACCATTTTAATAAAAATAAAAGAAAGGCTAAACTGTAGTGTCTCAGTTTATAATCTGATAAAGATCTGATATCAATCTTTATGTATTGTCAAAATAATCTGCTCAGTTCTTGTCCTCATTCTGCTGAATCCTTGGTATAATTGACTGTCAAATGCTGGTGGGAGCAGAAAGTCATTTGGAGACATTCTATAAAACATAGTATTTTATAGGGACAGGCTCTGGGGTGGCTTCAATTTGTGTAACATTATCTGCTGTATGGGGAAAAAGTTGTGGAGAAAGTCACATTTGACTTTGGATGAAGATGAGTTGAATGATGAGTCACACAGGAATTTAACATGGCACCTTGGCATTCTCTTTCTTCTTATATTCTCTTTCTTCTTTCCCCAGACCGCTCATGTATTTGGAAGTTTAATTCAAACTATTGACAGTGTGATGGCTCACATGACACGCAATTTGGATGAAAATTCATTGCCTTTAACTCTTGAGGGCACATCATCTGTGGCAGGTAAGCTTTAGCAGAAATGTTCTTTCTGGACTGTCTGGGTGTCCTAAATGCTTCTGCACTTGCAGCCCTTCCTTTGCCCACATGAAGGAGGAAGTCAAAACAGGTAATTTTGTCTTTTGAATACAGAACAGAATTTCAGTTGTAGAAAGATGAGTGTGCAGTTAGTCCAGAGGTAATCAGCTCTGATTGTACTTGAACTTCCTTGAGGTTACTTGGAGAGGGGTTTAGAATACGAATTCTATGAAACGAATCTAGTAATGGTATACTAATAGGCAGTTAAAGGGCCTAGAGCTCTTATGCAGCACTCTGAAGTTGCAGATGTCTGGATGCTACAAATCTTAATTTTTGCAAGGTTTTTGCAAGAGATTGCAAATAACGGAAATCATTTTGACCTTTCAGTAGAATTTTATTTTACTGCTGTTTAGCATCCTAGCACTCTAATTTCATCTGTGTCTTTGGATGCTACAGGTAGCAAAGGTAATTTATCTGTTCTGGCATTCTGCTCTGCCTTGAGACCTGTGTGAGGGGACAAATAACCTGAGTAGTCACCAGTACCATTAATCACTGCATGTACTCTCTTAGACATTGGCATTCTCAAATGGAGCATTGGAGGTCTGAAATAATGCCTTCAGATGTCAGTGGAAGAGTGTGTTATCCATCTGTTTTGCTTGCCCTGGTAAGCTCAGTATTTGAGCATGGGTGAAGTGATGCATGATATATTAACAGTGCGTGTACCACCTTCTCCGTCATAAAGGAGTCAGATATTAAAGGCAATTTTATACTCAAGGAATTTGCTATGTTTTCTGCAAACATCAAGGGTTTTAAATTCAATACTTGCAATAGCTATTAGGGAAGCCTAGTCACATAGTCAAGTAGGTTACAGAGTCTTGATTTCATCATATTTTTGTTTGGGTTATCACACAGATTACACCTTGGTCAAAATGCATCCTCAGACTATGAATTTGTCCTGCTATCGATTTCCATCTCAAGGACAGAGTTATATTTCCATTCCCAGTGAAGCTTTTCATGAAAGAGGTAAGAAAAAATTTAAAGGGAGGAGCAGAGTCATGTAAACAGGGTATCCAAAAATGATTTTGCTTGAAAAGAGGTTTTGGTTTGCTTTATTTTCCCAAGTAACCAGTTTGGTCACTGTTGATTGTGCTGACTCTAAAGAAGCAGTAGTTATCCTGTCATACTAATGAATGATTATTGTGGTAGAATTTTCATATTACTTGAATTGATTTTGAATAATACAGCAGGGCCACAGACACTGAAGCCATTTAATTTTGACATCTTTTTATATCAGAGAAGCCATAAATTCATAAATTATTCTTAATCATCTGAACTGGTTATTTTTAAGAAATTCTGGGATGCCAAATCAGGTATTACTTACTCCTTCATGCAAAATCACTCTTAAAATGTTGTATGAAATTAAACTATAAAATGACAGCTTTAAGCAACAGCAGCTACAGAAACAGAATGCAGATGTAAACTACAGTCAAGGCAAAAAGGCAGAAATCTGTATCTCGGCTAAAATTTTAATAATCTCAAAAGCAAGGCATGGCAAAAATATGAAGCTTTAGTCAAGACTGTAAAAAACGATGTTTGAAGTTAATTATCTATGTTTTTAATCTGGGACTGAAGGAACCTACTTACAAAAACATCTCCCTGCATCTTGAAATCTGACCTGCATCTTGAAATTTGCCCTAAATTGCAAACCACAGAATTTACACACTCAGAGACTGTTCTGCAGTCACCTCGGTTGAAGAAGGAGGGTTGGTTCCTATTCACAAAGTGCAAAGTCAGCTCCAGATAACCTGCAGTGAGAAAGACTTCAATAATTACTGAACTGTCTACCTGATTTGTGATGACAGCTTTGTTTCTTTGCGCTGGCAGGGGGCTCTGGCTGGAGACTTCACTGCAAGTGCTCTGAGGCTTGAATAACTATAATTGCAAACCAACTTGCAATGCCAAAAATAGCATCTGAGAGGACTTTTTTTCTTTTCCCACTTAAAAAGTCTCTCACCACGCAGATACTTTTCTTTCTTCAGAACATTACTATGCTTGGTATCCTGAAATGATCCAGCCCATTAATTGTTTAACTCTTTTTCCAGCTAAAGTTCGCTTCTGAGTAATTTCAGCCTTCAGGCCACACTTCTACACTGTCCAAATGAGCTAACCTAAAAATTTATTATTCCACCTCAAACAGTTGACATTATCCCTTTTGCTGGGTTCCAAATATTTATAGTGAAAGACATCTGTGTGGCTGACAGTTAGAAAATATGTATCTGTCTCTTCACTCAGATGCTGGAGAACCCATAAATAATTGGAATGCAGGCAGCAAACAGACAACCAAGTGGAAAATGGTTGTCTGTGTTTGAGTTTCATAAACTGCCAGTTAACATAGGTGGGGAAGCAGCCTTTATATTACTGGAGCTACCATTGAGATATTGACTCTGGTATGTCCTCGACACTTTCTGGTGCTAGGTAGGGGATTTATAACTGACAACTGATTACTTCAACAACTTATTTTGGAAGTACAGGTGCACAGGGCAGGCATCCTTACTTTTCATATTTGTCTTCTGTGCCATACTGCAAGGTGTTCATACTTTTTAACTTAAAAGAATAATAGGAAATCTGTGAAAGCAAAGGTATGAAAGTTTACAGAAGTCAAGGCTCTTAATTAACATGAAATTTCAGGTCTAGGAGAGAAATGTCTCTTGCTTACAACTTGCTCTGAGCAATAACTCCTGTTCCTTTTTCACAGCTTGGATTACCATCGTTGGCCTGCTTTACCATAACATGCATTATTTCTTTCATAATATCAACCCTTTGGATACCAAGTAAGTATCTTAGACCTCTAATGCCGTAACAGCTTGTTTATTACCTTAGTGATATACTTTACAACAGTCATGTCATTATCAACTGTAAATAAATTACGAGCCATAATCCTGATTCTGCAATATTGAGGACATGTAGTCATTAACTAGAGAGAGATTAAAGCTTACATTAGATGTTTTACTTTGTTGTAGTAAAATAGATTTCCGTAGCGACATGTTTGTCTTTCTTTGTCTTATCCTTCCATCCGTAATATATGGTATTAGAATTTCATAATTTTAATCTGTCTCATAAAAGGAAATTACATCTTTTCTCCTGACACATATAAAGATAAAGCTTGCACTTAAATGAAACAAGTAAGAAAACATAACGTCCCTCATTAGATAAAATCTGAATCCTAATCCTAGAAACCTGTAAGGTAATTTTACAACAGGAGACAAGGCAATGCTTAAAAGACTTTTTGTTTTATATGCTGCATCAATGAAATCATTAGCAGATAAGATAAAGCAAATGCAGAGCTGTATACCTTTCTGCAATACAGTTCCCCAGGGAGTTTTGCAAGGCCATTCATGTAAATCATTACACTTTCCTTTTAAACTGGTATGATTTTATGTTTTTATTTGATCTACACTGGAGTACATAGATTAGTTTACACTTTCTCTCAGTCTTCTCCAATCTGATTTTCAGTGTGTTGTTTATGACAGCAGAAGGAAAGATGTGGCCTGTCAGCTGTCGTGAATATCAGAGATTGCCTCCCTTTCTTTACATACAGCTACATGGAAGGTCATGATCACGGAAACTCATTTGTGATCTTCAGGGTAAAAAGTCATGATTTATAATGAGACTGATCACACTGAGATAATTGCACAGCTATTGCTAAAGAGCATTTTTAAATCAAGTAGCAACTTGTACTGTTGTTTACCTTGCTCTCTCTCAAAAAGGAAACTTACCAGGTGGCTGTAAAGGAACCATCTCATTAATGTGCAGTATTTCTTACTGACATGAACAAATAGAAGCAAGAATTTATGACAGCTTATGTTTTTCAAACAGGAGGATCAGTGCAATTTATTAAGATAATAAGCTATAGTCTCAACTTCTCAAAGAGAGAACGAGAATTAATATGGTCTTGACTTAGGTCAAAGTCTAGCAAACATAATATGATTAAAGATGCTGCATGTCAAAACACTGTGCTCTAATGCACTGTCAGAGTCTACAGCTCCTGGGGCTCTGATATAGCAAAAGTTGCGTCATCTTCGTGTACATTCTCTGAATTTTGTGGTATAAGACAACCTGGAGACTCATTCCTGTTCCACCAAGTTGTATGCATTTTTATCACTCATTTTTGAGAAGGAGGGATATTGAGAAGGATTCTGAGGAAGGATTTTGAGAAGGCCCTGCTGCAATGAAAAACACAAAGACACTGGAGAAGAAAGGTCTCCTAGATTTCGATAACTAATCCAAGCTACTTGAACTTTCTGGAGAATGTAATGCACCACAGAATCACGTCTATAACATTCTAGATGCAGATCTGTCCAAAACAGTATCTAAAAAACTAGTAATACAAGGAATGCTTGTTTAGGAATTTTCCTGTGTGGAATCAAACCCCAGGTATTCAAAAAATGTTTTAAAAATAAGTATGCAGTTCTCTCCTGCTTGGTTTTCTTTTTTTGTGCTGTACTGTTAGAACATTTTTGGTTATATTTCAGTAGAATAACAACATTTTTGCAGAGTAGTTTGTTTTAAAGACTTTTTTTTATGTTCCTTCTAGCACTGGGCTACTTGAACACCTGTAATTTGAAGCCTGTCCATTTTCTGCTTAAGGGCATTTTTTTTTTCTTTTGCGGTGGAAAGCTAAAACTGAAACTCTGGGAGCTTTTGTGCTGTACAGACAGACGACTTCTATTTTGAGACTACATAAATAGCAGTTTCTAAGGGGAGTCAGATTTGATTCTTTAAAAAGGAGAAAAAAAAAGTTTTTGAGCCCAGTTCTGCTCATATACAGTTTGTGTAAATCTGCAGTAATCTCACTGGACGTAATCAGATGACAGGCTCACTGCCATCTAACACCCAGGCCATGGCCAAGAAAGGCTTGTGTCTGCAAGCAGGAAACACAGAAACACTGTTTCTTGCTTGTGCTGAAGTTCTTTCACACTTCAAAATTCCTTTACGTCTTTAAAGTTAAAATGACAGAAAATGTGTGTAGAAAAAAATATCCATCCTGTTATCTGTGTAGGAGAAATCTCAATGTCAGAGTAGCCTTAACATTATGAGTCTTTCTCTAAACTTCTCATATCAGAGTAGCAAATTCTGCCCTAAGATTAAAAAATTCGAATCACATGCTGGTTACTGGGAGCAGAAGTAATCTCTGACACTGATGTTTTTCTTTGGTCAGCACTAAGAACTGGTGCTTGGGGTTGTGCTCAATGAGGTCTGTCTTATATGACCTTGCTGAGGAACTGAATGAAGTTATTTTAATGTCTGACACTTATTTTTCTTTTAGAAAAAAAAAAGGAACCATTGTAAACAGGTGGAAGATGTAGATAAACGGGGTTTTTTTAATGTGCTTTGTAAACTGGCTCCTTCCAGTGGTGTGCTATGTTTGGAAACCTACACTGGTGGTTAATTCGCTGTGGCTCATATTTCTCATAGTGAATGCCATTCATTCACATAGTGAAGAGGTGAATGACACAGCCCATTTTACTCCTGCACAGTTTCTTAGTGGTGTAAAAAATTTTACCCTACAGCCAAATGGATCTTTGTTACTCCTAAATGTGCAAAAATGCCAAAGTCATAAGTTTTAGCTGAAAGCAGAAATAAAAGGGTTCCTACGTACTGCAGAGTTACTTCAGCCTAGGAAAAAAGCATTGCTCGGACTAATCAGATTTTTAGTCAGGTTCAGCTGTTTGTATTGTGACCTGAGTTACTCTCTAACAAAGCTAACCAGACAGTCCATTTTTCAAAGTAAAGCTATAAGTTACTTCTAAAAGTATTCTCTACGTATGTGTTTATATGCATTATATAATGTGTCTTAGTAATATCTATGTTTAATTTGACAATCTGAACACCACCCAAGTTTTCTGCTCACTTAGATTGCTTTGCTTAGTTTTAGATTCCTTACTTTGTAGGATTCTCATTATCTAAAGCACTTTCAGCAAGGCTTGCAAACCTTTGCAAAAGAGGAGCAGAATGCAGGAATACTTATGATATCAAGTCTCCTGACATCTATATTCCCTATAACTTGTAGCTGTTGTTTCTAGTCCTGTAGGATTTTTTGGGGCCAGATCTTGCTCCCCTATAGAAATTCATTGACTTGAATGGAAAAAGGTGGTTATGGGTGTGGTGGATGAAATAAAAAAACGTTGTTGTTCTACTTCCTTAATATATTTCTTTCTTTCCGAGGATTGCTGAAGCTGCTGCCTACAAAGGTTATATGATTTCAGCAACCAGTTATCTTATCTCTATCAAAGTGGAACCTCTGCCCAAGTTGTCCCACAATCTGTCAGGATCACCTCTTATTACCATCCAGCTCACCCACAAATTGGTAAGTGAAATGGAAATTACTAGTTTAGGCTATTGTCAGGGCTCTTCAGAACTTTGGCATCTGTGAAGACTTCTTTGTGCTTGTCTTGTAATTTTTGGGCATTTTTAGTAGCAATTCAAGCAGCATTTGTGACTACGATATTATGTTTTTCCAACCATTGCGCTTCAATGACTTCTGTTTCCATCGCTGCAAAAGGCTGATTAGTGCACATGTTGAAAAAGGAGGTGAAATGACAAGTACAGCTTTAGGCCTTTCTGTATGTATTGTTCTACAGATGTGTTTGTGCAATCTGCAATAGGATGGTATGAATTACCGCTTTCTCATTAGAGCTGTCAAAAACAAGAATTCACTTATGGTTTTTGCTTTTGGTCTTAATCCACACTGAGATAACTGAGGTGTTTTGAATGTTATCATGAATAAACCCAGAGAAGGAACTCCTCCAAGGGCAAAGACAAGTACAATGGGCAGAACATCTCCTGGGAATAGGAGTGGAGCAGGTTCAAATCCCTGTTCTAGTGTGAACTGCCCTTTCTAGAGAGCAGGGCATTCTGAATCTGAGAAACAAGAGACAAGAAATATGAGAAACTGAGAACCTGGAGACAAGTTTTTTCAAACTGAGTAATTTCAGTAAGACATTTCAATTTCACCAAATTAGTGTATTCCAGCAAGAAACTGAAAAAATAGCTGGGTTTGTTTGCTCTTGGAGAAAAAGGCATCTCTTTTTGTCTTGTCAGTGGAATGGAGAATAGTTGGGTTTCCTAGAAAACATGTCTTAAATGATCTTCTGAATATTTATCATATTTTTCTTTCAACGGCTGTTTTCAAACGAGTTTATCTTCTTCCTGTTGGGCTTCTGATAAAGATGGAGTAGGCTACAGAAAACAAATATATGAAAAAACCCTAAGGCATAGAAATGAAAAGTGTTGTTTTGCTGACAGTTTTCCAAACTAAGGACTCTCCTGAATGTCTCTAGTGGCATCTTAGAGGCAGGCACTTGCAAAGTGAAGACTGTATTTTGTGTTGATCAATTATAAAATGTACTTTGCTTTCTTTATTCAGGTACCTCCTCCTGCTTCAGTATGATTTACTAGCAGGCTGTTAAACAAACCTGTGTCTTTTTCTTTATGCCTGTTGACTTTCACTATGAAGATCACTGCAGTCTTGGTATACAGATAGAAATTTTACATTTATCATCTTTCTCTCAGTTTCAGTCAGCAGAATCCATGAGAACATGGTATGAATATGTCTGTCTAATGTGCTCTGTGTACGACAGGTACAGGTTGATTGGGAGTTTCAGACTCTACCTAGAGCAGTGTGTGCTTTATACTGTGCATTAGGGGAGCAGCTGTTTTCCAGCTCTTATTGCTAATTGGCAATGCATTCAGAGACAGCCATCTATTATCTACAATAACATTTCTACAGTTACTTCCATTCTGGGGAATGTTCAGGTCTTAATCCTCCTAACCCCTGTTCAGGTGTGACTTGATTTTGATGTGTGGTGGAGTTTTTTGTGTGTCTGTTTGGGTTTATGTGTTGGTTGGTTTTTTTAATTGATATATTGATATTATTTTTTCAAATCCTCACAGAAGTGAGGAAACTTATCCCATTGTTTTAACAGCATGGAAAAAGCAGCTCAGTGCTGCCTGGAATCAGTCCATAAATACCCATCAATGCATATGTATTTAAAGTTCTTATAATTTTAAGGGCAAAAATATTGGAAATATTTCTAAATGTATAGTAAGCGTGATCTTAAACTCTATTCAATAGGCTGTACTGGGATAATAAATGTGCTAGATCTTGCTGTTACACATACAGCTCTGAAAGTAGATGGATAAAGCACAAAAGGTGCACCTTGTGGAAGGAAATCTTCACCCACTTGCGTACTCCCTCCAGTAATAATCTGTCTGGCTTTTACATCTTATTAACTGGTACCATCCTGTTACTTTGACGAGAAGTCTGAGACGTAATCAAGTTTTCCTCCATAAGTACGTTTAGAAAATTCATAACCTCATTGCATTTTCAACCCCTGAACAATTTGTGGACTTGAATTAGAAACTGGTCCCCATGCTGGACTAAATATCCATTTCTCCAATGTTTTTCAAATCAAAATTAAAAGCAAGTGAGATTTTCTGTCTTTCTTCCAGAACCTAATTTCAATATTATCTGACAGTGAAGCACTTTGTATATTTCCTACCTTGGTTTCTAAAATTCCTGTTAAAATTCCAAATCACATGTGAAAAATCCAAATGCTGAAAACTTTAACATACCAAAACATTCTGGATTCATCAAACGTGTTCAAATAGAAAATCTGTTTTGACATCATAAAATATTTTACTTAAGTTTTTGTTTGCCGTATTTCATTTATATTGTTTTCCCAGTGGAAGAGTGTAATCTAGAGTCAGAAGAGGTGTTTAAAAGGAGAACTAGGTGTAAAAGTTTGTAAAGAGAATTAATAAAGCAATAACTTGAAATCTGGGCAATGGGAATACATCTAGTTATCTGTGCTGCCTTTCTTGGATATTTTGTTGGTGGTGTGAATTTGCTGAGAAAAGGTATTAATCAGTGAGCAACAGAACCAACTCAAATGCCTCTGGGTATCTTATACGTGGAATCTGTGTAGATTTTAAAAAGCTCCAACGAATTCCATGGAATAATTTTAAACAATATAAGTTTAGACAATTCACTTGTGAATTTATTTAGGTAAATTACTTAAGCAAATTTACACAAGTAAATTTAAGTGTAGTTACTTAAGCAGATCTGGAAATGACTACATGTCTGAAACCTTTCATAGGATAACAGCACAGCTCCTTTCTGTCGTATTACATATTACTTGTCTCTGTCTGAGTATGATCACTCATGAAGTAAGAGTTTAAAATGTTAAGGAAATTCTGGCTGCAAGATCACTGTGTTAAAATATGTAATTTAAAATAAAGAGTAACAGTCAAGCTATTTATTTAAGTTTATGATTGAATATAATGATTAAACCAAGACCATAAAATCTGGCTTAAAAACATGTTTCATCCATTAAAGTACTGCTTGCTGATAATAATGAGAGAAACATTTGAAGTGGATACCAATCTCATTCTTATAGTTGCCTGTTTGTTTTTCTTATTACTTCCCTCTCTGTTAAACTGAGAGCATTATGTGGAACAAAGTAAAAAAATAATAAGTCTGAACAAATAGTTTTTCTGTATAAAAATTTGAGTCTAACTTTTTTCAGTTGTTCTGATTTAGTAATAGCTACTCTGGTGGAGTCTACGGGATTGCACAAATAGAAAAATGAGAAGAGTGAAAGGAGAATATGGTTTCTTGTACTGATTGTAGTGATGCTTGGCACAGCATAGTAAAACTTTAGTTATTTTTCTTCTTGTATATATAGGAAAAATGCCAATCATTGAGCAACAGAAAACAAAAGGGAGTAAAATAAAACACGTCTATTTTAGGAAATAGTTACAAAGAGAATGTCTGTGAACTGAATATCACCTCTTGACAAATGCTCTGTGAAGTTTTGGTTCATTCCACAGCCTAACTCCCTGTTAGTTAAATCTTCTCTTGGGCAAGGATTCTCTGGGTTTCTCTGGAATTGTCTGCATTTTTAATGTAGCTTTTAGGAGCTCGTGAGACGATTAAATTTCTCTCTCCTTTTGAAACATGAGGCATTACAAACTGATGCTAATATTTCATCAATTAGGTAAGCAAGCAGGGAATATTTATAAATGATGTGTTAATGCTTTCTTTTCTAGAGAGCACTATGGGGCAGTGGGCACCAAGGGCACAGAAGAGATGGGTGCCCAGCCTGGGGGATTGGCTGGCAGCTAAGCTGGTGCTGTGGAGCACAAGAGCTCTGAAGTCCCCTCATAGTTGATACATACAATGTGAACTTCATGGGTGCAAGGACTAGGGACACTAGAGGACAGACTCACCTCTGTCAGAGAAGATATAATAAGAGGACATCAGTAATTACAGCCATTAGGCCTTGAAGTTCAGGCTCGCAGCTGGATTCTTATGGGACCAGTATTGCTGGTTGACATTCTTTCTACCAAGAGAGCAGGCAGAACATTTTCTGGTCAAGCTTCCATTAGTGGAAAATGGTTTTCTGAATTAAAATAGGAATTCTCATGAATCAGGATGAATAAATCATCCCAATTTTTCACAGGATAAAAATATTGCTTGCTTAATTCTTTGTAAGTAGTAAATACTCCCCGTGGATTGAATAGACATGTATGTTTTACTTCTTATAGTATTAATTGTTTTGTCACTATTCTGTTTTTGTTGTACAATCCCTGAAACTGTTTTTTCCATTCCTCTTCCTTTTATCTTATGAAAATATTATCAGCTTTAGAAAGATTTTTTCACAAGAAGACTTCATAAAGGACTTAAAATTAACTTTGCATAAGAACATAAAGTGATTAGTGTGTTATTCTTTATGGCATTCTGAGGCTCTGCTCGTTCTGCCACTGCTCTTTCTATCCACAATGACATAGCTGGGGGTGAAAAGCAACTCTCGTTTTTCTTCTCTGTAGACATAAAATAGCTTTTCCTGTGATGTTTGAGGATTATAGAGGACCCTTTTACCATTAAAATCATTAAATATTTTATACTGTTGATTGAATATTTGTACCAATACAGTTTTGCCAGTCAACATACACCTGTGCAAAGAATGAGAAGAGCTTGCTCTATATATATGTATTCTTTTATTTCTATAGCTCTTCTGAAATCTATCAGAGGCTGTAATTCAAGAAAACTATGTTCATTGAGAGCTAGTACTGCCTGTAATTGCAGCATATTCACTGTGAACACATGTTTTCCTCTAAATTTACCAGCTCCCTTGATACGCTTGCTTCTTGCATCAGGCTGTAGTATGTTGTTCTGGAGACTGGAACACTTCCAGCCCATCAAGGAGGACTGGAGTGAGAATAAGGGAAATGGGAAGAGGATCAAGAGTGGTAGCCATTGCTCATCTCTAGCCAATGTGTGTTATGACTGAAAATCGGACTGCATGGTACTTACGGGAGCCCTTGATGAACTTGAACCAAAAGAAGAGGCTATGTTCCTACTGGATAGCTACTTACATCAAACTCACTGTTACAGCTTGGTGCATGCATTGGTAATTGGTAAAGACGAAAACCATAAAGATACAGTTAAGCTAGGTCCATGTTCCTTAGTGGAACTACCCTGAGGCATATCATTTTGGCTTTAGGATTGAATGGCCATAAAGAGTTTGAATATGGGCTTGTATTAAGGTGTTAAACTTAGAAGAAGGTCTAAGATTTCTTTGGAAAAGCTTTAGATTGCATTCCCAACATCTTGGTCAGAGACAACTGACAAAACTTCAGATGTTGGACATACAATGTCTTCAGGCAGACTTCATTTTTCATAAATGTAAAGATGTCAAGTTGCATTAAAGATGCTTTTTTTGTAGAATTTTTTTTTACAATAGGTTGCAGAATTTATTCTAATATAAACATTTTTTTATCAGCAAAATTTTGTCTAAACTAAGCCCTCTTGAGACAAAAGTTGATATACTAAGTTACAATAGACAGTTGTTATTCAGGAACATTTCAGTGAAAGACAGAAATTTTTTGACTGATTTTAAAAATGATGATCAGTAACTTGGATGAACTACTGTCCTCAGCAAAAAAGGTAACAAAAATAAGCTTAAGTGTGTGTGGGATGATGTGAAGACTGATGGTAGGATTGCAGCTGAAGGAGGCTTAATCTTGACCTGTCCAGATTTTTTGTAATGAAGCAACAGTACATTTTGTAAAATGATTATCCTCAAAAAAAAGTATAATCTGTTTCTGGCAAGATGTTTTCATAGTAGGAGCAACTAGAGAAGAACTAACATTCTACTTTTATGATCCAAGAAATTGCAGCACAGGGTAGAAATTTAGAAGAGCTGAATGTCAAGGCTGAAATGCGTGCCCAACATGCTCTGATGAGTGTCAGAAGAGGCAATGGGGGAGAAATGGTGTAAAACTGCACCAGTATTTTGTAAAATCCATATGGCTATGTAACATAGACCTTGATATTTGACCACATTGAAGTCACTTTTTATTGCTATCTTGGGGATGAAGTAGCTATAAATTCTTGTCTCTCCTGACAAGACAGCTGACCGTCTTTCAGCACTTAGAAATATCAGCTTGGTGTAAATCCAGGCATACTTGGTGCAGAGAACGTAAAGGACTGGCTAAGGTGATGAGACAAAAGGGGAACATTCATACCCTGGATGATGCATCAGAGCACACTGTGCTCAGTGCTCTGTTGATCCCTTTCTGTTGACTGGCACCATAGAGAAAACTGCCTTATGGCTAGAAGAAAACTTCTTGCACGCTAGTTTCAACCACTTTGAGGCTTCTGTAGTTTTCTCCAGGGCTTTATTTTTCCTTTCCTTTTTGCGGAAAGGGAACACATGCAGCTGCAGTCTTGGAGACTTATAAACTGACTGTTACACCCTGTGTGAGAGGGCCTCACAAGAAGATTAGATGCAAATTGGGAATTCTTCATGTAGTTTGTTCTCTCCCAAATACATTTAATGCAAAAGCCATTTTAAAGATTTGTTTGATCCTGAGGAAAAAAAATGTGGTTTACTGAGATACTACCAAATTAGCACTAATTTAGCATTGTTCCATCTCATTCCTTTGGTCCATGTGGTTCATTTTAACAAACGTAGTGCTTGGGGATTTGTCTGCCTCACCATGAAATGTTAAATCTTTCCTGCCATTTTATTACACTGAATCATTCAAACAGCTGCTTCTCTCCTCATTTTTTGACCAACTCCTCTCTTGATCAGTTCTCTGCTTCTGCTTTTTTACTTTCTGCAAGGAATGCTTCCCATCAGAACCCCACAGTAAGCTGCTTCCTTTAAGCTCCTCGCTAGAACACTTCATCAATGAAGCTTTATCAGCTTTTCCTGTTAATCCCATCTTGCATTTTGTTATGTGACTTTCTTAAATCTCCAGAACCAGGAGTCATATGAGAGCATCAGCATTCATTACTGTAAGTGCAGCCTGCGTGTCTGGGAAGTGATCTCTTGGCATCCTCCTTTGGAGATGGTTAAGCGCAGGGAAAAGATAGACCTCCCCTTCTCTTAAATGTGCTTCCAGTATGAAAACGTGCTGGAAGTCCTTCCTACAGTTCAGGGAGATAGAGGTGAGGTTAAGAAACACTTTCATTGAGCTTTTAATGAGGCAATGAAACTTTTGCCTCTAAAAGGTACCTGAATATCATCTTTCTCCCTGTTGTCTTTTACCTGGCCAGCAGTGTGCCATATCCCAAGGTTTGTTTAACATCATTACCAATAGGAAAATAAAATGAGAGAAGAACCAATTCCCATTTGTACACAAATATTAGTGCTACCATGAGAGAGACAAATCAATGTGGAGCCAATTTATTTTTATGGCAAGTTAAGTGTTGACTAATTTATATATTGATCGAGGAGAAACAATGACTTTTGCTCACATCTGCAGAACAAAGGTATAATTTTTTGTTGGATGGACTTTGGCAGAAAAAACTTGTATAAAATACAATTAAAACTGTGACTCTTGCAGAGTGCACTACAACGAGGCAAAAGGAAAAAATAATAATAAAGCTTGTAATTTAAAAATCAATACAAAGTTCGGCACTCTGTTACTGAAGTTAAATCCTTGCTATAAAGAATACAGAAAATCCATTGAGTTCAAATGAGAAATGAACATAGTCACAGTTAATTTTTTTGCCCCGGGCAACCTTAACATACCAATAGTCACTAAGATGATATACAGAATCTCTTAAAAATACAGCAGTAGTTCTGTATTGTTAATGTTAACAGAAACACCCCAGGACTTATTTTCTCATAGGAATCCATTCTAAAAGCCTAGAAAGGCACTGTAGCAAAAAAAAAAAAAAAAGTGGATTTTTATTAAGACTATTGAAGATAATCTGTTGTAAGAATCAGGATTGCATTGTAATAAGCTGTAATTCATAGAAGGTTTCATTTCCATATCAGAGCAGACTTAAGCACTTGGAGGCACAGTACTTTTCATGTGTCATCACTCATTTGTCATGAAAAAGGTCCTCTTTGTAAATAAGTTCTTTGCCTTTGAGGTGGATATTGGAACGGGATCGCAGGCATCATGAAGTGGTTGAATGTTTTTGGAAGCATAGAAATAAAGTTTGCTTTCAATTTTAAGTTTAGTTGCTGACTTTTATTCTTAGGGTATGTGGGTAATTTTATATGCCAGGTTTCACTTAGTATCTATAAAATTACCTCTTTCCTAAAGAAAATAACAACTGGTGACTGGAACCAAGTGTTATCAATCTCCAGCAAAACGCATCTGCCTTTTCTCTTTCAAATTTCTGCTTGCAAGTGACAGTGCATCAGCAGTCGGAGGTCAGTCAATACCAAGCAATAAACTTTGAAAAATCTTGCTGACTTATAAACCCAGAACTGAATTCCACAGTTATCCTATTTTACAGAACTGTGGCATCTTGTGCTACTTCACACTCTGCCTTTGATTGAACATTTGTCACAGGAGGAGAAGAGAAAATTACGGCGTTTGTATTTGACACGATCAAATCTGGTCCAGTGTAGAGTTTCGTCCCAGCCGTGAGCACAGTTTCTAAATTCAATTCAGTTCTTCTTGTGTAAGTTCCTCATCAGTGACTACATCCTCAAAACATCCTTGCATGTGGTGATGTCTTATTGCAGGAGTTCCAGCTGGTTGTGCTACGTTTAATGAACTGTCAGGGTTTCTGCTATAAAACATTGTTTCTTTGCACAGTGTTAATACAGATATATATGTATTTAAATCCTATGAAAAAAAGTTACTGCAGAGGGGAAGTAGCCAACATGCAGATGTTAATAACTTGATGTTTAAAATTATAAATAAGTAAGAATAACATACCACTAGTCCCTAATCCCCAGCTGGATGGGGCTTTGAGCAATCTGGTCTAGTGGGAGGTGTCCCTGCCCAGGGCAGGGGGCTTGGGACTCGATGATCTTTAAGGTCCCTTCCAACTCAAACGATTCTATGATATTAAATATAAAGGGTAAAATTCTGATTTAATTGCAATCCATGGTAGAACTGCTGACTCCCATGGGGCCAAGCTTTCAGTCCTCACTCTAATGGTGATCTAATGTTGCTTTCAGACTGATACAACTCCATTCTTCGTTATTCATAACAATTTGAAGAGAGAACAGAATCTGTTTGTTTCAGGTAGTTTGTCTGTTGATTGTACTAACAGCCAGTGGCTTTTAGCAAGTAGAAGTCTAATGCTAACGCATCGCTGTCTCTCCACTAGCTGCATCTTGAGTAATCCATGTAAAAACATAAAGAGAAAGGACTTTCTGGATCCTCTGGGCGCATTGACTTAGCTCTAGGCAGGTTCAGCTCAATTTATCTTCCAGATCAATGTGATTAGGTGCCAGATAAGCTACTGTAGTGGAGGGAAGTTGCATTTCAGCTCTGTCACATTGTACATTGTGTGGGTTCTTTCTGGAAGTCTTACACTGGCAAGCTTTTAGTATCTAGATTTTCCTAAACTGCTTGTAATCATATTATTTTTGCTACATTCTCACATATGGTGGGAATTAAATCAGAGTAGACCATGTGCCTGAGTGCTGAGAATTGCTCTTAAGCCAGTTTTCTGTCTCTATCTTCTTAGGCGTATCTGTGAGAGGCAGAATTGCCATCATACCGCTTGTTGCCAGGATGAGTCGTAGCAGTTAAATGGGCCTGTATTTATGAGGAGTACAGCAAATGCCCTCTGTACAATGAAATTTCAGAAAATGCAAAGTTCTGTCAGCACTTATATTAAATAAATAACAAGTAGAAAGTTCAATAGAAATTTTCTCACTAGTTATTTCAGTGCCATCTGCAACTCTATATTTATTTAATCTAATTTCTTTCTTTCAGTAGTATGGGATCTGAATAACCTGTTGTATGTTCTCCTTGAGATACTTTGCTGTAACAGTTGCACTGGTGCTGACTTCAAAACATGAGCATTAAGTATTGAAGGAGTTAGGTTGCTTTTATTAATTGTGTGTAGTTTGAACTGTTTGCTTGTGGGTTTACATTTCTTACTTGCCAATCCAAGACGTTATCACATGCTTCAAGTTCTTTAGACTTCTGGCATGTCTGCCCACGTATCTATGAAGCCTCTTAGACTTGCAGGAATGATTTATATGGCACAAATGACCGGTATTTAAATGCATATAAACAGATGATGGTCTAGAAAATGGTAAATACACTAAGTCTATTTTTGTCTTCCTGATTTATATTCTGCTGCCTTGGAAACATACGTGAAAATGTACTGAAGATGATAAGGTAATGAAAGGCTAACTGTTGTGAAGATAGAACATGTTTTGAAAAGAATAAGGTCTTCTGTACATACTCTGGTTTAGAACATTGCTGTGGAAAGGCCGTAGATTATTTTCTTTTTTCAATTCCTTGAATCACTTTTTAATTTTTTTTTTTGGAGTGCGTGTATGTCCAAAAGAGCACAAGATCTAGAAGGATATGGATGGTAGCTTATTCATATGGATGTACTTCTAAATCATAGAACTCTTAATGCTTTTGAACATGAAGCTCATCTATGTTGGCCTGCAGTGAAGAGGGATCTGACTGCGAATTTTTGTAAGCTGCATGTTGGCACGTTGGACACAGCAGACATTACTGATGCAAGGGAGTTCACTATGGTTTTGTGGAACTGAAAAGTCTTAATTTGTGATAATAAGGGTGGAAAAATTGTCTTCAACTTTGCTGTTCTGGTGATAAAGTAATAGTTGGACAGTTTCCAAATTGAATGAATTTATAGTTAGTATGAAGAGGAATTGGAAAACACTACAAGTCTGAATGCAAATTTAATTTTTTCCCTTTAAATATTCACAGTTTCTGCAGAAAAATGCTGTGAATATTGCCTTGGACCACTGAATGGGAAAACTAGAGTATGATTCACACACAGAGTGGAGCCCTCACAACCATAATAGAAAAGTGGGAAAGGTTGGGGGACAGATGCCAGTTGTACAATCTAAGAGAGGCAGAGATTATTGCTCTACTGCTTGTGATTAGTGACATTAGTACAGAAATAATTGCACAGAGTTTGGAAGGAAGTCTGCCCTTTTAATTATGCTCCTGAGTTGTTGCATTTAACCAGCAATGGAAAAATAAGGCACCTGCTCAGCAGTGGTGAGTGTGAACTGCCTTTGCCTTCCCACAGTGACGTTTCCTCTAAAGCAAACCTGAAGTCACCCGATATCGAACTGTGGCTGTGAGTGCGCTTATTACAAGGCAGCAGGATGGCTAAGTAGAGGCTCTTTTACAGTAACATCACCACTCTAAAACAATGCTTGTATTCGGTTCGCACAATATAAGTAAAAAGTTTGGCTTAGAAAACAGTGTTACTTTTAGCTTGAAAATAGCAGAGGAGTCATACTTTAGAGAAATCTGTGGATGGTAAATTTCTGGTTGTGCTTGTTTCCCTCCCCACTGCTTCTTACACTCGACTTTTTAACTCCATCCCTCTGCTTTGCAACAGAGCTGATAGATAATGATATTAACAGCTAGTAATAGGAACTTGGAGTTGTTTTTCTAGCAGAAAAAGTGCAGCTGCTAAGGAGGGATTTTCCCTTTTTTTTTTTTTTTCTGTTAAAAAAACCCCTCAAGTCCTTCCCAGTTTCAGCGGCTAACACAAGCTGGGTCAGCAACAAGATTCCTATCGGACAGGGCCAGCCAAGAGGAACTGCATTTCAGTGACTCACCCTGAAGCTAGCTCTGCATACCTTCCTCCTCTGCAGAGACTCACAATAAATTTCAGTAATCTTGATCTCTTCAAGCTATCATTTAATGACTAACATATGCTTTGAAGGGGAAAGTGCACTCTAGATGAAGGCAGGGCTTATAGGATAACAGTTTCAGTATGAGAACCAGGGCATCACAGTTTAGGAGAGAGAGTGAAGAATGTAGCAACGTGTTTCACAGGGATTACTCATGTGATTTGAATCAAGCACATTGCAAAGTGCTTTGTTGGAGTTGGGTATTAATAGTCCTAAACAAGGAGAGAGAGAGAGAAGATATGAAAGTCATAAATAGATAAATCTCATGAACAAATAAAATTAGAAAGAAATGTAATTAATTTGCAGTAAGCAAAGGTGGGATAAAATTAAAGTTCTAATTCAGAATATTAACCTGTCTTTTTAAAAAAATAATTCCTTATATTCTCCTTTTTAATTTATTTCTGTTTTTTCCAGGTTTTGAGTTTTCTAAGAACTTTTTTATTTGAGAATTATTTTCCTCAGATTATTAGATTTTGATGTTTTGCTTTTACGTGTTCTTATAGGGTTGAGCCCAGAGATGTTTCATGCATATAACTACTGCAGTGGGCTATAGAATATGCTTTATATAATGACTAATTTGGAAATCCTTATAAAGATAAGTATAGTAAGTAACGTCTCAGAGGCACAGAAATTTTTAGTAAAAAAGCTAGTGGTTGATTTCAGAGAAAGAAATAGGTAAGTATTTCCAATATTGGTTGAAATAAATTCTAAGGTTTAGTTAGAACAAGTCTAATCTGGTCAATTGGTAATTTATGGGTTTTTTTGGCTTGCCATATCTGTATCTATATATCTATATCTATCCTAGTTTAGTCATCTTATAGCCTGCTATTTATGTATTTATATATATGCTTAATGTTAATATTAAACTCCATATTGCTGAAAAATAGGTAAGCGGTGGAGTGCTGTGCCAGGTAATGGGGCTTTAACGAAACCAGAGTACTCTGGTAGAAGGAAGACATAATGCTTCCATCCCAGAATTAAACCACTCCTTGTCTTTATATCTGGTGCGCTGTAGGAAGAACTTACGGGGTTAGGCTGATGTAATGTACTTTGACAGATCATGTGAGGATTTAGGGTGGAATTAATCCCTAGATGCACAGTTTATCATCTAGTGAAAAGTCATTAACTTCATTATTTTGCGTTCATGCTAACCGAAGAGGTGTAAAATAAATTAATCCTGTAGAGTATGACTAAATCTTTTTATTCCGTGTAATGATGGAATAACTGGTGATATTACCAGAAGATTGGAGATTCTACTATGAGCTACCTCAGGACTCCCACTCGGTGTAAAATAAGAGGGAGGGGAGAGGTGGTATAAAGCATCAGAGAGCCTTTTCTCCGTGCAGTGGAGAGGTTGTTATGCCCTGCGTTACAGGGTGGTACAACAAGCTGCCGTAAGATCTAACATTTTTGCAATGCAGTCATGCATGGTGGGCACTTTGATAGTCTGTGGCTATCAGGTAGAGAATGTATGAACTGAATGCTCAAGGAGATTTCTAATTAATAAATTTACAAGGGGAAAGATATCCTGTGGTACTTAAGAAACGGATTGGTCCATGTTAGACTGTGTATGAATTATGGTGCTCTTTGGCAACAGTTTTTACAGTAGATGCCTTATTAGCCTAAAGATGTTTTAAATAATTTCAATAGAGATAATTTCAGGAGTCCTGCTGTCTCTATTTTCATTTCTTGTTTCTGTCTACTGTGATAAATGATGTCAAATACAGCTTGAATAGTCAGTGAAAAAGAAATTTGGAGAAAGCACCAGACACAGCAGGGAATTTGGTTTTCCTGAGCGATGTTTGTAATTATTTAGCTACACTGATGAAATCTTACTGGTTCCTACTTGTTATTAAGAATGACAGTTCTACTCTCAACAAGTTGCGGAATTTCAGATTTGGGAGAAAGATTCATTATTATTATTTTTTTTAAATTTTATTTTTTGGTGGTGGTGATGGAATTCCTGTCAGCCTAAAAAGAATTTTTTTTTTTATTTTTGCGTATGACAGACAAATGATAATTCTTCTTCTAGCAGTATTACTTAACAGCTCAGGACTGGATCGATTTTTCTTTGTCAAGAAAGTTAGCCTTGCAGTGTAATGCCATTAATTATGCACTCTGACTAATTAAAAAGCTAGAACAGTATTGAATTATTACTCTAATCTTTGATTTCTCAGTTTCACTTCCTATGTAATGGTTGTGTTGTGATTCATACAAAACTTTTCCCCTAGATTTATGTCATTGTTAAAGTCCTGATTTCCATTGATTTCAATATATGAAACTGTTGTGATGATCTATTTTCCAGTCCAATGGTCTTGTTTGTTCTTGCTTAAACTGGGGAGAAAACATGGTTATAGAGACTGGCTAAACATTTAGTGGGACAGGGTTCTCACATGTAGTCAACCAGCAGGATTTCACAGACATTAATAAAATGACAGACATTAATAAAACGTAAAACTAAGTCTTAAACTGACATTGTTTGGTGAACAGCAGAGCACACTTAGAGAGGAAATCAAAATGTTCCCTTTCTTCGTCTTGTGAATTCAGTGGTGAGTCCACCTAAACTGTCACCAACGAGCTGTGACAACTTCATGCATTTCTCCTTTGCAAAGCAGTTGGGCTTGATGTAAATTCCTTCGAGGAGCAGAAATATTTACATTGAAAATCTGCCAAGAGTTAGACAAAGTGTTAGTGGGGGTAAAATAGGTGTGCGTGAATGAATAAAATCATCCAGGGAATAATTTAATATAGCAGAAGAAAATATAGTGCAAACACCATTTCTGTTTCAGAGAAGCATTACTTTGCTCTTGGGAGCAGTTGCCACTGTAAGACAAATAGGCATAAATTCAGTATCCTCTGCGGGACTGAGCTCTCTTGCAAAACGGCCGAGTGCTGTCAACTCATTCACTTCAGAGCTCGGCATGTGATAAGGTTAGGTTAACTTTTAATCTTTCGGGTCAAAGCTTTTACTAAGTGAGGTTCAGTTAGATGCTCAAGGCCCATTTATTACTGAATTCATGACCAGCCTGGCAGGAGCTGTGGAGGTGCGTACCCACACAGGCTGCATTCATACACCACTGCGAGGGGACCCTCCTCCATGCAGCCATCTGCTTGGCATGTGTGTGTTTCTGCTTGGAGCCATTGGAGCAAGAGGGCACAGCTGCAGGACCAGGCACAGGTCTGGGTTTGACAATGAAACTCCCACTCTTAAATCCTAACTAGAGGTACATAATTTGTCCAACGGGGAATTTTCTGCCTTATTTTATTTTTTGTAGATTTCTCTTTAGTGGTGAAGTGTGTCAGAATGAAAAAGCAGCATGGGAATGATGAGCTGAGAGGAGTGAATTGGGATGCTGTGTGCAAATCATTTGGTATAAAAGTCCTGCACAATCCCTTGAAGGCAGCATGGAGGGAACAAGCTCCTTATAAATGTGTTACTAAGCCCGATTGTTTTAAGAATCGTGTAACCTCACACTTATCTAACCACCTTGGAGTATTGTGGTGCTCCTTTATATCACGTGTTTCTCAGCTAACCACACAAACATCAAACCCACATATATCCTGTGAACATCAAACCTGATGGAATGATAGAAATATTTCCAGTAAAATTTATAAAAAGAATTGCAGAGGCTTAGTGCTTGATTGTGGTAAAGCCTGTACCCAAGGGAAGAAAAGCACAGCTTCAGTACATGGTATTTTTCTTTATTGTGTATTTCCATTCTTCTGGCTTAGTCTGCAGACTGTTGATTAGCTTTTTTACTTCCCTCAACTTGAGTATTTTTTATATTCCAGGACTGGTTTTACATATTTTAACTCATTCTTTGGCTTTCTTTTGAGGAAAGTTAGAGCTCAGTAAATATTATTAAAAAAATAAATCCATAAATATACTTCCACTTAAGAAAAAAAAATATCGAAGTTGCTTCCTGCAACTATCAACTAGCCATCAGAAAATAACTGTACTGGCAAGAATATTTAGCAGAGCAGCAAATTTTAAGTGGTTACTGAAGACTGTTTCTGGAAGGCAGACTCCAAAAAGCCACTTTTTTAACTGTGGCTCTTGACACAACATTGTGCTGCTTCAGTAAAGAAAGAAAGAATAATCCATGACTTTGGGGATCATCAAAGGTACTGCTGAAATTCTCAAAACAGCTATATATTCTGAAAACCCCTACAGTAAAAAAAACCCAGAAAACTCAGCCAAATCCTGAATATAAAAAGAAAGAGTTACTGGGTAACTCGCTCGTTGTTTCTCTGAAAGTCTATAAAACATCCCAATTTGGTTCTCTTATTATGCCTTAGGATCAGAGGTGGTGGCTGACCAAGCCACAGTTCTCTTATGTTGTTTGGACCTCACGCTGCCAGTCTGCAATCTCCAGTCTCAGTGGGAACAGGGTCCATGGAGACTCCTCAACCTATCTGAGAAAACCTAACAAGATTTTCTCCCTGGTGTTAAAGATATTACGTATAATAATGATGTTAATTAATGCATAAGTATTTTTTTGAAGCAGAGGTAAAATGTGTTACAGAAAGGCAACTTTTCTGGTAGCCACATTTGTCTAAACTCAATGTAACATCTTTAAGTTACAAGTAAGCAGAAATGCTGAATTTTGCATTTCTTGCAGGTGGTGACATTTTTTCCTTGGTATCTACTATTTCTTGATGTTTGCACATATTTGCATGACTCTCTGTCTTCACTAATAACTTGTCACAGCCCCCAGAGATTTACTGATTTACATATAGTGATCAGTTGTATAAAGGCAAATAATCAGTACAATGACTCTACCAGTGCTACTTCTAAAAGATCTGCTTTTTGCTTACACTTTCTTACTGCACACGTTTCATCCCTATCTTTGCTGGTGTGCAAGTCTTGTAGACCATAATTTTTACTACTTTATATTTTAGCTTCTATGCCTTGTTTTATCTTCTTTCAGATCACCAGGGAATTTTACCTTCACGCCACAGCTTTATGGGGCTGACTTTTGCAGCGTGCATCTTAATACTAGCAAAGAGTTAGTTAGCTCTGAATTACAGAATATTAAACCAAGATGTTAGAGGTATATTTGCTGCCTTTCACACCAGATGAAGAGCAGACAAAACTCTTACGGGACCTTCCAAGGGTCAAGAAATAGGAAGAACAGTCCAATTACTGTCTACTGACTGCTATTCCTGCAGGTCCTTCTAGCAATTCAGAAAATGCTAAATCTGTAAATGTACTTGGAAATCCACTTACCCTCTATTTCAATGAAGCTTGCACTCCATTTGCATTTGAAGATCTGGGTCAGGGTGTGTTTGAGTAAGACTTTTGTATTTTAACATCCTATGTAATTGACATCTCCATGTTTGCTCCTTGGCACAGTCTGTGCAGTCAAGACAAGATGTTAGTTCTTCCAGAATGTGATCCATCTCATGCCAATGTATTTGTTTAAAGCGTATTTTGTTGAATTACTCTTATTGGTCTCTGCTGATATGAGGGGAACCTGGAGTGATAAACATGTAGATCTGCTCAGCTAAAACCCACCCCATGTGTCTTACTCCAGTGCAAAGTTAATCAGATCAGCACTCACACAGGAGTTCCCTGCTGTGGGCAATATGGTGAGGGGGGCAACAGAGACACATAAAGGAATTAAAGGTACCTTTTGTGCTTAGTGAAGACTGTACAGATGAGATATGGAGATTTATATTTGTAATGACTGAAGATTGAATTTCTTGCTGAGAAAAACTTGCCCCATTTTGAATTTTCTGTAGTGTGCAATTTTTGAGCCTAATGAATGCATTTGGAAAGATAGAGAAAAAAATTTAAAAGGTAAAGGTACTGAGACTATAAAAGTCCTTTATTTTTCCTTATATTCTTTCTTGCATGACTGAACCAGATTTTATATGTTTTGATGACACCACAAATGTGACATTTCAGCCCAGAGCTATAGAGCCCTGAAAATAAAAATGTGTCTTGGAACCCCTGATGGATCACTGACAAGGCTGGAGCTTCCAAACTAATGGGAAATGATGACAACCCCTGCATACAAATTAATTGTTTCAGTCTGAGCTGCAGTCTTTCTCATTTGTCTGACAGTATTCTTTATATGACATTGCCTCATAGCACTGCGTTTCTGAACAGGAGATAAAGACACATTATCTAGCTGTAGTTTGTGCTGAGTTACAGGATCCAAAATTCAGTATTACTTCAGCTATGTAACTCCTGATGAATGGATCAGGGCTTGGATGCTGGGTTTTTTTCTCCCAAAGTAAAGGACCGGGTAGGAACCAGACTGTGCCTACACTCACAGTTGGCTTCCCCTTTTGCACCGGGTGAGCGTGGGTTGGCACAGATTGTGTTTGTGTTACCTTAAGGGTGCACGGTGTTTGCCTGTCCGTGCCCCTCGGCTCCCTGCGGAGGAGGGAGGCTCTGCCCCACCAGGTGCCACCTCCCTGCACTGCTGCCACTGGTGAGTTCCAGCCTGCCTGGGAGATGGCTCCGGCACATTCAGTTTAGGAATATGAGGGACAGTACAGATATTAATATTTTGTGTTTTGTACACAATATCTTCTTCTGTCACAGAACGTCTGCCAACTTCAGGAAAACATTGGCTAAAAATAAAAGTAAATTTCATAATGTTTAGAGAAAAAGTATAAAAACTTTGTAGCTGAAATATATGGCTTAGTGAAAATCTAAGTACCTCATATTTTTAAGAACTAAGAATAGTTAAGTATATTCAAGTATAGTCTATTTAATTTACTCCTAGATTGAGAGTAAGGCAAAACCAACTGCAGCTTTGGTACCTATTGGTGAAAAACTGTGTTAGTTTTTGCTGTTATTGGCAGCAAGACAAAGGTGATCAAAACATTGTCTGCCACTGCAGTTGTATTATGATCAATATGTGATGCAAGAGCTTTCTGCTCTGCCCCTCTCTTTCTCCTGGTTTGCATCCGTCCCTTGTGAGGGGGGACACCCCAGGTGACACTGAGGATGAAGGCTGCAAAGGGAGGCAGTTGCCAATGCAGCTCTTTCAGAGCAGAGGGCTGGTTCTGGCTGACATCCTAGCTGGCCCATAGCTGACATGCAGATCAGTAATTTATACCGCAGTGATAATACGTTGTAGTGCCAGTAACTTTTTATAACAGGCATAAAATTCCTTATTCCTGTGGGGAAACATTCCTCCAGTGTGGGCAGTAAAATGATCAATTTCAGATGTCAGTGTGGACTCTTACACTGATAGGTTGCCAACTATATATTAAGGTGACCAGATTTTCTAGGCACCAAGTCAAGGAGAGGTAGTTTGGAGAGATGGAAGGAGGAGGAAGGTAGACCCCACCTGGGATATCATAGAAGCCTTCAGCCAGGCCAGGAAGTCCCCTCCTCTCTCACATCTACCACCTACTCCTCTGTCATATCTTGGAAGTCAGGTACTAAATGACAATGTCAAATGATCATCACAACCTGTTGTGTTATTTCATTTGAAATCACTTTGGTTTATAATTTAATCCTTGCCCTACATTCCTTTGGTATAATCTGTGTAAGTATTTTCCAGGGTTCATTCTGTCCTGCTCGTGCCAGCTACAAAAGCTCCAGACTTTAAGAAAATGTTAGCAATGAGGCAGCGCCTTCCAACATCACTGTGCCTGGCGGTGCCGGGCCAGGCCAGGCTGGGGAAGGAATGTGCTTGATGGAGAGCACCGGGCAACAGAGATGATTTTTCTCCTGGAAATGTTATCACTGGAGATGTGATATTTGAGCTGTGTTTCGTTTATTTGACACACATCTGCTTAACTGTTCCAATTCCATAGTAATGGTCACCTTCAGCAAAAGATACTGGCACAGGTAACCCTTTAGTACCCTGGGTTTTTTTTGTTTTCTTTATGAACAGAAAGTCTCTTTTGAAATCCTTTTTGTTTTCCTAGTCTACCAGAGTAAAACCTATTTGTGAAAACTCTAGGTTTCCTGCATGGAGGTGATAGAGGCACAGGAATCTGCCTGCTCTTAAGATTCCACTGTCAGTCAGTGCTTTGAAATTTTCTCTTGTGCTCTCATTTTTAGGATATTTCTGAGGTGTTTGTAAGCTTTTTTTCTAATATTGTGCTAAGTTATTTCCTATCTTTTCCACCTGAAAAATAACCAACTACAGTATTATTACAGTAACAGATACACTTATTCCTACAATTAAAAATTGCAAAATAAGAAGCAATTTTAGACTGAAAGGCTATAGCTACCTATATTTAATAGTCTAACTGATACCTTGAAGGGTTATGGTCTTGATTCCAAGATGCAAACAATAACTTCATTCCTTCTGCTGGGTTTGATCAAAGATGGTGGGTGGGCTGAGGTTGACTTCAGAGGATTTGATTTAAGCTGTTATGGATACACATTTTTTTGAAACTGATGGAAATAAGATTCATGAAAGAGAATTGCCATCTATATATAAAATATAATAAAGATTATGGAATTAAGAAAGGGATTTTGCAGTGTCATTTGAGTAGATCAATACACAAATAATGTGGTTCCTGTTTTGTTACCACAACTATCAATTCCTCATAGATAATTACAGATAATTACAGATTACACACATCTCCTTAGTAGTATAATGGTTCCTTTCTGTTAATGGTGTGTAATCTTGTAATATACTGTGCTTCAGTTTTAATTAGACTTTGAGTAACTGTTATCTTCTAAAAATCACGAATAAGTAAGATATACGTGATGTTTAATTTGAAATAGAAAAAGCATAATTTTAGCATCATCTGTTTTAAGGTAGATGTACATAATTCTTTATGGGGACAAGATCTAAGTTGGTAGCTTGTTGGTTTTTTTCAGACAAAATATCTACATAACAGAACTACCATCAGGCACCAGTTAGTGTGCTTACTGAAAGTTAAGGACAGAAATAGATTGAGGAGTACAGCTTTGAACTGGCTTTATTGTCTTTCATAGGTACAATGTTCCATGCAAGCATTTATGTTGGAATCTCTAAGCAATGAAGAACTTGACAAAGGAGATAAAAACTTGAGTAGTTAATCAGTCTGCGTATTTCAGTGCCACTGGAATTAAATTTCTTTTAGACAACAAAAGCAAGTTAAAAAAAAAAAAAAGTATTTTTCTACAGATGCTATAGAATGGAACTAATCTCAGGAAACAGCACATCATAAGGCTGTTAAGTTTATTGGACATGTTCATCATGAATGGTCATTGTGCAATGGCAGTCACTCAAATGCAAATTAAAACCAGATCTGAAAGAAGGGCCTCGCCTAAAATACAGCATGAACAGACACAAGATGCTTTTGTAAAAGCAATGAATATCCCAAAAGCAATAACATAGAAATATACTTAAGCATGTCAAAAATTTTCTGAAGTTGGGGGTACTGTATTTAATATTTGTAGACGGAAAATACAGCAGAGATGGAAATTGGGCTGAAAATTTGTATGAGGTAGTATTATCAGCCCAACTTTAGAACAACCATGTAAAGAGACCATTTCACTGTGAACCGCTTTCCGTATTAACAGCAGAACTGCATAAGAGACCCAATGGGTCTTAATGCTATTAAATTCTTGTGTAAGGCAGAGGAAGATTTTTTTTCTGGTTGTGTGTGGCCAAAACATTGGCTGAAGGTCTTTGTTCTCTAGGCACATTCTGTAAAATGCAGAGCCTCTTCTCATCAAACAGCTGTTGCTTGTGAAGAAACAAGAGCCTTGTAAAATCTGTTTTAGAAAAAAAAAAAAAAAGAAATGCAGATGCTAAACCAGAAAAATACCTTTAAAGTTATACCAGTTGCAAAAGAGAGAGAGAAACTCCCTTCCAGGAATGTTCTGTCTTTGTGGCGGGTGGTAGCATACACTGCATGCTGTCAAAATACGCTCTTGGAGCAGGAGGTGTAAACACGGACTGGTGAGTCAACCCTGAATCTGATGGTCTGAATCTGCTCCCTCCAGCTAGAGGTGGAGGCAGGCAGCAGGGCTCTGGTGCCACTTAGGAAATACCTCAGCTATTGTTTGTCATTAGCCACATTTGCTATGGTACAGTAGGAGTCCACGGTCAGCTTCAACTCTTTTCTATTTTTAGCTGCTCTAAAAATTAGATTGTTTCCCTAGTTTAGAGAAAAGATAAGATCAGACATTGTTTTCTGAAGGGATACTCATTAATGGTTGTGTCTCACCTTACATGGACATATTACAATTCTAATGTGAATACGTATGTCCCTAAATTTAGTGTGACCCAAAGCAGGTTGGTGAAAGCTTTTCTTCTTATGAACTTTGGCACATGGAGGGATTGCATGATAATTAGGTCTTTCCAATTAGTTCTGCAAAGAGACCCAGGTTGCTTGGGATGAAGCTATGAAACAAAGCACTTTTCACTGTGATATAATCCTGCCTTTTTACAGGTTTCTCGGACCACCCACTGTGATTACAGAATTAGAATCTTAGATGCTGTGTCGGAACTGCAGTCAGATTGGGCTAAAACATCTGGAAAAAAAGGTCCCTGGATAATTATTGAATTTTAAATAATTACCCTTTCCATATTGTTCTTTGTTTTTCCACCCCCTTGAACTGTAACAAGATCATCTCAAAGGTACAAAGGATTTTAAGATTTCCAGTGGTTCAGACATTGCAGGATGTTTCCAGGATGCTGGGTCTCAGGAGGCTCTTGGTTGAAAGTAGGATGGCAACAAAAATTGTAAGATTTTTTTTTTTATTTTATTGGTTTAGGAAGGACCGGGAAGGCAAGTACTTCAATATGAAACTGGGAAAATAAGAGGTAGTGTGCAGCCTGGATTATGATGTGGAAGCATTAAGTCATAAGTACTGCAGTTGTTAGTCTCTTAGGGTATATGAACCTCTTGACCTTCTAAATTGGGCACTAAAACAATTGTTGCTTTCTTGTTTATTATCTGTCCTTCATTCTTCAGGTCAGAAAGACAAGCAATGAGGGCAACTTTTCTCAACTTGTTTTCATTTTGGCCAAGTTTTGCCTTTTCTAGCCCTTGCAATGAGAGACTTCTCAACTTTCTTTGAGAAGGAAATCCTAAGAAGTATGACTCCAGGATGTCACATAAAGGCACACTGAAACTTAACTTAAACATCTAACGCTCGGGCATGCAGTAACTTAAAACATCTAACACTCAGGCATGCACTTCACCTTTTTGTAAAATTGGCACTGGCCCTACTCCAAGATCTTTTGTTGCTTGTTTGGGGTTTTTTTGGGGTTGGTTTTTTTTGTTTGGTTGGGTTTTTTTGGTTGTTTTTTTATCTAGCTGCCACAGAACTGGCAGTTTTGTGTAATATACAGATAGATCCACTCTGGTTCACCTGCAGATGGGAGGACATCCACAATCTTTCCTTTTACTTCAGGCCACACCCCTTAAATCCAAGTAGCTGTGGCAGAAATTCACAAAACACCAGTTCCTGTTTCCACTTAGGTACGGGGAGGTATTTAGGCGGGGAGGGCCTGTCCACATCTCCTGAAATGTGCTGTCATGGAGGCTGTGGGACCAAGCTCCAGGAACTGGAGAAACCAATTTTGACATGAAGGTGTTAGGGGCCCAGTGCAAGGAAAGAATTGGAAATATTTGCAAATAAAGATGTCAGTTGTTCACTCAGTCATCTATTTGCTTGTGGCAGAACAGAACGCAATCTGTTTCGTACATTAAAGCGCCTGTTCCCAAGGCACCTCACTCATTTGTTTATAAGGCAGAACACATCTGCAGAGCTCTACTGGCCCCTGGATAGCATGATTTCATCAGGAGTGGGGGAGGAAGGCCAAGTGGGCGCTCTTGTTTTGCAGTCAGCCTGCGACTTTCCTCTTGCAAACGAGTGAATTCAGCTCTCCCAAGTAAGGTATAGGTTAGCTCTTTCAGGTTTCTCATGAAATCTTTCTCATTTGACACAACCAGCCACTTTCAATTACATCTGCACCTGCTATTTAGAGCTCAACAGCAAATACACTTCAAACAAAAATACAAGAAATTACTCAGAAAAGCAATGGCCTGTCATGTACAAAGTATATTTGCTTCTTTACATCTCTCTATGCACTAAAACATTTTTGGGGGGACGGTTTCTGTCATTACAAATTATAAATATTTTCAGGGTATTTCTTAGGAATACTTCTTTAGACAAATGAGTTGGTTGCTCATGCTGAAGTAATTTGCTATGCCCAGAATACATGTATTCTCTTGAGAGTGTTTCTGTAAAAACCTTTGCATCACGATTTTGAAGGAGATTGATGGTATATTTTGTCTTTCATGAGTTTTACCTCAGTGTACTAACAACGTAGCTATTTGTAACTTGTATTTTCCATGTTGTCATATGCGGATGTAGTGATAAACAAGAACAAAAAAATCCACAATGCCTAATTCAGTGCTACATGCAGGAGTCATTTATATTTGTGAAGAAGGGATGTAAAACATAGTACCCTGCTTTGTGCAAATGCTCCATCTGTTTTTTTCAGGTGTAAACAATGGCATGTAGAGTAGGATTTTCAGAAATGTTCTGTATTGGTTTGACTTCTCAGTATTTGGCCTGTGCTGACAAATATAGAAAATCTCTTTTTTTGGTGCAAGGTCTCTGCCCCAGACAATATGAGTGTCTTTCTTCTGTTGTTCTCTCCGGAAAAAGTAAGCTGGAGAAATATCTGAGAGTGGTCATTGGGGAATGGTATGGACCAGGTATCCAGTTCCTCTGTCTCTGTGCCACCTTATCCTCAGGAAACTTAATGTAGAGTTAGCACACAGGTTTATTATAGGGGTGAGAGGTGTGTTCCCTTTATACTTGCTTGCTTCTGAGTCCACAATTTATGGTACAAACTGTACAGCAACTCAGCAAAATGAACGTGTGGCATTAATTCACACGGACTCATTCTTTTCGAAGAAATTGGATTGCACTTTAATGCTTCCTTAACAATTATCCAAAAATGTTAGTGATCTTGGTCAAAGTCCAGTTCTGACTGAAGTGTGAAATTAGCTGAATCACAGACCATTTCCAATAAATTCTAGAGCACAGGAAAAGATGTGCTTGGTTCTCAGAAATGTTTGGGCCAGCACCATGTAACCCCAAACAATAATGCTTGTGGGGGCAATCCTACCTGTGTCAATGCAAAAAAAGTCTGTGTCATTCAGGGACCTGGGTTTGCTTGACTGTTGAATGTTTCTGGCTGGTGTAAATGACATCCCTGTCTACTAGGAAGTTGTTCTGCTGTCAGCTTGTTGGCAGAACTTTTCAGTGCAAATGAAGTTGTCATCCCCAAATTTGTGTTTACTGTGCTATTCTCCGTGCCCTGAAGCCCCTGGGTTGAAGTAGTTGACGTAACAAGTTAAGGAATTTCCTAGAATTGTGTTTCTCTGTTTCTGGTTAGGCTGAACTGATCCCTTACTTGGGTTGCTCAGATTAAAAGAAAGATTATACTGAAAGTAATTGCCTTTTAAATTTTTTTTTAAAGGAGTAGGGGACTTGCAGCTGCACTGTTTTAAACCAGAATACCTCACTACAACTCCCTGCCCTGTTCACCACTTTGGTCACTATAACCAGACTTCTCAGCTCTTCACTACACTCTTCTCATTGCATTCTACTGGTCTTCAGGAGATTCTGCCACATTTCTGTTTCTTGTTTCATGAGCAGCAACCAGAGAGTGCTTCCTGCCTTTAGAGATGAAATGCAGACAAGCCTCTCTGAAGGGCAGTTTTCAGGGTATGTTTTGTATTGTGATAACCAGCTTTATAAATATGAATTTTAGTAGACATCTTTTTAGATTATATTTGAGCGTTCTTTGTCAGTCTCTGACATCTTGGTATCTGTTTTTTCTTCCATTTTGGGGGAATTATGAAGGATTTAAGTAAAAGCTATATTACAACAAACAGTTTAGTAATGTGTTTCCATAAAATCTTTACTCTTGTCCAATTCTTCTTGTCAACCCTGAGACAGCATGTTCATGAAATTTGGTATATATGTTTGAAAAGACAAAATTAGTCTATTTGTATTCTCTTTCTTGCTGCTTTATATATAAAATCAGTGTTTTCTGATTTTCTTAATAGGTATCTGAAAATCAAACTTCGGTTTCTGTACTGCATACCAGGATCTAGTCTGTATCAACAATGGCAAATGTATGACATAACTTGATTGTTGAATTAGAAAGCAGAACATAGAAACAGTATCTATATAGGTAAATAGTGAGAAGATAAATACTGAAAGTCTGTTTATAACTCTGTGTAGGATATACAACAAATCTACAGTCTGAGTTGTTTATCTTACTAGAATGTTTGCCCAGAACAACACTAACCCTCTGTTTTCTGACATGTACATTTGACAACTGATTTCATACTAGCAAGAAAAGATTCCGCACTTGGAATGCAAACTAAATGAACCAAGCAGTGATTGTCTTAAAGTCCTCTTTGGACATAGCAGACTGTTACATGGTCAGAGGGATAAGATGGCAATTGTGTTGTGGGAGAATTCTTTGGGAACGTTTAAGTAAGCAAGGTAATTCAGGAGAAACAGAGGGTATTATAATCAATCCCTGCTGTCAAGAAAGGAGTAGGTTGATTAACTATGAGGTGCATCAGCCTATTCAATGTCATCTGTATAAAATTACAAGATGAATAGGACTGAAGGAATAATAGAATGGAAAATAAAACCCAGTAAGGTGCAGCAGCTGTACAAGGCCAAAACTTGGTGAAAAGATACATAATAAAGAGAAATGTATGTGGAGGCCAGCAGTTGAATATATTTCTACTGATCAGTTCTCATATTTCTGTCAGGAGTTTGTAGGTGTCAGCAACTTCAAATGTATTCACCTTTCTGTACCCTTTTAAACAGGCTGAAACCTGTACGTAGGCCTTCCTTTGGAGGCAAATAGGATATTTAAGATGTCATCCCAGAATTGACAAGCAGGTCTAAGGTGTTTTAAGACACCAAAATGAAAGCTAAAAATTTGCTGGTTTTAGTAAATGCATAAATATTACATAGTTATTTGAGGAGTAAAATAATTTAGGACTTTGTGAAAAGAACTGGCTGTCAGAGCTGACAGATGGGATAAACCAGGCAAATTGAAACCTGGGAAGAAACTAGTCACTATATAAGCTGTAGAGAACAGCACGCTATTGCAGAAGGTGACCCTCTAGGTTGGGTGAAGGTGTGTGGAGCAAACCCTTAGAAGGCTATTTTAGAAATGAAAAGCTGGTGAGAAATCTCATGTAAAAGATATAGTGGGCCTGTTTCCTCCTACGGATGAATCCAGTTTTCTTTAAAGTATTATCCTGGAGTTGGTTTTGTCTCTTCCTCTGTATGTTAATGGATATGGATTCATAAACTGCTTTGAAACATGATTTAACGGAAGAGCAAAGAACAGTTACTGACAATATTCTGGGCCCCATCAACCTTTCCTTTTCTGTCCGCGTCGTCTACCCCTGAGAAGCCCTGCTTCCTCCAGCAGAACTGCTTTGTGTCTCCTCTTATGAATACTTCAGTTAATAGTATAACATTATTTTTAAACAGCATTTTCTTATTTTCATCAATGTTTGTTTCATCAGAAATTAGTCATAACAATCTGTTATTTTTCAGACAATCATCAAGAGTTTTAAACTTTGATTCAGTTCCCTCTTTGAGACTTTAATTCATATCTAGGAGGAGTGTGTGGCTGACATGGGGGTTGTTAACAGAGCACCAGCTATCACTACTATCCCCTAATAATTTCTGATATTAATAGTTGTTCATTTAATTGAGGTGGTGTTCTCTCTGTCTGGATGGTCATCAGCCTTATTTATCTACATAAGGGAGATAACTGAACTAACCTTCTTAATTCTCATTCTCTTTCACTCCTTTCCACCTTGTCCAAGACTTTAGCACAAATTGTGTGTGGGCAGTTGTATAATCATAATGTATCCATGCCTGGCAAGCAGGTTTTCTGCCTTTCTGCTTTATAACCCCTGAGTTCTCCAAGGACCGTCAGAGATGTTTCAATGAGCCCTCTCTCCAAAAATGCCAAACATCTGGTTTATCAGTGAACAAATTTCAGACCTAAACACAACAAAAGCATTTAGCCTATGCTCACAATATTCAGGTTTTAAGGGCCTTTAGCAGTTTTTCATTGTTATGCTGGGGTTTTCTTGGGGGAAGTGTTACATATCCTGCAAGAGATTCTTGGATCTGTACTTTATTGCAAGTGAATTGAGTGGTGGTGTGTTTTGCTGTTACGCTGACTCCTGACTCCACTGAATAAGCTCGAGGAGAACCAGGCAGTGGCCCTTGTTTGGGTGTTTTGAAAACCCTGCACAACATAATTCTGAAACATTCTGACCTCAAAGAAGAACCCAAACAGTGCTCCAACAATCAGTGAAAAGCCTTGGGAATCAAGAATACAAGGCTTTTCTGCTCTCAGCATTTCAGACTAGGCAAGTCTTTCTTTTTCCTCTATCTCAAATACATGTGCTCTAAGTGTGCTTTCATTTCTGGTGCAGTGGCTTACTCCTTAGAGACAGTATTATCTCTGATGCAAGAACTCATTGGACATCAGTGAGTTTTGCATAAAATCTTATGTAGAACAAGTCTTCTGGGTTTCAGTCAGGCAAAACTAAAACTATGCAATTTAAAGATATGAGGAAGTAGTGCAGGAATTAATTGTAACATCATAAAGATTTTGTATCTCCTTTTATTATTTAATATAATACCTTATGATATATGATTTGGCTTCAGGGGTGTTTGGAGTGCTGCTGAGAGGGCTGAATCTTGATTCCAAAGAACAAATCGAGTGGATTATACTCAGGTAGAGGCTCCCTCAATAGTGTACACCTTCTCAGCACCTGCTCTTTGGAAGGCAGATGTAGTATCCATCTCCATAGCTGCCTTCCTTCCTTGGCCTCTGTCGGGCAGCTCGTGCTCGTGCAGAGGACCATCAGGAAAGTGTAGAAATTTTGCTGTCTAGACATGTGGCAGCTATTTCTAGCACCAGCAGTATCAGAGGGAAATAACTGTTTTCCTCAAATGTGATATTTTGTGACTTAAATCTGTTTGAGGGCATAATTTATCATATATTGTTATTGTGTTTTTTCTTCCCTTTAAGACCTTCCAAGATCCTCTAAGCCTTAGCTTGCCCAGTTGTTCCCCTGTTGCTGCTTATTTTAAGAACAGGTATGACCCATCCTGAGACTGCATTAGGGAGACTGAGCTTCAGTCCCTTGCGCATCCATCTCATCTCAGACACAGCTGATGAATTTAGCCTTAGCCTTCCTGCTTCAGCTCATCATCCCTAGCATGAGTATAACTAGATGAGATCCCTGGTTTATCTTACAGGGATTAAATGAAATAGTAGTTCTGAAATGAAGAGGATCTTTTAAATAGCTAGGTAAGGTCTTTCCTAAGAAGAAGGCATAATTCAATAGCAACTAGAATGTTGAATTCACATTGCACAATATTCGAAAATAAAGATCATGAGGGAGACTAAATCCCCCACACCCTGGTCTTAATTTATTTTAAACAGCAAAACAAATGAAACCCAATTAAGCTCATAAGTCATAGTGTGAACAGAGTCCAGAAAAATGTCACTTCCAATAAATATGACAAATAAAAGTATTGGCATAAACTCCAAGGATTTATATCATTAGAACCACAATAAGGCTGCCTTTAGTTGATCTTGAGACATGACTCAAAATGTGAAGAATGAGAAGGTAAATACAAATAAAGGGATTTTTTTTTTTTATTCCTAAATGCTGAAAGGGTTATTTTTAACACAGTAAACATTTTCATTTGAAGTTAATGTTAGCCAGTACAATTGGAAGGACTTCTCAGTGAGTGAGCACAACCAGCAGAAGTATTCAAGGTAATCTGTACTGAACTGTCATGGAGCTGGATAAAATAGATTATTATACTAATCAGATTATAATAACCCAGAGCATGGTTCACAGTCTGCATAATCAGCTCTTGGTAATTAGTTCTGCATTACTGTTCCTTAGATATAACATTTCTGGAGAGAGAGAATTTATTGTTCAGAATATAAACTCTACGCTCTTTTTTTTTTTTATTGCAATCTAGGCTGTAATAGTGGAGTGATTGATGCACCGAGCAGCAGGGGCCAACTCAGAAAGTTTGTGACTGAGTCTTTCCTAAGAGCCGTTTAGTGTGAGTGAAATACAACCCATGAAGATGAGTGCGTCGAGGAATTATTTGTGCTCTGCTGAATTGCTTAAACTTGCAGACCCCATGGTTGTCCTTTCCAAAGGATATCACCTTTCTGTGTAGCTGTGGGCTTGCTGTTACAAGGTGCTGCACTGGCATCCCAAAATCAGTGAAGGAGAATCAGCCATGGGCTTAGCTCTGGGCTTTTCCCTGTGTGTAGCTTCATGAACTGCTTTTGAGGCTTCAGACAGCAAAGGCTGAAAGGCCCATTCCAGAAAAGTACAGCAGCATATATGTAGAACTACACCCATCTCAATGAGTTTTTGACCTGAAGTACCTGAGATATTTTTTATCCTTTAATTAAACAACATCAGTGTCCAAATAACAAATACTGCCTGTGAAAGAATACTTTTACAGAAATTCAAGTGATCTCTACTAGAATAATTGGCCTAAAATCAAGCTGTAATTTGCACTTTCAGGTAGATTGAATGATCTAGATTGATTTAAAAATTGGAGCTCCTTTTATTTTAGAAAATTATAGATGTTCATTTCACATTCCATGTTTTTGAAAATAATTGATCATGAAATGTCATTCAGCTAATCTGAAATAGCTTCTGACAAAAATAAAAGGATTTGGCACATAGCTTTAAGTTTATACTAGAGGGTGTTAAAAGTGTGTATGTGTAAGGTAGTCATAGTCTCTGTAGCCTTATTTAAAATGAGATTTGTCTTGTCTTTTAATATTTCAAACTATATTGAATTATTGTATCCAGAAACCTAGCCACAAGTTAAATTGCTCAAAGTGTCCATGCCAGGCTGCCTTCTTCATTTTCTGGTAGTGATAAATTCCTTTACCTGAATCCCCTTATTCCTACTCTGATGACTGGTAATTGATAGAAGCATCTGGGGAAAATCCCCAAGCAAGAAGGGTCTGTGGTATTTTACAAGATGAATTTCCCTGGGGTCAAGGTTTTCAATGAGTGTTAAGTGCTATAAAATATGCTGAATTCAGAAGAATTTGGCTTTCTTATACAGAGTTGAGAACATGGATCTTATTTTCCATTGCTTTGCAGTTTGTGTAGCCATGTACAGCGAGCACTGATGCAATTCTGTTCCTGGTCAGTGGCGTTTGAGGCTGGCCTTGCACATAGAAAACTGACTAGACTAGGCTGTGGTTATTTGTGCCTTTGCAAGATTTGCTTCGGTTTTAGTCCTGTAAATATCCCAACTGTTTTTTTAAATCTGCCCTTTAAACTTCTGTTTAATCCTGATTTTTATCAAATCTTAATGCTATAGGAGATCTCTCTTCAGTAGATATTTATTTAAATTGAAGTAGTTAATTTGAGAAAATCATCCTATTCTAGTGATCCAGAACGCTGACATACAAATGGCTGTCTAAAAAGCTAGGAAAGATACAAATAAAGATATGTAGAGAAAAAACCTAAAGCAAACAAAAGATTTGGCCAGCACGCTAAATTACAAGGGTAAACTTTAAACCCAGCTGTTCCACCAAACCTTAAAGGTTTTGTGAAATAAGGCAACTTCTTCAGTCCTGAAGGACTGACTATAGGAACATAGGAAATTTGAATAAAATAAATAGAAATGAAAAATGTATAAACCTTTGCTCAAACCCTGTACCAAACAGCACCTAAGTTTCAAAGAGATTCAAAAAGATATTGTTAACTTAAAAATACAGTGTAAGACTATGCATGTCTTGATTTGTGTTTGAACTGGACGTAAATGCTATGAAAATAGCTTTTCATGTGGCGTTTCTGGTTTGTGGCTAACCAGGCACTACGGGGAATCTCATGCAACTCATTCCCATGAAACTGAAAAAGATGCTGTTTGTGGGCCAAGTTTCAGATATGCTATAAGTAAACCATGCAGTTTTGGAGCAGTGTCCCAGATTTCTGAGCTTTCTAAAGTTAAAATAAGAAAAAAGACTGGAAATGATCTAGTTTTGGTAGAGTTCATCTTTCTGCCAGTGGACCACTGTTCATTATTATCCCTTTCCTATGATATGCCCGCTCCAATTTTAAATAGGGCTTGTGATATAGTTGGATCAAGCTGAGCCATCAGAAAAATCTCTCTTCATCCTAAGCAGGCATTAAGGGTCTGCCTGTGATACAAAACCTGACACTTGGATGTTCTGATTCTGTGGGGGAAATCCAGATGCTTCGTATCTTTCCAACTAAGCATATAATTTCTCAGTCTTTTTGGTTTGTTCTAGTTCTTTGAAACAAAAGCACGGATGATCTTCTGTCAAGCCTATTCAGTATTCACTTGGTTTTATTCATTTTACCCACAGTTTTCTAGAGTGTTGCTGTATAAATTGCTTTTGTTCATAATTGCAGTCCTGAATATGTAAATCTGCTTTCTGTAAGGATAAATATTAAGATGACTCTATTTGCATAAGAAGCCTATTTTCATATATTTACTCCATCCTTTTACTGCCTTTTAAATCCTTATATATGGTCCCTCAATTAGGGCTGCTATGACACCCTTGATCATTACAACGGTAGTTGTATAAAGTGAATAATTGGAAGTAGAAAAGGAGAGTAAAAAGATAGTTTTACACTGACCAAACCAAGCATTTGATATCTACAGTCAATTTCTGAATCTGGTGTAATCTCCTTCTGTGACTTTGAGCAAAATATTTAAATTTAGTTGGTTCACTTAGATGAAATAAGAGGAAGTGTGATGAATTATCTCAAGAAGAGAAATATTCCATAATAATTCAGTGCCCTGGATTTCCCACCTGTGAAACGGACACAATGATTGTTCAGCTTTTTTTTTCCTTAACCATTCTTTTTAGACAGTTGGCTCTTCAGAGCTGAAACTGTGTGCACACAGTGCTCAGCATATTGGCACTTAACATGAATAAAGACTTGAAACAGAGATTTTAGTATATATGGCTGCTACATCACTGGTTGAAATTAATTGGCAGTTAATTTATGATACTGTTTTTAAGAAGTCTTCCTGTTCCAATGCACATATTTAACAAAAAGCAAACAACTTCCCACACACACCTTTTAAATAAGATCCAAGGAAGCCACGTTCTGGTTCTGTTAAATCAATGGTGAGATTCCCACTGAGTTCAAAGAGACCAGGAGTTGGCTGTTTATGTATAGATATCATTTTTTCAATAAAAGCAAGCAAAGCTAACTGAAAACAACTTGGACAGCTCACATCCTTGCTGGTTGCCATATGCCACAAATATTTTACTATTTGGTTTGTGTCCATTTCTCATCATAAATTTGAATCAGACATTTATTATTCAGCTTGCTAGTAGATCTTTGGAGAAGAAACTGTTATGCAAAATAAATCACAAAGTTCTGTCTAAAACTATTTTCCTAATGATTTCATGTTTTTAGCTTGATCTCTTGTATGCCATGTAATGTGAGAGGAAATAATATACGTTAAAGAAGCAGCCTTAGTTTTCCTCAAGTGGCTATGTGCTTAGTTTCTGTGATTCATATAGGATTCACACATGTTTTACTTTATTATTATTATTTATTGTAACTTTAGTCTCTTGGATAAACTTTAGGAGAAAATGTATTTTTCTGTTGAAATCACCATCTCAACAGAAAGATTTAACTGAAACTGGCAAAGCCATTGCACTCCTACTAGATTCTGCTGGAAAAATGTGTCTTCTTTTTCTCCTTCCCAACTGTTATTTACACAGATAAAGAGCTGGTATATTTTTATAGTGGTGACTTGTTCCTTCCTGAGCCCTCTGGAGGGAAATCTCATGCTCTGGAGTTTCAGAGTCACCAGCCGTGAGCTGTAGTTTGGGACTCTTGGGCTCCTCAGATGTTGAAGCCCTATGGGAAATCTTTTTTCTTCACCATGTGAATCCCTGGACGTCTGATCTTAATGAGTGCCCATTCTCATTCTTCACACTCGGAACAGTTCGCAGGGAAGACATTAGTGACCAGGTGAGCTGCCCAAATTAATTTGTTTAGTTTAACTTAATTTTATGGGAAAAAAGTCCTGGCCAGCAACTGAACCAAGAGTGGAACCTTTCTCCAATCCAGAAGTTCGCAATACTTCTTATTTTAGTCCTCTTTACTGCCACAGATGAAGTTGTTTGACTTATATTTTAAGAGTTGTTTTGGGAGAAAGAGCACTATATATAAATGAAATATATTATTATTACTATTACAGGGTTCTCCATAACTTTTATAGTTCATGGTCTGTCAGCAGTTTCTTCAGAAGCCCTGTATTTTAGGTGTCTACAGTTTGGCCTTTAAGTTGTTCTCAGAGTTAAAAGTTGAAACACTAGAAACAAGCTCAAAGCAATGTTGTTCCCCTCCTCTCCCTTTTTCTCATAAAATGAAAGCAAGCTCTTTTAAGCCTTTACATCACAAAGATTCACATAAATAAATGACACTACTGGCTTCAGGCTTTGTCATTCTCTAAAACTTAAAAAAAAACCCCTGACAACATCCTCCAGCCCCCAACCACCAAACCCCAAACACATTTTTTTATCACTCATTGATTGCTTGGGGGAAATGGTATGGAGAATTAGGACTTTTCAGTATTTTAATATTTAGAATTTCATGGTAATTTTGGTCTAACATTACAGCACACATGGAAAAGCTGAACAAAATTAAAACAACTACCCCCACATCCGAACAGAATGTAGAGAGGAATATTTGTTTCATGTAAAATTTCAGGAAAAATAAGAAACAATTCTCCACTTTGAGTTTTCTGTCTGATGGATGAACTCAGCAATGAGTAATTTCACACCGTAAAACAATTTAATGGACAGGGATACACGTGATTTCCTTCTTCTTTGCTGTCTGTGTGTGAGAAAGCTATCCAAATCTCCCCAATAGGTAATTTTATATTTCATTAGGCTTCTGACGAGGCTGAGCACAGCCTCAACACTTGTCCTCAATGCACTCAGTGTTCTCAGCCATGGCTCTTTTTTGGATGTGATCCTTTTTACTATCAGATAAGCTAGAGTCTAACTCAATCTAATCGGAGAGAGTTTGTTCCATGAACAGAATGTATTTTCGGAGGCTCTCCCTCCTGTGTTCGTCCATGTGTTTGTGTAATTTCCAACTACAGTCAAAATACTGCTGGCATTGTCCAGAGAATGTATTTTAGTTTGCAGTTGTGTGCCGTGCCCAAACACATTATGTGTTTCAGCTTGACAACCCAGTAAAAAGCAACACTATAGTTATATGAAGTTAGAATTAGATACCAGTAGCTTTGTTTGAATGATATCCACCCTGTTACAGCCTACCATGGAAGTACTCTCTCAAAAAAAGTTTTGTGACCTAGAGGACTGTTGGGAAACAATAATTTTCTTTTGTTTTCATCAAATGGCCCTCTAAGAAAAGTATGTTTAAAAGCCTCAACCAACCAATGAGATAAAAGAAGCTTTTTTTAAAAGGAAAGAAAATTGTTAATGTTAAAATCCAAATGAATAGAAAAAAACCCATTGCTTTTAATTATGGGAAATCTGCACATGTTAGATTTCTGAGCATATTTTAAACCTTGCCTCAGCCCTCAGCAAGCCAGCAAACTGCTTTATATAGCTTGTGTCAGAGGAGCTGTGTTAGTAATTGATGCTGGGCAACTGGAGACTGCCCTGTTGGAGTCTTGTGATTGCTATATTTGCTGGCCTGCGTGCATTATTAACGGTTGGATAGCAGTCCCCTGGTGTAACATACATTAAAGGCTGCTTGTGTTAATTACTAGGAAGAAGTAGGTGAAAGTAGATATTTGGGATGTCATTTTTTTTGTCAGCTGAAGTCGATGAATCCAAGCTTAGTGAGTGCTGTAACCTATAATATCCATGTACCACATATTTGTATGCTGCGATTTGCACAATGTCTGTAGCCATCTACAGCAATTCTATTACATGGGGTATGTTACTATGTAGGCTTTAATTTATCTTTAGATTTTTCAATATTTTACCGTGTTCCCACTGAGGCAGAGGGATTGTCAGGCACTCAGTGAAAAGAACAGAGAGGAGCCCTGCGTTCGCATTCTTCAGCGTGCGGTTGATAAAAAGGTGCAATCTAGCTGCAATCTCATTTATATACAATACGTCAAGGAAGAGAGTAGATTACTGCTGTCTGGACTGCCCAAGGCTGGAATTAGTTTCACTGTTCCTTCTATTAAATTAGAAAATAATGTGATTGTTGTTATGATTTCAGTCCTTGAGGGCAGAGAAGAAAGAGGAGCTAAAAGCAGTACAAGTGGCATGTGGATTTAGGGAGAAACAGCGTTATAATAGCCTTGATTCTTCCAGCGTAAGACATGTCTCTGCAATACAGATTACATCTAATAGCCCTCAATATTGTGTCAAATAGCTACTCAGTACACCTGAATGTTTACATTTTGCCTTCAGATGTTTTCGCGTGTGATTTATCTTTTTGTCTTCTCATGCAAGTTCTTGTGATGGTTATGTTACATTCCCTAAATACCGCTACTAACAGCAAACGAGAAGATCCTTACAGTGGTGCAGACCAAGGGACTTGCATAATTTTGATGCTTGAGTAGCTTCTTCCTTTCTTTGGGAGACTCAAGTGGGAATGATGCTCATGTCTTCACGTGATGCAGGATCAGTCCCCAGGTTTCTCTTGTGCTATGTGCAATGCCAAAGCTCAGTGCAGACAGTTGAAGTGTTCTCAAGCAAGACTGCAAATTCCTCTTCACTAAAAAGTAGATTGTACTTTTGGGAAGAGGGTACAGCTGGAACCCACAGGTGAGATTAAGGAGTAGGAAGGGCCATTGCATACAGCAATTGCTTTTCTGACCTGACCCTTACACAAATTCCTCCTTTGAATACAGCAGCTCACATTCATAAGCGTTAGGGCAGCCTTTATGTGGGTCAACCAAACTCCAAATACTAGAAAACAGTGCAACTAGAAAAACAAAAAAAAAGTAAAATGTACCCTTGAAGTAGGCCCCACCTTTGTGCTGTAAAGGGCTCTGGTGATGGAAAGATCTTATTGGGCTGGAAGCACTTTCCAGTAATGAAATCTGGCAGAATCTGAAGTCTTGGAGGGTGTTAATGAGGAGTTTTGCTGGCCCTATAATGGAGACAATGATCCAAAACTCCTTTAAATCCAAAGAAAGACTGTAACTGGCTTAAATGGGTTTGGGATCAAGCCATGAATTCTGTAATGATGCTCACTTTATAGGCAGATTGGGTTGGACGTATAGACACTTGTTGATTTATGTTACAGCTCAGTCTTGGTTACAGCTGCACTCACCCTTGAAGCTCCTTATAGGTCCAGTGCAACATAAAGAGATTAAGCATGATGATGATAAAATTACGTTAAAACCCCTTGCATTAAAAAGTCATACTGAACGTCCTTAATGACCAGATTCTTAAAAGCTACTTCTACAGACAGCAGACTTTAAAGGTTAGATATCTCTGAAGCTCGCTGACTCACCTGAGACATCGGATGTGGCCTTTTGATTCTGTTGCTCTTCCTGCTCTCCTGAGGTTGAATGTGGAAAGGAGAGTTTGCCGAGGCAAACAGTGAGAAGAGAAGTAGGAACAGAAGTCGAGAAAAGTCTGGTTGGATCAATATTTTGCTGGTGGGAAATAAGCAGAAATGAATCACTACTGTGTAAAAAAGAAATAAGAGGCCTGGCTGTGTTACTGAAGTCCTTCTGCAAGTGCTTAGACAATTCCCTGAGCTCCCCTTTGCCCTCCACTGTGTGCACTTAAAATGTACCCAGCGTGTACTGGGTAGAACCAGAGGCAGCTGGCTGTTGCGCAACACAGTTTGAAGAGGCTTCAGTGGTAATCCTATTGGTAAATAATATTTCAAATGGGGTTATGCTACTTTTGAAAATTGTATTTTCTTTCATTCTTTCAATGTGAAGTACACACGTGTACTCGTCGTACACATGGCAGAGCCCAAGAGGAAGAAAGAGGTGTGTTCCCTCTTTCCATCCCCTTCCCCAGGCTCTTCTGCTTTTGATTCTGTGTAGCACGAGGAGACCGTAATGAAAGACTGGCCATAAACTAGAAGATTGCCTTTAAATTATGTTCCTTTTCTTTGTATTGAGGCTCAAGGCTGTTTCATTCTGGTGCTTTAAACTTCTGATTTATTAGTGGGTGCAACCCAGGCTGTCCCCTACAGTGATCATGGTCTCCACTAGGTAAATGGCAGCCTTATGGTACAGTTTTATGAGAGCGCTTGTGTGATGTTCCCATTAACTGCAGCAAAGCCTTTTATGTGCAGGGCAGTCCAAGAATTCCAGTGATAGTATTGATGCCCCTGATAACTTACTGTGCCAAAGAGAATCTACATCTCTAGGGAAGGCTGGTTTTCCTCTTTCTCCTACTTTCCATTTTTAGAAATACTTGATTTTGAATTGCTTATAACACGAGTTTGTGAAAGAGCCTCTCCTCTGTGTAAGAAATTACTTTGCATTTTTTTTAATGAACCACTTTTTAAGTATTCCTAAATAAGCAGTAGATGATATAGACATGGGATAGATATACGTAGCATGTGTCATTTTTGTTTATGAGGATACTAGAAGTTCTTAAGTTATAAGTAATGGTTGGAAGGAGTCTCTTGGCTTATTTGGACTGTGTATCACTGTGTGACAGGTTAACCATCATCTGTTTTTCAAAAAATACATTTATTTTTAAGTCTGTCAGCCACTTCTTAAAGTATTTATAAGCTATAAAAAGGAGGTCTTAATTGGAAGTGTTGCCCCATTGGAAATATTCCCACAAACACTTAGCAAGAATGTTTCCAAAAATAATGTGTTTAGCAAAAGAAGGAAATCTCCGTGCTCCATGGCATAAAGCATCCTGAACTAGTACTCAGATGACACTGACATAGTTACTGTAATGTTCTGAGACACTGTGTTCCTAAAACTAGACCGTCTTTCTTCTTAATAACTCTTAATCACAGCAGAACAGGAATATTGTGCCTTGTACCTACTGAAGTCACTGGGAGTTTCCCTACTGGGTTCACCAGGGATGGAACGGGTGCCTCTGAGCCCCATAAAGCTATTGTCATGCAGCAGTTTGCTGAAGTCTTTTGATTTTTGGTTTGTAATTTTTCTGAAGTTCTGTAGAATTATTCTAGGAAATTGTGCAGACAGCCATTTCTGTTTGCGTATGATTACAGTTTTATTAGATCTAAATTAATTTCCCCTATTTATGCAATATATTTTACTTAAAGAAAAAACACAAAAAGGAAAGATGTAAATTGATTTATGGGGTGCCTGTGTCACGGGAGCTTACAGGAATGTGACGCTCTGGTATGTTGCTTAACTACTGGCTGCTGGAACCTTTCAAGATGCTTAAAAGTCCAGGTTCCCATACGGTGACATTTCACTGAAACGCAAGAAAGAGAAAGGAAAGTGGTGAAACAGCATTGCCATTGAAGGGAGTACGTAAGATTTCTCATTCCTTGCCCATTTTAAATTGTTGTGCTAAGATTGTTGTGCTAAGTAACTGACAAGTGAGTTTGGAGCTTTTGCGAAGCTCCAATGACCATAGCTGCATTCCTCAAACCATTAGATCAGTTTCCAGAGGGACACATTGCTGAGTTTGGGAATGACATGGAAAAATCGAGCTCCAGACAAACAGTGCAAACTGGGAGCTGAGTAATTATGGAGGTACACAAATTTATGGCAGAAGATTACTTAATGTGGCACTTTATGATATGCCCAGATGCATCAGCCGGCAGGCAGTAATACCTTATTGGGCTGCTTGTTTCTCTTCCTGAGCTCCCTGCAGAGCGCTTCGAGTTTGCTTCACCCCCTCTTTTGTACACCTGCACACAGCTATTTTGGTGGAATGTTCATGTAAATTTTTAGCTGAGGAAAAAGGGGAAAACCTGGTGTTATTTACAAAGCGGTGAAAGACTGAAAGGTTGAATGTACCCCTACTTTCATCCTGGTTATCCTGAAAAAGCACCCCATATACTGAAAATTCAGAGCTTCTGCAAACACAGCCTGGCAGCTGCCTTTGTGCTGTACTGCAGCCGTGGGGGCTCCCTGGCCAGCGGAGCGCTGTGCCCCGGTTGTCCTGTGCTCCATGGGGTGCTGGCGGAGCGTGGGTGGCTGTGCCAGTGCTGCAGCCTCCTGGTGCTGTCCTTGTCACAGCAGAGCCAGGGGCCCTGCCTTTAATTGTGTTGGCTGTTTTAATGTTGGTGCTGCATCAGCAAGAGTATCTCTATCTGCGTTATGTCTAGAGACATACTCAAAGCTCCACTAATTTCCATTTTCATAGAATGGTTTGGGTTGGAAGGGGCCTTAATGACCATTTAGTTCCAACCCCCCTGCCATGGGCAGGGACAACTCCCACCAGACGAGGTTGCTCAAAGCCCCATCCAGCCTGGCCTTGAACGCCTCCAGGGATGGGGCAACCACAGCTTCTCTGGGCCAGTGTCTTGCCACCCTCACAGTAAAGAACTTCTTCCTAATATCTGATCTAAATCTCTCCTCTTTCAGTTTAAAACCATTAACCCTTGTGCTATTGCTACACTCCCTGATAGAGTCTCTCCCCACCTTTTCTGTAGCCCCTTTAGGTGCTGGAAGGGACTATAGGGTCTCCCCCAGAGCCTTCTCTTCTCCAAGCTGAACAACAAATTCAATGGCTTAGTCTCATATTACTCAATTTTGTAGCCCGAGTTAATGGACCAGGCCTAATTCCAGACTGGTTCTCAATTTGTTGGATGTGGCTGATGCACAAAGCAAATAGTTCTGGCCCCCTGACATTTCCTGTGAATGAAAAATGACACTAAATGAAATAGTTGTTCAAATTTCATCCCCATTCATGCAACAGACTAAAAGACAACTCATATTTGGCAAATGTACAGGAATGGGAGCAAAGATTCAAATCAGAAGAAAAATGTAAATGTTCTTGAGAGAAGTTTTTTTGCATGATGAAAAGAGGGGGAAAAAAAAGGGTAATGGAAACCCATGAGCTTAATCCTAGGAAGATGCCATCAGGAGAGTATGGTAACTTAATGGGATGTTAAGGTCTAAGAAACGGAGTTTTGCAAGAGGGGGCATTACATCTCTCTGCTGCTCAAGAAGCATTGCAGAGGAGTACTTTTGTCTCAAGATGAGGATTAACTTGAGACCCAGTGGGTGCAGATCTGGGTTGTATCTGAACAGAACAGTGTCACTCCTACCCTTGTCTCCCTTGCCATGGGTTCCTTGTCTTATTTATTGAGTGTACTGCTTAAGACAGCAGCTGTAGCTTATTAATGTGATAGAAAACTTGCATTTTGCATTGGGGTTTTCTTTATTTCAGAACATTTTCACTCTGTGGCTGTATATTTGCTAAAACTGGAACAAGTGAAGCAGTGGACCACCCAGACTTTGGGGAGGGAAATCAGGGGAAGAAAGCCCCTGGGTTCACCGGGTACTTAAGGAGGTATTCAGATGCCTGGCTGTTACCAGAAAATGCGGTATTAGGCTGTGTGTGAACAGAGGCGTCTATAATGGTCTCTGCGGACTTCAGCTTGATTCCCACTGTGCAAAGCATAACAAGATACAGGAGTCAAATTTTAGTCGGAGACATTGCAGACTAAATAGGTAGGATAATGATTGTGAAACGAAACACATAGAGACAGGAAAGAAACTGTGAAAAGTCACATGGGAAAGTGAATTTGGGAATAAGACTAAGTGTCCTGAGTCCAAGTAATTTTTTTGATTATACAGAATAAACATTCCCTTATCTCACCTAGTGGGCCTGAGTGTCTTGGCCTTAAGGAAGCATAAATTTTTTGTAATATTTTCCAGTCTGGTTACAACAGTCTTATCGTAGAAGGACTGTGCACTCTATCTTTCTGAAAGTCTTTGTCATAAGCTGTGGCATTGCAACTGGAATGTTTATTGTACTCTGTCATTATTTATACTCCATTGCTTCCATTGACTGCCTGTCCCACCCGCTCCCTGGAGATTAGCGGAGTCAGGGAAAGGATAAATGGTTAGCAGCTAGTCAAGGGATGTAAGAGCTGAAAGGGTCAATATAAAACAAAGGCTGCCACATATAATTCACAAAGAATGTGAGGCATTGCTTTTCAGAGGCAACATTCGCATAGACTGGATTTTAATGAGAATGGAAAATGCTAACATATAAATCCAGTCCCAGAAAAAAATAGTAGCAACAAACGTACTGAGTGGTAAATATTTTTACCATTAAGCCTGGTACTGCGTTTCTGACGTGAATTATTAAAACTCCCCCGAAAGCTTTTATTAAATCACATCTTCAAAACACCCTTTAAAACATGGTCCTTTGTTTGGAAAGAGATGTTAGCAACGATGACTCTACAAACGTACAATGATGAACCAACTGAATATTTTACAAAATCTTGATTTTTTTCAAAGTGTGTAATGCAAACCTGATCAAACTCTCACTGAAGCTGATGAATGGGTTTCTGACATCTGAAGAAGCTGGTATTTTCCTTCAGGAGCAGTTTTATTCATATTAGCATACCTATGTCATAAACCAGAGTCCTATTAAGTTACCTGCTGTGTACACACAAAAGAATTTTTGTGCCTTGAAGACCTGGCTCCTTGGGTGCTCACGTAGCTCTTGTTGCTTTGCTGTCACCTCTGTTCCTCCTCACCAAGGGTGTACATGGGAGCCAGGACTGTGCCTCCACTGGAGCCCAGGGTATAACCTCACTGGCTTAACAGGGCTCCCAAATGAGGTGCAGGGAACCTTCCCCAGGACCAGCAGCCCTGGTCCCCATGCCATATTCCTGTTCCCGTGGTACCCTCTGTCTTTATCCTGCTTCATGGGCAGTTTTTGGCTGTGTCAGACTTCTTGCATTCCCAGACTACCGAAGTTATCCATTCCTAGAAGCTAATTTTGTTCTTGGAGGTGAGCCGCAGGGCACTGAAGTCTTTATAAAAAGATAAAAGCATTATTCCCAATTATTCCATAAACAGTCTGTTATTCCTGCTACTATCATGCAGAGCACATGAAATTTTAATGTTTCACTGCTCCAGGCTGTTTAAGTCCTTGCGCTCTTCAAAAATAAGGACACAGGATTTGTTTGGCCGTTGTGCAGGAAAATTAGGACATCTTTGTGCTTTTTCTTTTGGTCTACTTAGAAAAAGTAATGCGTATTGATTCTTCCCTTGGAAATCTATCTTGGGCTAACTACTGTGTGCTCCTTGTGTGAAAAATTACCCGAATAGTTTCTAAAGCCTCCTCCATTATAAATATGAGTGAATATTGATTGATTTTTCTTATAATTATGACTTTCAGTCTTGTAGGAAACAGAGTTGTTTGCTATTTCAAACTTCATTTGTGTTTTGGCAAAGAAGTGTGTAAAACTGAAATGAAAAAGTGCCAGTGAGAGTTGCCATCGCTGCTGGGCTTTGCAGCTTTTTTCGAGTTTGGCGCAACTTGGTGCTGGTGCTTGTTATTTGTAGGTACTGAACCTCTGTTTTATGGGGTTTCAATTTCATCTGAGCTTGGTGAAATCTAATCATAAAAACCTGAGTATGACTTGTTTGGGACATGGGTGACTGTACTGTAGACATGGGAGCAGACCCTCGCGGGCACTGACCGTCTGTCTGTCCCGCTGCCCTCTGTGGGCAGTGCGGCACAACCCACAAAGTGCCCAGCTCCTATCCAGACAGTGCTGTGTAGTCCCCATTTCTTGTTTCTGATTTAAATTCTCTCTGCCCCAGTAACATGGGGATTATGAATCACAACTGCAGTTTAAATGTTAAATCTGAGTGTCTTGAATGGTTCACGTCTGATGCAAATGTTTCTCTTGTTAAAAAAAAAAAAAAAAGCCATCAGGAGGAAAAGTCCAAGCACTGTTTTGGAAACTAAGAATTGTGGAAATATTACCTAATGGGAAAAGTATTCTTAAAACTGATCCTACTCTGTGCATCCCTCTAAGGGATTATGCTTTATGCCTGCCTTCTGGTCCCTGTCACAGTCTTTGTCGTTGCCCAGCCGTTGTTTCCTGTTACAGAGCTCTGCACTGGGCCTGGACAGTTGTATGGCAAAGGGAAATATTTCTGCCTATGTCAAAATACTACAGGTGAATGGTGGGAAAAAAAGTACTTGTTTTCCTGTTTCATTATGGTTTTGTTGGATTAGAAAACGTGTCCATTTTTAAACAGCTTTTTCAGTATCAATCAGAACAGTTGTTTTCCTGTAGCGGTACTTTCACATGAGTTAAGAAAAATAGAGGAGATTAAGAACGGGTGTATAGGAGAAACATCTGCTTCTCGTTTTAGAAAAGCAATAAGTTTTTCATATAATAATGCAGAGTAGCAGAAAAAGGCACAGCAAAAGGAAACAAAAAGCCTCAACAAAAGACAATGTCATCTATTTCACTAAGCAGTTTTGGAAAGTTATCATGAATTTGTATCAGCATGACCATGAAATCTACTTTATCATGCTGATTATAAGGAGGGTGGGGAAAAGCTGAAACAGTACTTCATTCATGTATCCAAAAAGGCCTGTAAGCTCCTAGCAGTGTATGTGACTTGAATTTTGCAAGGCTGGTGGCTGGTTTGCATAGACAAGTTTATAAATATTTGACTTTATTTGTATTAAAAGTAGTGTTTTCAAGGAGCATAGGAGTGCAGAAGCAGCATAAAGTAACACAGTTTTGGACCAGAGGAATGAACACAACATCCAGTTGCGTTAAAAGCCAGCCTTGGCAAGTAGTATCTCACAAAATTGCTTCCTGGAAGAATCAGGCCAAATGCCCAGGTTTGGGGTAGTTTTGTATTTTTAGCTTTGCTTTATCCATGCTCAAAGTTGACTTTCAGCGTGGCCCATCTAACTCAGACTGGGTTAAAACGGATCCGAGCATAACAGGCATAAATGAGATCTTGGCTAGGGGAGAACAGCCCTATGGGATTTGGTGTGTACGGCCTCTCAGCCATCTCTACTTCAGGTACGTCTACTGATGAAAACAATGATAGATTTCCTTTTATTTATTTATATGCTAGTCCAACAATTTCTTCTTGAGCTCTGACAATCAAGCTGGGTTTCATCTTCTGCCTGGTGTGAAGTTCTGGTAGCTTGGAGTGTGTGCTGGATGGGAGGGGAGATGGGGAGAGCAGAAAAGCTGCTCTGCATTACATTAAAACAAAATAAAGGTCTTTTAAGCAATGAGTAACTGCTTCAACACGGGCACCTTGAGTGAAATAACTTGCATTTTAAATTACCTGATTTAAATTAGATCTCTTTGGAGCCCAACTGCATTCATTAATTTTGGAGCGGTAATATCTAGTTGGAGGTTATGCCCTGAGTCGGTTGGAGGCAATGTGGAGTGTCCCAACAAGTTTGATGGCACTGGCTCTGCATAAACAATTCTATCAATAACACGCTGGAAAGAAACTGCCTCTCGCTTGTTCTCTTGTTTGAATTGACTTGTTAAAACTCAAAGAAGTGAGAAAACATGACCCAGGTGTTTCAGTGTCAGTGACTTAACTTTGTACTCCTTAGTCTATCCCTAGATGTCTAAATCATGTGCACGTTTAGAGGGCTATGTACATATAAATTATTTTCTTACATACGGATATAACTGTTGAACTGTTAGGACATATCAAAACCATTTGACTGCTATATTGCTAATTACTTAAATGAGGCTATTTGTAGAAAGAATATTAATATTTTCACTTTGTTGCTCTTTGGAACAGAACTGTGCGTTCAGGGGCATGAGAAATCATTTTTTCACTTAAGCATTAAGGCAGCTTTTCATACAGATCATTAGTTCAATCCTGTGTTTATTGGTGCTCACGTAAGGGAAGGCTGCCACACTGAGCCCCATTTCTCACTGACTGTCATTTAAAATTTTTAAACATCAAATATTTACTGATGTAACTTGCTTGCTGCCCAAATTGAATTTCAGAGATCCTTATCCTGCAGTTCCTATTTGTGCGTGCCTTCCGTTGAAATCAGCTCCATGCATCTCTCATGGAAATGAACCTTCTCCTCTCTCTGGCTATTTTTCAGGCTTTCTGTGCTTTCCATTTATTACTGTGATTTACAACAATATTGTGAGTATTATTAATCCAGATTGCAGTCAATGGGAGTTTGGCATGGCGTTACACTGCAGTGCTGCATCTTCAATAGTTATGGCTTCCAAGCTGGAAGAATGTGGCATACGACTACTTGTCACTGCCCAGCGTTAACAAATACGTACAAAACACTCACTGTGCCCTTATGGACCCAGGCCAAAGAGAAAGAAAAAGGGAAGAAATATATTGTTACATATTTGAGGTCCTTGAAACTGAGGAATGTATGAAAGCATAGTCTGCAGAGGATACGTGGCTTAGTGAGGCTGAGGAAGGTACTTTGTGCTCCGAAATTCTTGAGTCCAGGCCTCAGCGCTGACCCACTGGTGCTCTGCTGTGTTAACTGCCCGAGGGCTCTATGTGAAAGTAACTTCTATGTTAGGGTGGGAATTTTTTAGCTGTAAAATTGCAGAAAGGCCATTTGGGAGCTGTGCATGTGTGTTTAGGGAGATTATAATTTTAACTCAAAGGCTGCAGTCAGTTTCTGTACCCAAAATTGTAGCTTTCCTTAAGCAGTTTGGAAAATCTAACTTTTACGCTATTTAGCGCCCCAAACCAGAGAGAAGAGCTCTTATGCTTTTAACACTGTCACGACGTTGCATTTAGAGTACATTCAGCAATCACTGCCCCAGCTTTTCTAGGTGCCATGAAGTCTACCTGTGCTGTAAGCAGACAACTGGAAATGGATCAATGAGACGAGCTGCAGAAAGATGAGCACTAAATAATAGTTTCAGTTTCTGTAGATCATGCGCAACTGTTTTACAGATGCACAGTGCCTGACAGCCCACACTGAGATCTGCAAGTGGTCAGATGTTGCCTTGGCAGCTGTTGGATGAAGCCCCTTTTGTTCGGTACCGTAAGAAAGATGGGATCCTGTTAAGAGGACGGCATTTTTATTTCAAGGGATGCGGACTTGCTAGTCTAAGAAAAATAACAAGATCTTCTGATGCTGTACACATTCAGAAGTAATCAAATTTTTTTACTATGCACAATAATTAAAGGAAAAAAACTACCAGGAGAATTTCCTCATCCATTTCCTCCTCTTTTTCTTTCTTTCTTTATAAAAATGAGATCTAGTAGAGCAGCCAAGACGTTTTTCAGTCTGTTGCTCATGGGTTTTTTCATTAATTTTTTTTGTTCTCACACTGCTTGCCCAATACAGCAGCTGTTAAATGGAGAACTCTGAGAAGTGGGGAAGGCTATTGGTGTAGCATTCAATTAACAATATTTTTGCAGAAAAATATTCATCAACTATTTTTAACCTCAGGCAAAGGAAGGATCAAACCCAATCCATATTCAGTTACATATGGCAACCTTTTCTAGTTTCAGATGCCTTTATAGCCTCTGACATTTCACTGCTTTTCTCCATTATATAGTTGTCTGCCAGTCTTCCACCTTTTGTGATATCATGGATTTTTAATTTTTTAACTGTATGATTGTACCATTAAGAAATACGTTCATCAAGCTTTCATGTTGACCCTGGGAGCCTGCAGTATTTTGCTGGTTGCTTCAGTAAGCGTGCATTGGCATAGCTCTGTTGACAACAATGGAACAACTGAAGGTCTGGCTTTTGTAATTCCCTATTGATAAGCTAAATTCATTTTTGTACAATTTATAACCTTTTTTTCATTACATATTCTAGTTACGTCTTAGGGTGAATCAGTCAAACAGACTCTAAATTAAAGTAGTTGGGTGATCTAAGCCCAAGGTCTGTTGCAACGCAATGCTTTCTCACAGCTTGGAAGATAACAGCCAGTATAGCCACTGTAGAAAAAGGCGATCTTTCTTTCTGTCTTTTTGCAGGGAACTGAGTAGATGAATGTACCTTAAAGTTTTAATTTTCTAGTTAGTTAGGAGGAGTGAATTGTATAAGGTGGGAAGGAAAGTTAATAAACCATGTGGTCCTGTATAGGTCATGCTAACAGTCAGGATGGTGTTGTAAGGACAGGAAATCCTTCTATTAGAAGCATCGGTTTAGTCTCTAATTTAATCTGTAACTCAGAATCAAAAGTGCTTTTAGTTCATACACCTGTAAGAATCTTTCAGTGGGGCTGTGAACTACACAAAAGACGCAGGAATACTGACAAGAGACTTGTTTGTTTTAGTGTCTTTTCTTGCCACCTTCAAGATAATCCATGGTATTTTTGGAAGTTAAGAAGACAGGGCTTCAAAATTTCTGAATTAAACAAAGTGCTGTATTTTGTAAACAGAGACAAGTGAACTCCGAATTCAAATTAATACGGTAAATTGTCATCTACTTTGGATGAGAGAAAGTCTAGCACCCAATACGTTGGGGTCGGAGCTACTGAGTTTAGATCAATGGCAGATCTGACCCACAGATTTGTCCTTCACATTGGAGAAAAATACACCTTGAATTGGAAGGTGCACACCCTCCTCCCTTGGTGGCCACCACTATGTATCTAAATATTTGCTTTTTAAATTCAGGGGAGGAGAAACAAGCTAATCACATAAAGGTTCACCCCACCCTCTCTTTGGCTTCTCTCCCTTGGCAAGCCTTCCCAGGAGCAGCTGGCTGACTGTTTTTCTTCTGCAATTGTGTACATGACATTTCCTGCAACTGGGGTTTCCTGAAGGTTTCCAGCAGTCTGTTCAGCCCCCTACCCTTCTTTTTTGGCCTTTTCACCCGCTATCCATGGCCCTGTGCCTTATTCCCAGCAATGCAAGTACTGTGCTCCTACAACACATCCATGCATATCCTCTATATGCTCTCAACACATACAGTGAGTTTCTGTCATTTGCTTGTAAATCTGGCTCATCTACGGAGAGTCAGTAGTTAACGTAAGGGATGCTGAACAGAGACGGTCCTTCCCCAAGATACCTGTTCCATCAGACAGACATAGAGTTTGCACTGTTTCTCAGTGACAAGAGGTTGTTTTCCTCTTTTAATGTAATTCTTTTTTGAAGAAGCTGCACATACGTCCAGGAAGAAGGACTGATATAAAGAACCTAGATTATGGAGAATTGATGCACGATCCTGGATTACTTAGCGTGCTGGTACTTTCCTTCTCCACGCTACTGAAAGCTGCATAAACTGTCCTTTCACAGGCTTTTATAAACACTGAAGTGACTTAATCTTTTAGTGTAAAAGCCTACTTGTATATTAAGCTTTCTGTTATCAATGTCATTAAATCAATATCCTCAGTGCTACAGGATCCAAGTCACATACAAGCTGTCACACGCAGTTTAACTTAAGAAGTGCAGTATTGAAGTACAGTCAGTTCATTTTTCATAGATTAGAAAGTACTTTGAAGTAGAGCTGTACAAGATCAGAGAGGGTTTATTCCTCATTTTAGCCAGTTTCTTATATGTTGAGGAGCTTTCTATTCCAGTGACAGTTTTGTTGCAGAACTTCAATGAAGTCTGAGAAGATGAGTGTTCTAAATGGCGCTGGAAAGCCTTGTGAGGCCTACGTCGTGTGTGTTAAAACATAGGACATATTCATTAAGAGAAGTCAATAGGCAAACTGGTATGGACCCTTCTTGTATATGCATTATTTATCTATTCTTTTTCCATGTGGGTATGTATACAATTCTGGACAGTTCAGAGACTGTATAGCCTCACTTGGTGTAGTTCTTTGTCTGATGAGTGACATCTGTGTTTAGAGTTAAAGATGGAGAAAAACAATAGTTTGTCTCTTGCCAGAGATACTTAATTGAGGGTAAAACATACATTTGGGATTTATTTGTGTAAAAAGGTACACAACTGAAGTGCTATGTCATCTTCCAACCTGACCCTCCGGTGCCCTTTCCATTTAGTGTATTAAGAATCGAGATTTATCTAGACATACCTTACAAATCTGAAATGATAGTTATTGTATAATCTTAGCTATTATTACAGCACATCTTTTCCTCTCTCTTTTTTTTTTTTAGCCACTGTTTGTCTGTCATACAAGTGAAGTAATTTGTAATACAAACTGACTATGGATTCTCCCAGTTGCTTGCTTCAGGAAAGCTATAGACATGATGGACATAACATTATACAGTGTAATGGGCAAACATTATGCTACATGCCCTTACTGCTGGTAAAACAGAATGAACTCTGCCAGTAACACTTTAAATTAACTGAAGTTGCAGAAGGCAGTTTTCCAGTTGTGGCTTACGGTTCATCAGTTTTCTGCAGTTTCTGAACTAGTTCTCGCAAGAATACTCTGAGCAGCAAGAGGTGGGATTAAGGAAAGGAAGCAGTTTCTCAAAGACATGCCATATTTCATAGGTGGTTTGTGATTTGGAAGGTGTGCAGGACCCCTGCTGTTGTTAAAGGTGAGGCTCGTGGTGGGGCACTTTCTGAAAGGAATGGGAAGTTAAGGATTGATGGATCTAGTAGGGAACATACCAGCTTGATACTGAAGCCCTGCACGGAGCCTTCATAGGGCAGCCAGCGATGGGGAGGGGCTTTCACGGGTGAGGAAGGACTCCTCTGTATTAATTAACATCATAGAATCATAGAATCATTAGGGTTGGAAGGGACTTTAAAGATTATTGAGTTCCAACCCCCCTGCCATGGGCAGGGACAACTCCCACTAGAGCAGGTTGCTCAAAGCCCCATCCAGCCTGGCCTTGAACACTTCCAGGAATGGGGCATCCACAACTTCCCTGGGCAACCTGTTCCAGTGCCTCACCACCCTCACTGTAAAGAATTTCATATACTTAGTTTTGCTACATCTCTCTTAGTACACCTGGAAAGAAAGTGGCTTGAGGGCTGGGGGTTGAGCAGATTGGGGCTTATATCAGTGAGATATTTCCTGGTGATGGGGGATGTGAATCTTGTCCCATTATCACTTCCCAGTGTGGCATGCTTGTGATAGTGTTAGGTTTTACCGTTTGCTTTGCTCCCCTCATGGGAAAAGGCTGCAGGATGTCACCACAGTCAAAGAGGAAAATTGAGACCCTTGGCAGATATGTGGCAGTCTTTCCTCTTCACAAAGTTCTGCTTCTGTGGGTCCCTGACCTGCAATCTCAGCTGTTTCTATGATGAAGGCTTAGGGAAAACAGTGTGAGTCAAGGAACTAGACATTTTGTCCAGGGATGTTGCTCAAGCAGATAAGAAAATTCCACTTATGTTATCCAGAGATGTCAGTTAAGAAGTAAATGGCCTTATCTACAGCACAGCTACTTGAAATCCAGTATGAATGTGTGAATGTCCTGGGTTAGGCAGAAATGCTTTATTATCACTAGTAAGGAGGGAACTGTGCTACCTTGTGCCTGACACTTGTTGTTGGACTTGTGGGTGAGGAGAAGGAAAATTGCATCAGGGACTTCATGTTCTTGGTTGAGTTTCAGCATGATGAGGCAGTGGGTTTTTTTTCCTTCTTTCTCTAAAACAAGGAAAGCAATACTTGGTTATCTTTCGGCTTGACAGCAGAATTGTGTTGCAATAATCTGAGGGCTGTTAATTCACTGATGATTTTTTGTGTGTGTGTGTGTTAAAAGCTCTTGCAATTAAACAAATGCCTTAAGGCAGGGCCTAACACAATGTGGAGGATTTATGCATTAGAAAGAGTTGAACAGATCCTGGAAATCATGTGGTTTGCATATTTTGTCTCTAACAAACTATTATTTTTCACTCCAATACAATTTGAATTATTTTGTCAAGAAACTGGCGTAACAGTGGAGAATGGGGTCTTAAAGCTTCCTGAATGGAGAAGATTGGGTTAGTGACTGAATCTGTTTGTAGAAGATAGAAATTAATGTCATCATAATGCTAAGGTGTGTTAAAATAAAATCTTGAATTACGGCATTGCTCTTTCAGTTTGATTGTATGTTTTAAAATAATCACTATTGTGGAAAGAAAAATGTCTGTGAGTTGGTCATTTTAATGCACATATTTCAGTGCTATTAATCCTAAAATGTGATATTCTTATTACCCAATTAGAACAAAGCCCGATGAAGCCAAATATACGGTGAAGAATAATGCCCCAATCCTGGAAAAATGAACACATATATTTGTACATATATACAATAAATAATCCTGGCTTGCTATTTACTTAAGTGGGACACAGATTTCTCACTCAAAGTTATATGATTTTAATCCCAGTGTATAAAAGTAAGACTGAATACCAGCCTTTGCCTGTTTGGAGTTTGTGTTAAAGCCACAAAAGCTGACAACATTTGCTTTAGTTATGCTGTGTTAATCTAGATTAAGTCTACTGAAGTTATTATAACAATGAGAATTTTAAGTAGTTGAATAGCAGAATTTAATCCTTTTAAACATTCCTTCAGGGTTTATATTTTCTTTCTTGCAGACTCCCAGACAATACAGCCAAGCACTAAATAAGAGTAACAGAGTTCATCTTTACTGTGCGTTTCTGGACTATAGGTATGTTACATAATTTCAAATTATTTAACTTGCTTTAATTAAATTACGCTTAGTTTGTGATGCTATATATTACCAATGTTCTTCTTGTTCTCTTTCATTCCGGGAAATAGTTAAAGAAATTGAGCCACTGGTTTACAAAAACCACAATCTCATAGTGGCTTCTTACCGTAAGTAAGAGACTTGTTATTCACATGTTGGGTAGGTAATTGAGAGACTGAAAAATTTTGGAATCAAAACTGTAGACTGATACAAATCGTGCTTATCTAGGCTTATGAGTATGTCCACTTGGGCAGATGCTTGGATGTTTCAAGATGGCAAAGCTCCAGCAGAGCCATTGTTTTCACTGGAGCTGTGCCTGTGTCACAACACCATATGAGAGCAGTATTTCAGAGCTGTGAATTTTGGCCAGTGTGTGGAATGGAGAAATACTATGCCCCTGAATGAAAATTAGAATTAAAAAGGGCATAAATATCACCTTAAATTTCACTCCGAAAATGGGAACTATGGGAAAGCAGTAGATAAGCTTTTTTTAGTTCTGAATATATTTCTGGTTTTGATTTCCAAACATGCTGCTCTTACTGAATTAATTGAGAAAGAATACAAATACTGAATTTTTAATCTCATGGGGATTAACAGTTTTTGAGCCATAATGTTATAAGTTTAATTGATACTGCAATGGCCTACAATGCTGTGATCCCTCCTACCCTGCATGCATAAGGGAGGTCACTGTAATTGTTTTACTGAAGTTTGGTTACAAGTATGTTGAACTGTCCCAGCTGTTGGCAGTTACTTGTTGTTATGGTAACTCACAAATTACGGTAAATTAGAAACAGATTTTACTGAAGTGAATTAATATGGTTGGGGCATTGTTCCTGTCCTGTTTTCCATTGGGGCTTGGGCCCTTGAGGCTTTGCTTCAGGATAGAAACTGAAATATGAAAGCTGTCCTTCCAAATGACTTTTATTTATGTCAAGATGGTCTTATTCCCTAGTGCATGGTAGTTAAAGAATAAGCAATTGGTTTCTGACCTGCGACAGACTCTCTTTGAGAACTCAAGGAGGTCCCAAAGGACAGAGGACGGGTGAGATAATACCTATCTTTAAAATTAGAGCCAGGAAAAATACAGATCACTCAGTCTAGCTTCAGGACCCAGAATAATATCAAAAGTAATAAATGGTTAAGCAGCAGGCAGTTTGGGTGAGTGTTCCACAATTCCTGAGCCCACGGAGTGCCCCATAGATGTGTGGCTGTGACTTCTATGTCCCCACTCCACTTCAGGGCTGTGAGAGCACAGGGATTTCTGAGTGTCCCTCACTCCAGAAAGAAGCAAACTCATGAGGATGACTTTCCTGCACAGCCCTGGTATCAGGCCACACAACCAGCCCAGCCATGTGCTCAGTGGAGAAGGAGCTGCTCTTGCTGCCCCTAAGGAAGAAGCGACACAAACCAGGTGGCATGGATGGGTCACTAGAAATCATACTCAGTCTGAATTACGTACTTTGACCGGATGAGTGGGACAGTTGGCAGGGAATAGGCAGCAGATACGATACACTTACTTTTTTGACTTTTGCAAGATCATTGACTTGGCTGGTACTATGGTTGTCAGAATACAGAAATTTGGGTCTAGGCAAAATGCCACACGTGGATTGCACAATGTAAAGAAAAAATTTTATCATTCACTGGTTATAAAACTGGAAGAAATCTCTAGAGGGGTTTCATGTACATTCATGTAGGGGTCTGATCTGGGTCCTGTTCTGGTCAATATTCTCCTTAACTATTTTCACGGTGGAATTGAGAAGACACTAGTAGTGTTTGTGAATGCTCCAGCCTGAGATGGCTTTCAAACCTTTTTATCTCCTGTATAGTACAATGTATGTGCAATTAACCTGATAAGACGCATTTTGATAGAGATTATGTTCCATTTTTGTGTGCTTTGCAGCAATGGAACTGGTGTTTGGTCTAATGAAGGTTGTGTGCGTGAGAGTGGCGATCTCAACTACTCAGTGTGTCTTTGTAACCACCTCACTAACTTCGCCATTCTGATGCAAGTGGTGCCTCTGAAGGTGAGATAAAGCAAAGGAGTAAATCTGTCTGTTAAAAATGAAACATAAACATGAGTTGCATCCTCACACCACATCAGTAAGTGATTGGAATTGGGCTCATTTTTGCCCAACTTATTCCACATCTTCCTTTCTGGGATGATGTTTTAATACTTCTTGACTATATTTTTAAAAACTTTTGAGAACTGAAATGGAGCATGAAATGAAACACATCTAAGGTAGGTGGGAATTCTCTTTACTCTATTCTCACCCTTTTGGCATGATTTGTTAAAGTAGAAGGCAGGAAAAGCACTAGAAGATGTTTTACACATGACCCTGGCTTTTATGATTTGTTTTCAAGACAGAGACAGCTGAGATGGCTGTTTCAGGGTTTTGGTAACTAGACTTGTGGAATATGAACATCTGGGCTTGAACTCCATGTGAAGCAAGCTCTGCTGCCAGCCTGCCCCTACCATTGTCTCTGCCAGCTTTCCAAGTGCCTCCCTGCTGCTGTTTCTTCACCTCATTGCCAAGCAGGTGCTTGTGTAGAAGGAACATGAGAAAGAAAATGATACTTTAGGGTTGAGAGTGAACTCCTTATATATAGTTTTCTCTATGCTCAGTTCCTTTCTCCAGAGTTATTGAGTGAGCGTCTTTTCAGCTGGAATAAAACACTCCCTGTTTACCCAGGACCTTATGCTTGCTAGTCATACTCATCACTGGTTTCAGATGAAGCTTTGGTGGCAAACGTGTTGCTCTTCTCACTAGTCATGCTCTTCTCTTCATGATACTTTATGATGCCTTGAGATTTCCTCAGAGGTGGAGCATAGTGTCTGCTCCTTTAAGGTGAAATGCTGGTTTGTGCCTGTTGAAGTACTCCCTCTACAAAACTCAGCACCAGGCAAGGTCAGTTCCCTCCTGGATCTTAGCAGACAAACAGACAGCACTGCAATGAGCATGAGAAATATGTTTTTACTGCTTTATTTGGATCCAATGGAGGTAGTGATGAAGCCATGCTCAGACAACCCTTGGTTAATAAATAATGAATGTATAATAGAAATAATTAACAAACCATACATTTAAAGAAATGTATACTATTTGTCTGTTGAATTTATACTCTCTGGCACATTCTCAGCTTTCTACAGACACCATCCTAATAATATTTAACAGACTGAAGAAGAGCTTCAGCAGGACAGCAGGAGTCCTGCTGTCATATTTATCACTGTGTGCTGCTAACAAGCGTGGTGTGCTCTGTGCTACAGCTAAAGGGGTTTTGTCAGCTCTGTTGGCATGGAGGCATTGACTGTATGGCCATGTCTCAGGCTCCTGTCAATTGGTTTGAATGATGGGTTTGCCCTTCTTTTAGACAGTAGCTTTGCCAAGACAGCTACTGCTGCAGGATGGGCTGCACATGCTCGTGAGGGTGGCACGGAGGTTCCTGCAGATATATACAAAAGTGAGCTTGGAGCATAAAGAAACTCTAATTGGGGTTATACCACTGAGCAGCTCTGAAATCTTTTCAAGGAATGAATCATCTCAGAGTGCTATTAGGAGTTACTGATTCAGTAACACAACTATTCACATGGTAATCCTGGTTAGATGGTGTAATGCCAACCAAGTCAGGGTCACAGTGTAGAACAAGATGGTCTCTGCTATCCAAAGATCTTAATTAATACCCACAGTCCTTTGTGTTAGTCTAACCATTTAAAGATGAGAGTATCTTGTTCAGGTCAACCAGTTTTTATCTAATTATTATTATCTTTATTACTTGTAAAGCACCTAATAACCCCAGCTGGTTTCCAAGTACTATTTTTCTAGGAACTCTTTGTACTCATAATGAAATGCAGCTTTGCCTGAAGAGCTTCCCATCTTGTGAGACAAAAGTAGAATGGGAGAAATGCGCCATTATTAACCCTGTTTTAAAGAGCAGTGTACAGGGATGTAGCCAGGATTAAACAGGTTATCCACCAATTAAATGCCAGTGAAAGATTAGTCAATTTTCTACTGGGCAACAGTTCAGTTTGGAAAGGTCTGTCTTTCAAATAAACAGATTTGAGATTGTCATGTTAAATGAGATGCTGCAATAGGCTTGTATATTATGCAATATTAGTAATTGGAGATCAAAGATATTTTATATCACAGTCTTTGGAATCAAGCTTTCCTAAAATGATCTGGAATGCATAACTGGGAAAGGCTGGACATGAATGGACTGTCCAGTTCCTCACACTTGTTTAATGGTTCTATTTTCGATATTTTCTCCCTTTTTAACTTTTTTTGGTCTAATGTATTTGCATCTCCTAAAGTTTGTGTGGAATGCTTTGTGTTGCTTTTTTTTTCTTTATGATAATTTAGAAAACAAAATGAAGAGTGCTGCTGAGATATTACGTGGATGTGTGAGGCACACAGACCAAGTCACTCTGATGCATAAAAACATTCCCTATGTGACGTAGTACTGTAAAAGTCTGTATAAAATAGTGAGATTTTTTTTTAAAAATGAAACTTAATTCACTTCATTTTCTGTTGCATTTTGACCCCTTCCACCTAAAATCCCATTTCTGAACAGAAAAAATAAGGAAATTTATAAATTTGTGGCAGGAAAAGTGAAATGCTGAAAGGTGATTGGAGTATTTCCAGTATAGAGTCCGTATATTCCTAGGACAAATCCATGAGAATTCAAAATACTTGCTGCAGCTTTCCATAGATGATTGTGCAGGTTAGGTAGAAAACATGCATTATTTTCTAACCTCTTAAAAGTTTGCCTAAAACCAATTTTTGCCTGCACCTCAATTGGCAGATTTTATAAATGCATTGTAGTGTGGAGAGATTTGGGTGCACTCCTCTGAAGAGCAATGAACCTGAATGATGCCTTGGGGTGGCTGCTTTGCCCTGGCCTCCTCCTGACCTGCGCAAGCGGGATGGTACGATGAGGTGGCCATGAGAGTGGGACCATGGTGGGTGTCAGGTAATACTGCTTCTAACAAGCCAATGAAGGATGCCATCCCTTCAATGTGCTTTAATTCCAGTTTCTCTCATTTGGCCATTATGGAGTCCCTCAGAGTTCAGCAGAAGATCTCATCCCAAATCTTTGACCAAGATATGCCCTTTAATGGATGGTTTAGGATTATCTTGAGGTAGTGACTTCTTTAACCAGTGAAAAATATTTTGGTATCTTCATTGTGTAATTGGCATAAAACTAAGCTTCAAGCAAAGACAAGCTGCCTGGCTTTTGAGCTGTACAAGCAGACTACGCTCAGTTACAAATTCCTAAAACATTTGCTAAGCGTTTCCTTCACATGTCTAAGCAATAGAGCCTACTGAATCAACTAGACAATTGGAAACTTCTCCTAGGCGTCCTTGGAACCCTGTTAAATAAATGTTAATATGCTGAGGATTTTAAACACATATACATGTTTATTCACCATGTTCTGAAATTCATGAGCCAAGGTTCAAAGGGCCCCTATAAATCACCCGCTGGAATACTAGTTTGTCAATGCTCTAAGAAATTGTTGCAATGATGTTATATTCGATCTTGAACTTTTGTATATTTTGTTTTTCTTTTCATATATGGAGTTCACAGATAATAAGAGAAGAAAAAGAGAAGGTGGGAGTATGCAATTGCCCACACTTGAACAGTTCTGTTTATATACCTATTATATATCTGTGGCTGTATAAATAGAACTGTATGAAATTTTTCCACATGAACACTATTTTTGACAGAATATTTATTATTTTGTCTAGATTCTGTTTCTTACTAAAAGGGGTCTGCTTTTCATGAAAAATGTAAATAAATTATGGGAAATTGATTGCCTGAAAACTGGAGAGGTTTATATCAAAAGCTGTATTTTGGTTCAAAAAAGTGACTTCATTCTTCATGGGAATTCTACTTTGGGCGCTTTATACTTGCATTCTCTTATGAAAGTATCATTTCCCTTTCTCGCTATCGTACTGATAAATGCAGCTCTCAGGGCAGCACACACAGGCAGAGGTCCTCTCCAAGGGCTCTGTAGCAGCCTTTAACCTAGTGCACCAGTCTGCAGATCAGTAAAACCAGGTATGAATAATTCTACCACCCCTTGCAGAAGGGCAGGCAGATGCACAGAAAACAATAAAAAAGAAGAAAAAAGGAGGGGGATATCAAGAGTTCTAAAGAGATGTAATACAGACCAGTGTGTATGCAGCAGCTTCAGACCTGGGAGAAGATCCCTCAGGAGAAAACACTGTTGATGTAGAAATCCATGAACCCTTGAGACGAGTTCAGTACAATAAGTGTTCTGACTCACTCAGCTCCTCTTCAGGAGACTGAGTTTCTTTTTCGCTTAAAAAAAAAAGGAAAAAAAAAGGAAAAAAAAAAGCATAAGCTTTCCATTAATGAGACATTGCAGTGTTTTAAAGAGTTTGCTATTCGCAACTGGAGAGTACAGCATACTCTCTGAGTTCAGACGAAGCCAAGGTGTCTCTAAGCAACAAATACTGAAGTATTCAGTAACCTTAGAAATGACCTGCCACACAAATACATGCATTTCTAATTGACCAGAGAGCTGAGCATGTATGATAACTGTTTGTCAAGGATGGTGACTTTTTCTTCTGAGTTATGCTAAATTTGAGCAAGAATCTCCTTGCTTAACTCCTTCTTTTTGTTCCTTCACATGGTAAAGTCTAGCTTTTTCCCCTTACAGAACAATAGCATGATCCAGACCTTGTCAGCCTTGATGCACTGTGAACCTGCCCCAGTGCACCTCCCTTCCTGCTTGTACTGGTCCAGCTCATTTTCACACCTTCACCAATATCCAGCAGATCTCTCTATTTATTTACACAATTCGTGCATTTCTTGCGTGCATAAATGCCTTTATATATTTTCAAGATTCTTTATCATTGTGATTTTATTAGAAAAGTACAGAACTGTGTTAATAATTTATGCACCTGGCTTGGGAGGAACTGCAATGTCTCACATGGATTTCATTTTGTTTCATGGAGACATTCATAGGAACAAAATTGTAGGGTATCTTGCATCTGACAGTGCTTTCTCTTGAATACTTGAAGTATTGTGAGATGAGGAATGCTGACAAATTGTCAGATGTTTATGGAGCAGATTGTCAGGTGGGTCTAATTTCCAGGGAGCAAGAAATGCAAGAAAGTTCTTAGGAACAAGCTGCGAGTTCTTGATTTTTCTTCTTCATCTTTACTCAAAACAGGTTAGATTAATTCAGTTGCTATTCTACTGTATGCCAGCTGGAAGTAATCTTCAAAGACTGAAATCTGCTGAGATGAAAAAGCATTTTTATTCCAATATTTCAGAGAAAAATTGAAAGAGAGAGGTCACAAAGAAAAATTTTAAATTCTAGAATTTTAACTTAAATGTGACAAATGAACTTCCACTCTGATATCTGTGTGCTATACAGCAGTGTGTGAAGAAAAAGAACACTGAATGCTGAGAATTTGCTAAAACCATGCTCAGATTACAAGTGTAGTTGAACACTACTCCAGCTTTTGTATTAGTTTCAGCCAGAGCTTGAACACACTAAAGTCACAGTGATTGTGAAAGAACGGTACGAACAATACTGCTGATTAGCTGGAGATCCAGGGATGCAGTCTGGCTGCTTTAGGTGATGCAGGGGATTAGCAGTTGTAACAAGTTTATTTCAGGAATGAAATAACCATCTTGGAAAAACTTACAACCATGTGGTGCTCAGATGTCAGCCTGGCACTGACCTGTTAGCCTGCTGATGAATTGGCCCACGTGGAACGCCGAGATTATTTGTGTCTTTATCACTCTGCTGTTATGTCTGTATCACGGCTGGCCCAAATTCATGCTTGCTTGCTGAGATTCATTTATCATGTTGCTTTTAACTTGAGAAGTGATAGCATTTATTTGGAGTTTTGGAGATTAGGGATCATCAATTAGTTTAAATGAATAAATAAGTTAATTGAAGGTAAAATGTAACTGAAGATGCGCAGAATGTTCCTGAAGGGACATGCTCAGCCCTTGATTACCTTCGTGGAGTTGCATGGATGTAATTAAGGTCAGCACATGATCAGAATTTGGAAACTCAGTTGAGAAGTCTTTTCACAACTCTGATTGAGGTAGTAAGATTGAGAATTTTACAGTTCTATCTCCCCAACAAACTGTGTCCGTGGGATGTTCAGAGAGGTTGTGCAGATATTAATTAATTCATTTACCTCTCCTCTGGGAAACTAATTGCTCTGATCAAGCTTCTCTTTCTGATCGGGGAGACTGAGGTAAGAGTGAAAAAGTCCCTCACAATAAATCATTGCTAAAGCTGCGCTCTTGGGGGTTCACGTCTGTCTTACTCCTTCTGTGATCCACAGAAGAGTGTTCCAGCCTCTGCTTCATCTAGTGCAGTCAGAACAAACCCATTCTGCCAGCTGCCCTGCAGCGTTATAGTTAGGGAGACAATGGTGCATTAATATAGCTGTGGTAGGAAAAAAAAAATAATCCATTTAGTTTGACGTGTTTATACTGGTTTATGTTTGCGTCTTCTGGAGAAAGTCCAAGCAGAGGGCACCCAGGGTGATATGCTCCCTGTAGTGGCTTTGTAGTACTGTAGTACAACAGTCCTCCGCTGCGCTGCAGGCTTGGACCTGGACAGGAACAGCAGAGGAAGGGAGAGATGTTCCCTCAAGTGGGCATTCTCTGCAGGCACAGAGATCTCAGCCTGCAACGCCACCTCCTGCACCCAGCACCCAGTGGTGCCTTGGGCTTGGGGGAAAACGGCTGGTGGAGTGGTCCCATTCCTGGGCTCGGGGGGACAGATCAAACTGGGAGGAGAGACGTGAGCGCAGTCAGACAGAGGGATGTCACAAGGTACTTCCTAGACAGCAGGAATCAAACCCTACACGGAGTAAGCCACATTTCAAAAGCACTCCAAAGAAAATTCAGACACTATTATTTTATTTTGGGCAGCTTTACTTCCTCTCATCAGTCAGTGGGGCCCTATGCTCCTGCCAGGAAACATGCCAGCCATCTGGCAGTTTTTATTTTTATAGTGATCCAACAACTACAAAGCATGCCAGGCTATTTGTACCATCTGCCACATAAATGTCATTTCAGCAAAAGGATGGTGGACACCTGGGGACCCAGAGTTCAAAAATCCTTTTAAAGGGGAAATCATTGTCTCCCACAGCGAATAGAGTTTTGAGGTTTTGGTCCCCCTCCCCCAAGTGACCGATGCAGGACACAGCTGTAATATTTATGGCTCCTAGACCAATCTCTTAAATTGTTTGGTTGTTGTTTTTTTTTTCCCTTTTCTCCTCTTTCTGTCTTTTCCAACTGTGAGGGTATAAAAATGACTACTATAAAGTTCACATGTGGATGGACATTTCCAGCAAAGTAATAGTGTCGTACAATCTGTGGTAGAAATTATTCAAATTTTAAACACATTTTCTGCATTTCTAAAGCTAGAAATTACTTCATTTTTCATCCCATTTGTAGCTCTTGTTCCATAATTCAGAAGGGAGGATCAATCAATGTAGTTTAAGCTGCCCACCAATGGGCATGAAAGCAGAGAAGCATTTATAAAAGAAAAGATGTTTAAAAACGTCTGATCTTGCAGCTGGAGCTATAGAGACGTCCCATAGCATCTTTAGGGAGCCTGAAATTTTGAATAGGATGGGGGATTTGGCTGTGAGGTTCTATTTACAAAAGGAAAGACATCCCAAATTTCTTCTTTGGGGCAATATGTGTGGTTTTATTTTCTTTTTCACTGTTATAGCTGAGTTTGACAGCAAGTTTTGACAATGTGTGGCTGACTGAGAACAAAGTACATCTATTTATCTTTATAAAGACTGTTTTTAAAATGTCCTAATATTGTGAAATGCTTTAAAAATATGGGGGATAGGTCTGTAATTTATAAGTTTGGAGCCTTGTTTTCCTAAATCTAATATTGCAGTTATTAATCAAATATTGCACTCAGGGGGCATTAAAATAGCAGTCTGAAATGATAACTTTTTTCTTAAAATTTTCAGCCAGCTGAGGTTCAGATTATATACTCTAATAGGACAGTGAAATGGAAATAATGTGGCATTCTCCTATTTCTGCTGTTTTGTAATTTTAATAGAATTACTTTTCTCAGTGTGCTTTTCATTGATGGGAACATAAAAAGAATAATGCCTTAGTCCAGTAATTTTTCTTTTGTGTTGCATATTTAAAAATTATATAGGCATTGCAATTTTTTTGTCCTTGTTTATTACCATTGACAGTTTATTTAACTGAGGAGATCTCTACAGACAGTTTAGACAGCCCTTACCCATCAGACGAACAAAGATAAATAAGCCTATGTGTTTATTCTAGCATTGCTTTGTAAACTTTCTTTGCTCTTTCTCACTCTCTCCACTTCCCCCTCCATTTTATTGCAGTGAATGTTGTCCCCATGGAGGAACACATCTCACTGATGTGTTCGCATATGACTGGGCATCATATTTCTTTTGTCCTAACTATGCTTATGCTCATCTTTCCTGAAAATTGAGCACTTATCTTGATTTTTAACTTAGGAACTTTTGCTATTCTGTTCCTATGTGAGTACAGCTCTGTTGATTTTGATGGGAGGAAATGGGAGACTTTCTTCTGTCCTTAATCCCATAGAATTACATGGAAAAAGTTGGACTAATGCTGCAGGATACTAAAATCCTCAAATTCCTTAGAGAATGGTTTGGCAGTCACTGAATTTCACTCAGCAGAGGAGAACAAAAAATGACTTTTTTGGAAAAGCACAAATATTTAAGATTGCTCTAATGGTCAAAAGAACTCTTTTGTTTGAGGAGCATGAAACAGGACTCTATTTTAATCAGAATACTTAACAAAATAACATAGACTTCCTTTCTATGGTGAAAATGAAAGCACTGAGCCACTTGGCAGCTAGATCTTCTTGCTGACTAAAGGATTTCCCCGTGCAGTATAAAACTGTTATGATACTGCACCTTTATCCATCACTGCTCTCTGTTGAATGTCTTTAAATTTAGTCACTCTGTACTCTTGAGTTCAGTCTGTCTCCTGTATTGGCCTTTTTATGCCCTTTCTCCCCAAAGTGTGGTGTAGGGGAAATTCAGAGCTGGGTACCTGGAGACTCTTGGCTGCGGTGCAAGCCACAGCCAGCCACAGCCCTGCATCGAAATGGATGTTTCTGAATCAAAGCCCAAGCCTGGGATAAGGGAGGCAGACATACTAATTTTCATTGAATTTCACTGGGAGCTGGGTATTTAATTATCCTCAACTGCTCTGAAAAATAATCTCAGAGTCTGGCAAGAGACCACCGTTTCTTTGCCTGCGAGAGCCTGCGGGACCCAGGCTGGGTTTTATTCTCCTTGTAGCCCTCTGATGGACTTTGGTTCAGCTATTAATTGGAGAACAGGGTGAGTCTGCTCTTGCTGGAACAGAAAGTAAATAACAGATGTGCAAGTCTTGGGTGTATGGGCAAAAGTAGCTCCTTCAGTTTCAGAGGATAATCTGCTGTAAATAGAGCTAAATGCTAAATGCGTTTCTTGAGAAACACTGCAAGTCTTAGGCCTGAAGTGAAGGCAGAAAAACCACACTGCTTTGTGTTACACAAACAGAGGAAGAACTTGCAAATATCTGCTTTTCTGATCCCCAAACTTTATTATCATTTGGTACCACTTCACAACTTGAGTCCTTCCTCCCTACCATGCTTCCTTCAGGCTTCATTTGAACTAAAAACTTGCTGTGTGAGATTTGTAATGAGCAGATTACCTACTGTTTGATGACATCTTGCCCAGAACTACTTGAAAAGACGACGTGGGCTTTTAAAATTACTAATTAATACCTTGGCACAGATATTTGGAAAATTTTTTCATGTCACAGTGAAAAATTTTAAATAAGCAGCTACCAGCCTGGGCTGGCTATAGGAAAATGTTCCTTTAATCCTGAAAAGCCCCCTTCGTAGCACTTTATTGGTGATCACTAGGAGTTGTGGAGTTAATAGAAAATGGGAATTCAAAAGCAGTTCTGCTGGAAATGGCTGATAAAGATGATTGCGCTGCAAAGCGGGACTCTTGGAGGCCTTTTTTCTCTAAACGTGTGGTATCTGATACGTTGTGGCTTCAGAAAAGAAGTCTCTGAATCAAGTTAGACTTTTTTATTCTGTGAGCAGTGATTGTGCAGTGCCACTGGGAATGGCCCCACCAAAATCGTTGCTGTGGTCTCAGTGAATAGACTGAGCCTCCTGAACTAAACACAGATGTTAATTTGAAAACCCCATAATGTTATGTACCTAACAAAGTGCTTGGCAAGCTGAAGGAAAACAGAGATTTGTATTGCTATTATTATTTAATATATAAATAAAGCCCTCGCTGGACTGAAATTGAATTTCAGCAGCCTTTCTGGAGGCAATTAAAACCATTAGCTTCATCAGCCAAGGCCAGTGTTTTAATGTCTCTGAAACACTCAGGCTGCCAAAGTTAATTATTCATCCTTTTCTTAATTGGATTCAGATTGCATTTTAAAGGTGCAGCTTCAATAGGGTTGGCTGAGCCTTAATTTTTCACCCCTACCTCTCCTGCCTTCCCTCCCCGCAAGAAATGTCTCGTAAGATATTGTTTCAGCAGAAGGGTTTGAGAGTGGATTTCAGCCCAGGCTGATCCTCTCATGGCAGATCTCAGTCTGTTCCATAAAGAGCGTGAAAACCATACCTCATCATAAGTAACTTCATGGTAGGAAAGCTTTTTTTGAGATGGAAAGCTGACCAAAATGACCAAAATATAACTTGCTCTTTTGTTTGAATTTGGGGAAAAATACAATTGTCATATCTTACATTTCCACCAGTAAACAAATAACTTTGGTTTCACAAAATGTATACACTACATAAGCACATGCAAAAATATATTCTGTGTGGTAGTGGTACATAATACCAAAATACAAATGATAAGTATGATATAGTCCTTAGATTACAGGGCTCATTTTTTTAAGGCTGTAAAATTTTTTTTTTGTTCAATAACTTGTCTTTTTTTGGAAGAAGATGCATTGCTTTTCAGAAAGGAGATTTCAAAAGCAGTGTAGACAATGAAATTACTGCTTTTGGTGGCTGAATTGTGAAGTTGTAATTGGTATATGGGCAAACCCTTTCAGGATCAGCTATGACAAACGTTGTTTTAAGTATTTGAACTCAGCCCTTTGTCTGACGTGTTGCCTCTAAAGGCAGACAGAGAGAGATATTTTGTGGCATGTGAAGAAGAAAACATCCCCTTTCTCTGGAGAAAGCCCAGAGCACCCCCTTTGCAAAGCAGAAAATGTGCAGTCAGCTGCCTGAGAGAAGGGACTGGAGTGCAAATTTCACATGACAGAAGGGGGCACTGGAAGGGGACCCAAGCAGAGACAGCCCTGTGCTGCCCAGGCAGATGCTCTGAGCTGGCCAGTTGCTATTTTGTGTTCCTGTAGCCCATCTAGATTTTGATGGGTTGCTGTGCTGCGTTGTATATACTGTTGCTCATTAATGTTACACAAATAAGTAGGTTTTCTGTTCTAGATACAGATCAAATGATTTTTTACATATTGCCTACTGAATAAGTCTTTCAGCCTCAACTGACCTTTTCCAGACACTCCAGAGATGAAAACTACTATCCCATTATAGTAATGTATTTTCATCTTCCTGTGCAGTTATTTTTAAACAGAGGAGTTAGATGTCAGTCATTTTCTTATTATTAACAGCATTATAAAGGAAAAATAGATATTTGGAGTTTGAACTGGTATCTTTCCAGAATCATTTCTCAGGCTGTCCAGTTGCCTGTGAGTTCCCAAAATAAAAATGTTGAGCAATGTATTAACATATTTTATGAGGGAGAGCAAGGGTAAGACAATAGACTGCAATATTGCAGGTGGGTGTAACTCCTGAAACCATCAGATCTTTGGCCATGCTATTAGCCACACTTTCAAGGTAAAGGGTGTTACAGCCTAAACTAAATGGGTGGGAGTTTTATATGGAATGTGAAATTTTGGTTTGTCTGTTTGTCAAAGCTGAAACTAAGAAACATCTGTCTTTTTGTGTTCATGATGACTAACATTCATGACTGCATGAGCTCTTTTCCTAGCTTTTCAGCTTGCTGCAGAGTAAGAGAAGGACCTTAAAAACTCAAAGAAGCAAAAGCTTTTAGAAGAAAAGAATAATTTAATGTAGATTGGGACAAGAGTGAGAATCAGGCTCATGGGATTACTTCACAGATTGCTCAATGTTTTATTTGGTACTTTTTAATGCTATTTTCTTTAGTAATAGCATTACAGCCTGATTACCATTTTTGTGCTGACAAGATCATCCCAAATTGCTGTCTCATATTCCATATCATGTGTGAAGTCTGAAAAATTTCAAAAATACAAGCTGAGGTAAGATGAAGTCAGCTCATATTGACAGATGAAGTCCCATTCCCAAAGAATGGAAATTTATAGGAAATTGTTTCTTAATTGGTGATGCACAATGCTTTGACGATCCAGGTATTTCTAAATATCTACATGCTTCTTATCCCTTACAGTGTGAACATAGACATACAACATCCAGCTGTGCTGTAATAGTTGGGTTGTGAGAAGTAAGTAGAAACCTGGTATTTTAAATGCAGGTTCTCTTCTCTCCCACACCATATACCTGTATTTCGAAATGAGGCTCCATGCCCTGGAAGTCATTCCAGGCCTTCTTTTCATGCTGTATCCTTCCCCCTGCAATTCATATCACCCACAGAAAGGAGGTGGTTTCACCAGCTGGAGCCACTGGGAACAGGGACCCCTCTCTTGCACCCCTCCAACCCAACAGTTCAGTTTGAGAACAGCTATTGCAGGCTCTGCCTTTTCCTCAATAAACAAAAAATGGTTCAAAAGTACCTACAGGCTTTTCTGTCAGTCACACTAGACAAGATGAGAATGTGATCTACAGTGACGTTGCTTTTGAAATAGTTGTTACCAGACTGATGTGAGTATTGACTTAAGAGCATCATTTTTAAAGCATCATCAGATTTTGGTTGCGTTTGCCAGAGCAAGAGCAATTTCCAGTTCATAGATGTGGGGACCTGTGTAGGTTATTTCAGGTTTGAATGAATTTTCTACATTTTGTTGATAAGAGATTCCCCACCCCCACCCCACCCCTCTTTTTTGTTTCTAAGGAATACAAGCTCCACTTAGAAGAACTTCATTCATGTCTTATCTTGCCCTGCAGGGGTTTCTGAAAGGAAGAAGAAGCTAAAACCCAGAGAAGGACTTTCTTAGAGGCATACTTAGTTATGGTGGAAAATAGTTAGAAAGGATATTTGTGTGATCATTACCACATCTTGGATGTATTATGGAAATAACAAAAGGCTTTGATTTTTGCACATTTCCACTAGATGGATCCCCTGTATCTTCTGTACTGGTGTGTGATAGTAAGGCATTACCTTTCCTTGGCAGGTCTTACCCACCTTTGCCAATGCAAGCACTGTGATAGACCACTAAATCTAAATGAGCACTGAGCAGCTTTGACCTCTGTAGGGAAGATTTTCTCACCGCAGGTGTTGGGAGTGAAAGAATGCCTTGAACTGCTGAGAATTACTGATTTCAAAGTGACTTGAAGCTGGAGAAGCTTCCTCTGCTCCCCTCCTCCCTCTGTAGAGCTGTGAGCCACCTGTAGCAAGAGAAAGGGATGTGTATTGGAGCAATCAGGAAATAAGGTCCATGCATTTTGGACATGAATATCCCTGATGAAGAAATCACTTCTAAACTGCCCAATTTACCACACAAGTTATTCCTGTTTCAGGAATAATCTGTGAAGAATGGCTACACATGGCTTCTCTGGGGGTTGAGGGAGGAGAGGAGCTCTTTTATAGAAATTAGATGGACCTTTTAAGCTGGTCCAGCACACAGAAGCCTTTTGTTTCTGTAATTGATGCTACCCAAGTCAGGAAAAAGAAATGTGTCTTTGGTTGAAAGAGAAAAAATACTAAAGAGCTGCATCATATTTCCTAGGAGCTGTAACACCATAGCAACAGTTGTCTTTCAGTGCTGCTGCTGCATTGCTTAATAGTTCTCAGACTGCTGAGCGAGCCACAGTCTATTCTGCTGTAAAACTTACTGCATGTGAGCTGATGCTGTTGGCAGATAATTACAAGAAAAATGTACATATACAAGACATCATTTGTGTCTGTGTTTAAAATGATTTTTTTTGCTCATAACCGCATGGCAGGTTATTTCTCTTCTTTAAAAGGAATTTTAATGGGAAGTTTATTGGTAGAACTGGTTGGACTTGATAATCTCAGATGAAATACTTTGTTTGGGGGCGAATTTTTGTTGTTTGTGTGGAAACTAATAGAAAATCCCAAACTGTGAGAGAGGGTTATTTTTTATTAAGTAGAGTTACTATAAAAAATTGGAAAATATATTGTTCATTTCAGTATTTTTCAGAATAAATATTTTGAATGAGTTTTCAGCTACGAGTTTATAGTGAATAGACATTGAAATAAAAACATAGTATTTCAGACATCAAATTTTAAACTTTTTGATTGACCACATTTATTTTTTTCTTCAAATGTTCAGTTTATGAAAATGTCAACTCTATCCAAACTAAAGTCAGGAAAAATGTTTGAAAATTCTTCTGAGATGAGAAAATTTTTTCCTGCCTAGCTCTGTTCTACTTATTATATATCAATGCTGCCTGGCTCCCTTTGTTGGGTGTGGCTTTTTTTTTCATTCTTTTATGGGAACTTGCATGGAAAATTAAAGTACGCTTTCTGATTAATTTAGGATGAATGGTCAAAGCACGCCGTCCCTCCTCCATTGAATCTATCCAGGTTTTAACATAGATCCTAGTGGTGGGTGCTATAGAGTTACAGATTAAACGTACATGAAAATTGAATTACTTCTACAAAAGGTTTCTGTAGGTAAAAACAGAGGCTGAGACAAGAGGCTCACGCCCTCGCTGCTCGTACTGGGGCTTTTCTGTGGTTTTCCATTCTGTAGATGTCAGTCCAGCTCCTTCAACAAGCGCTGAAAACATCACTGAAAACATGATAGATTAAACAAACCAAGTGGGCTATAAATGGGCCGTGATTTATGGGTTATCTGAGTTTGTCAGTTCTCACTGCTGTGAAGCACTTCTGGTATTTGCACAGTGATGTAAATTATTGCAGCGTGAGAACATTAGCAAAGCGCCCTGCGAGCTGTGAAAGATCCCGTTGCTGACATTGTTTGTGTGGCCCAATAAACTGCTCTAATCTCAGGCTTGGCGATATCTCAGCACCAGAGAAACTAACTTATTCTGATGAAATACTGGTTTATGAAATTAAGGAAGGAATCAAAATGCCATGGGCATGTGGATGCCCTGGCTGTGTGATGGAGTTTGGAGTTGCCTCTTCATTTCCCGTTTAGAAACAGCAGCAAATGATTGTGAACGTCAGCTTATATACGGATGGATGAAGGAGGAAGCTCCATGTGCAGGGGGGCTGATCTCTGGTTTTGTAGTGTAGTAAATCAATTAATAGTTTTTATTTCGTTTTTTTTCCTTTGTGTACAGCTAACAAGAGAACACCAGGTGGCCCTCTCGTCCATCACTTACATTGGCTGCGCTCTGTCCATCTTCTGCTTGATGATCACACTGGTCACATTTGCTATATTATCGTGAGTAATTTTAACTTAATACCTGCTGAGCAACTGTTGTGCAGAAAGCCAAGCAGTGCATTTCAGGCCACTGGTAAGGATCCCTTCAAGTGCTCAGATAAAACAAAGGCTATTAATTCTACAACCTTCCTTAATTAGACTCTGCACATCTATTTGTAACAGTTGGTTGGTTATTTCTAAATTACTTCAATTTCCTGAAACGGGGTGGTCTTTATATAGCGAGCTATTTCTGTCCTATGAGGGATTTTTGGATTTTTTTAAAACTCTCCATGTTTTGCTATAGTTCAGGAATTTTGCAAGGAGGCTGTAGAAGGGCTTGGTCTGAAGCTCAGGGCAAGTGCAATATGAGCAAGACTCACAGGATCACCCCCTCTTCCCCACTACAAACATCTTTGGATTGCCTGGAGTGTATGATCAGTGCTTCTTTCTGCTTTTCAACCATCTTGTCTGTGAGATAGTGTGTTTATAAAGCCAAGCAGGTACACCCAGAAAGGAAGGCTTGGTCAACGTGAGTTTTCTCACCTCTGTTTCATACAGCTTGTGCACAATTACATCATGTAACTCACATTTATTTTCAAGTATGTTAGGCTAGTTTTCTAACCCGTTGCTTTAGTAGGATGAAGGACGCTGTAAACAGTGTGAAATTCACTCCACAGCTTATGTTTAAATCCTCTGGATCTCTGCAGCACCGTGCCTGTCACACGGCAGTGCCTTTTAGGACTCTCAGCACTGGGAAGGTTTCTGCCGCGGGGCATTTGGGGGCTTTATGCCCATTTATATTCCAGTAGTAACAACAACTGAGCTGGAGACTCCACTAGGCTTGATGCAAACATTTCTGAAAAAGCTTTCATAGGGCTTTCTGTCTAAATAAAAAATAGAAAACCTGACAAAGAGTGAAGTAACTTGTCCGAGGTCGTGCAGCAGATTGGGAGGAATAGGATTCTTGTCTCCTTTCACACACTAAACCATGTTCTTCCTAATCGAGGCTTCAGGTTTTGATTTCTGTGCCTAAGCATGTCTTTTGGACATCCTGTTAGGAGACCAGTTTCTAGGAAAAAGGAATTGCTGAAACCCAGTAAACTGCTTGCAATTGTTTGTTCCAAACCCCGTATTATTTCCAAATCTCAAGATCTGCGTTGGTCATACTTGGATTTAGTGTGTAACGCGTGGCAAAGCCTACTCTAAATAAGTCCAATGTCTGCCTATCTGGCATTGCGCTGTTGGCGTGTTTAGGTTAAAGGGAATGATCTGCTCCATTTCTGTCTGAGTGAAAAACTGGATTTTATAGTGTTTAGAAAGGAAAAAGGAGAAAAGGACCTGGTATTACTGCAGCAGGGCTGAAAACTCCTCAAGGAACTGGAGGCAAACAGAAGACTTGGAAAAAGAGCTTGGACCCAGCTGACTGTCACAGGGTTAAGCACCCCACCTACATACAGGATCATTCAAACTGCCAATTAAAAATAATTTGATTAGGTTTTCACTGGAGAGCTGGGCCTCGTTAAACAGCTGAAGTGAAATTTTGCAATGTAGTGTTAGATGACCATGAGGTAAGTGGAGAGGAATCTGGCAAGTTCTTTGCTACTCCATGTACTGGCAACAACGGCTGCTTCCCAGGAGGGCAGTCCTGATTGCCTTCTGGGTAACGATGTTCCAGTTTGCAACTACATGAAGTTCCTTATTAGAAAGTCATTGGCACCAGGCAGCGCAACCTGTCTCTTCAAATTACTCTTAAGACATCGATACTTCTTGTCGTGTCCCTCTTTGCTGCCTTCTAATGGAGTACTGGCTACAACAGCGCTGGAAGAGCAGGGCTGACAGCAAGCTGTCGTCTGCATTGTCCAGCCCGTGTCACGCTGCTGCAGGGGACATGCACGATGTGTCACCAGCAGCTTCAAAAATCCTCACCATCCAGTGCGATACAACAAAAAGACAGGAGTGGGTCTTGTGCGGCGGATGCACTGCCATTGTCATAGCCTAATGGTCCAGGTCTCCTGAAACGATTAAAGCTGACGGTAGGGGCTGGCAGGCAACATGGATTGAAACAGAAAACCTGTTACCACTAGTTCTGTTCTTTTTTTTTAAAGAGAAGAATACAATCATGAGAAAGGCCTGAAATGTTCAGATAAATGTTTTTGTTTGTTTTCTACTTCCTATTTCTGGATGAGAACAGAAACACGAGGTCAGAAGACTCCCAGGAAATCATGTTCTTGTCAGATTTCCATGTGGTTTTTGCAAAGCCAAGAGAGAGATGTTCAAACAATTTTGTCATCAAGGCCAGGTCTCTGTCAAGCTAGGCACTGCCCATCCATATAAGTAGCTATAGCTCCTGTGCTCAAAAGTTGATAACTGTAAAAAAATTGTAACCAATGAATATTCACGTGTCTTCATTTCTAATACAGGCAAATACCAACAAAATAAAACCAGAAACTCTGTGGCACAGCGTGAGCTAGATGGTGCAAGGTGCAGTGTGCTTTCTGTGAGGTGTGGATCTGACTTCCTTGACAGTGCAGCACCAGGCCTTTTGTTAATATTCTATCAGAAGTCATCAGCAGAGCTAGTTAATGCACAAATCAGTCTTTCTGCTGCCTTCAGGACAGCAGCAGAATATCAAAGAAACCAGTAAGGTACTCACCATCCTGGTGGAAGTAGTGCTTCATCAAAACTAATGACTAAATGCCAATCAAAATGTTGCTGATAAATTATATATACGTGTGTTCTTCTTGGAATACTGCTTTATTCATCCATCTTTATGTCTTCTGCCAGGTCTGTCAGCACCATCCGCAACCAGCGCTATCATATCCATGCCAATCTCTCCTTTGCTGTCTTGGTGGCTCAGATCCTGCTTCTCACCAGCTTTCAGTTCAGCCCTGGGACGGTAAGTGCTTAAAAAGAGTGATTGTGTTTTTTGTGAGGCACCTCCATGGAATGAATGCCACGTGCCTCATGCAAGGAAGTGCCTGGAATGTGAGAACTCCTATTTTTAACATGCCTTAGCCAAAAATTACGCTGGATAAAGCCTTCAGTGCATCCAAACAGTGTTATTGTAGTGTCCGTCCGTGTCTGGATGTTTGCAAAACTGAAAGAGATATGCACCCATCAAATGGGGAAATCACCTCGGTAATGGTGTCCATTTCAGTTGTGTGTTCAAATGACATGGCTGCCTTGGGCCTGCCGTGGCTTATGCTTTCTCTCATCCATTCTCTGTATTGAAAACTGTAGGAATTCTATACTGGAGAAAATTGTATGAATTTTGTATTTAGGTAAGGTATTAGTCTTTCTGTTAGGATTTTGGGTTGGGTTTTTTTTTGGAGGGGGGATTTTTTTTTCAGTTGTCTATTCTCTGCTGTGGTACAGTTTGCCTTTTTTTTTTCCATATTAAAAAGTAATTTTATTCCTGTTGGAAGGTAATGAGCTTCCTGATGGAGCTGTGGCAATTTCTTCTGCTTTCTTGGAGAGCAAAACAGAAGGTCTCTGTTTTTTGCTCATAAAGTTTTATTTGTGTGGTAGAATACGCTGTTTTCTGAACAGCAGATTTATTGATTGTGATCTCTACTCTGGAAACTTAGATGATTTTAAAGTGTCATTCGTGTTTATTTGACCTGAGCAATAATCAATGAGAAAGGTATAGCAACTATTGCTTATTAGCCAGAGGTGGCAGAAAGAATTACCTCCAAGTATTGCTGTGTAACAGTTTAATCCAAGATCCTCAGTGTAGTAAAACATGTATATACTTATCTGGGCATCTAAGGCAACCACTTAAGTAAATGACAAACATCTTCATATCACTTATGTGGTACTTAAGCTCTATGCAGGTAGAGGCTTTTTCTGCCTGATCACATAGATAGGACCTTGAAATTGCAGATTGATTTTCTGGATCTGCTACTAGAGGTGGGAATTCTTTATGCAGACTACCAGGATCTAAACCATTAAAAGTGGCATCTAAAATGGCTGGGACAGATTAAGAATATACCAAGTTAACAGTACTACATACCAGTAAAACCAGTGTTTCCACTGTTGTGTTTAAAAAATACTATTTAAAGTAACATAAGGTCTGTTGATGGAAAGTGCCACCTGCAAAAAGCAGAAACAGAACCTGATTTTAAAACAATCTTCCAATGTGCTCTACTTTTTTAATGGTCAAAAAAAGATAATGTGCAAGGGAGAAAACGGTAGGGAATGGTTTAGAAGGGAAATGAAATGGACAGGGGAGAGCAGGCATTAAAAGAATCCTCTCTGCGTAAGTACAGAGCTAAAACGGTGCTGAAAGGACATAGGCTTCAGGGAAATAAAAAGTTCACTCAGTGTAACAGGGTGTATTATTCTCACAGTTTTCCCTTTTTCATCCATTCCAGATTTTCAGACAATGCAACCGAGTCACTTCAGAGAATGTGTAAAAGCCTCTTTACACTTCATCAAGGCCAGCATCACCTCCAGTCTTTTAAAATAATATGAAATCCTAGTTGCATTTTCTGGTTTCAGTTGGATGTAGGCAGAGCGTGTGCTCTCCAGAGACCCATCCCTGTGTCCACCCACCTTTGTAATGTGGTGCCTTGTCCACACACAGACGTCTGGCTTGTTTAGTTAAGCAGATGTAGCTAAGCTGGCAAACCGCTCATATAGGTTTAATAGGTGTATATTTTAATTTCTCTTAAACCTATTCAAAACTTACTTTAGCTAAATTGAAACAATAGCACACAGAAAGCAAGACCTGTTTTATGCCACAGGCTTTCTGGAGTGAAACACTTCACAGAATCCATGGACATTTCAGCCCTGTCTCCTCTGTAGCAGCAGTAATTGTAGGGCACAATGCTGTAAAGCTCTTAACGCTGAAAAGCAGGATGTACGTACCATCTGCTACACTTTTATTTTTATTGTTTGGACCTCTCGGGATCAGAGGTGTTGTGATTCATCCTTTTATTAGGCTCATGTCCTTACCTTCTGCATGCTCTGTTCTCACTAGCTTTGACGTCAGTTTTAATACCTTTAATTGGTGCTTTAATTGAACTGCTAAATGGTAGTTTACAAAAAGAGGGAGACAGTGTTTACACTAGAAGGTGTAAATTTCTTAATCTTCTGCTTCTGCCGAAGATGGGTGTATCTAGCGATTAACAGCTTATAAGTGCCCTTGCTTGAGAGGACAAGTGGCACCAGTTTGCTTGAGGAAATACAATGCAATGGGGAATGGCACCAAAGAAACAGCCTCTGAGTTGGCATCGCTTTCTTGCACAACTGCCTTTAGACTCCGTCCTCGTCCCATCTTCATCACTACGGACATTTCGATTTTGATTCCAGATATAGCATACAATATTCCCCTTGTAATTTCAGATGTGTTATTTAGTCATTTACAATTTATACTACTGCAGTTTCCCTTTTGTAGAGTAGGAGTAATTTTTAACCACAAAACTGTTTCCACAAATAGGACTTTGATCTTTCTAATACATCCAAGAACATATTTTTAACTTATTTTTTTTTTAAAGCTGATCCTTGATACCTAACATCAGTAGTGCTAAAACAGTAGCCCTAAATGATCATAGCATATTCCAGAAGGCAGTTATTCCTGAAACCAGGATATCTTTCTTCTAGAGAAAGCAAATGTCTTCACACGCAGCATTTCCTTCCCATACTGCTGAGTCCCTGAGATATCGTCACTATCCACATGTCAATCTAATGAATTCCCTTAGACTTTCATCAATAGATGCATTTTTTTTTTCCAGAGAGGTTTGCTCTTACTTTCTTACTCTCTGCTACGGCCTAGAATCCACCATTTTGTTTTTAACAGAATGCCAGACATCAGTGTGCATTTAAAAATAATTAGCCATCAATATTTCTTTAGGTTACTAAAGCCTTCCAAAGACCTGAGCATGTTTGTGGGAGAAAGCTAAGTATTATTTGCACATAGGAAAATGAATATTGAAGTATAATATGTTTTTTCCAGCACAACTGGAAAATTTAATGTGCCTACTATCTGGAGTTCATCAGTGTATTGAGCTGTTTCTCCTGAGGGCTGTACCGCCATCCAGCGCGACCTGAACAGGCTGGAGAGCTGGGCAGAGAAGAACCTAATGAGGTTCAACAAGGACAAATGTAGGGTCCTGCACCT
>JAOXNO010000006.1:10779537-10833069 GCA_028565335.1 Limnodromus scolopaceus | reverse complement strand
TGGAGATCTTCAAGACCCGCCTGGATGCAGTCCTGAGTGATGTGCTCTAGGCGTTCCTGCTTTAGCAGGGGAGTTGGGCTAGATGATCTCTAGAGGTCCCTTCCAACTCTGACAATTCCGTGATTCTCACTCAGTACTCATGCATGGCATTGCTTAAAACACTTCCAAATAGAGAGATGACATGAGCTATTTTTGTTCATGAAGTATGTACCCACAGAAACTCAGGACTGTGTATCAAAGCAGCATATAGGCTGCAGGGAAAGACGTTTTCAGGGGGCTCTGTATAATGCAGTAAGATTGCCACTTGAAAACACTATTATAAGTTGAATTTTGAAAATGTATGCAAATTTACCTATCTGTCTTAATACTGTCCTTAGTAAACAAATGGCTATTATTTTCTGAGAGGCCCTTCTGAAAGTCTGATTTACTTTCTCAACAACTATAACCTGACAGGCCTTGCTACTCGCTGGACTGATTTTTCGATTTCCACAGACTCACAAGTAGTCAACTGTAAGAGTAACAGTAATGAGATCTGTCTTTTTACAGGTATTCTATCAAAAGTAGTGTGCAGCATATGATGCAGCAAGGGATACCTGCTCGTTTTCAGTATGTAAAGTCTCAGCTTTTCAATGCCTTTTTCAAGAAGGCAATTCTGTCACTTAAGAGTATCTTCAAAGTAATAATTAAGGCACAAATGCAGAATGAGTAGCAACTTTGCTATGGATTTTATGTAAAAATCTGCAACTCGGTATTGTACAAAATTATACACTGACCAGCCTCCTGCTACTTCACTATGTTTTATTTTTCTGCTGTTTTGTGATTCATATTGTTTGGCTACTCAAAATTTGGAAAGTATCCATTTGACAGAACTAGCTTTTAAGTCAGCTTTATGTTACATTTATATTTTTGGGTACTAATCTGGTAGAAATCAAAAGGCATTAAAATGGATTTCATGGCCTTATGATAAAATTAACTGGAAAGGTTTTTACAGTTTTTGTCAATAAGCAAATCTGGTTTATTTGCATGTCACCAAACATTGCAAAATACTGAAACACTTAGAGATCTCACTTATGTGAATTAAAACCAAAGTTATTGCTCTTTAATGCATGTAGTCACAGTGAATTTGCATTAGAATGTCCTTGCACTAGGACAGGACTGGCTGGGTACAAGTGAGAAGGTATGGGAAAGCTTCGATTTTCATTCTACTATCTAGTCCCAACATTTTAATTTTCATTAGTGTACGAAATCCCAAACCATCAACAAAAAGAATAAAATGCCAGCACAGGGCAGCTAAGCTAATGCAACAAGGGGAACTAATGATTAACATCTGCAGACCACTGTGGCAGCAAACTGGCTCCTACTGGTGATGCTTCCTCAGCATGCAAACTCCACCTGCCTGGACAACTTGCTGTGACTGGGCAGGTGAGGAAGGGAAGCCTTGAAGAAGAAAAACAAAATAAATCTTCTCATTTACATGGACTGCATGCAAGCAACCCCTCTGAAATTCTGTAGGTGTCACAGAAGAGATGTTACAGCTACAGAGCAGAATGACCATCATCAGTATGCTACAAGATGCAAAACGGAGATAGAGCTGGGACTCGGTCCAAGAGCGTGTTTAAAATGTGCCTTAACTGAAAGTAAACCAAACAAGGTTATCTTGTGGTAAGATCACTGGCAGTCACATCTGTTCAATTACTGTGTGATGAGCGAAACCACTTGTGGTGAGACATCCTCGAAAAGCAATTAGTGGGGAAAGGAGAATGTGCTGTGTAAATACGTGAGGAAAGGGGAAGAAGAAAGGATTAGGTTTTCCTGTTTTCATAAGGTAGGCTAATAGGAGACTTAGAGAAAAATGTAAAGATCTCTTTGAGGAGCAATTTAAGGAAAAGCCAGGTCTCAAGCCTGGACTGCGTTTCTTGTAGCCCACAGTGGGCCATAAGCCCTGAGGCAGGTGTAAACAGGAATCAAGAGGGTGTCTCACTTCTTGTTGCATTGCCTTAGTCCTGGCATTCCTCTCTTTTGGGGCAGCATTTGTTTTACTTCAAAATGTTATAGTTTAAATTGAAACAGATAGTCCAGTTAACAGCAGGTGAGCTCACTTTCTAGATGGTATTCTTCTGTTGCTTAAACTTTCATATTAGCAGGAGGGCAAACCAGATGCCCACCGCAAAGCAATTAGGACTCAAGAGCCAATGACAGCTTGCTATCATTTTTTGAAATGTCTGTATTAGTATGGCTGATGGAGGAACATATGAGACTTTTACAGAATTTCTAACCAGGACAGACAGACAGTGGAATACAATATGTCATTTAATTTGTACACTACCCTAGTTTTGATATGAAGAACAGCAAAGTAGGAAAGCCACATGGCGAAGTGCAAATAAAGAGCAGGTTTAACATTGTACCTTATTTTAAAATTTCCAAGTTTTGCTCAAGCTTAAGTGATATACTGACTTTCTACCAGTTCTTCATAGAAAATAAGGCATGAACTATGATGGTTTTTCTACCATCACAGAGCAGGGAGTACAGGACAATGCCTATACCCTCACTTCTTTGACTCTCCTATATTTGCTACACACTCAGCAACAGGATGTTGACCCTTAGGTTTTGAATTGTTATTTTGTACGCTTTAGTAGTATTGCTCCTACTATTATAACTAAATAATCAGTTTGGATTTCCACATCATGTTTGGCAATGAGTTTTGGTTAAAAGGTAGGAGGATTTGTTGCCTTGAAGCTATCTGAAAATGCTGTTGAAAAATGAAATTCTCTAGTGCTTTGTTTTTAAGACTATTTTACTCCAGTGATTTAGCATTTAGCATGTAAATGCATACAGAAATAAGAAAAAGATTGGAAAACCAATGTGACTGCATCATGAAGTAATGTATTAATTTTTGTTCTTAATTTAGGTGCCTTGCAAGATCCTGGCCATTCTGCTTCATTTTTTCTTCCTGAGTGCTTTTGCCTGGATGCTGGTGGAAGGATTTCATCTTTACAGTATGGTGATCAAAGTATTTGGGTCAGAAGAGAGCAAGCACTTATATTATTACGGAATTGGATGGGGTAAGCATTTAGCAGCTGCTTGCTTTAAGTCTCCTTTCTGTAGGACACGATGATATGCAGAAGGATATGCAAAATTGTCATCTTATGATCATAGTTTGCCTTACCAAGAGTAGGTCTGTTGGGTAAGAAAACGCATAATTTTTCTGGCTGTAATCAGACTTTAAAATGTATAGTCCATTAATTTTAATTCCACTGCAGTGAATTCCATGACCTCACTAGGCCAGATCAGATCCTTAATTACTAAATCAATAGCAGGAGTGTGGCAGGGAGGTGTCACTGCACTAGAATGTTCTTTTTTTGGTTCTAACTCACAACACTGGCTTATTCTATCTGCATTCTGCAATCCATACATAAAAAATTGGTGCAGTAGCACAGGAGTTTCACAAGACTTCATTAGTTGGTGTTTTTTGCCTTGAAATCTTTAGATGCAATAGGCTGCACTAACCCTATTAATTATCAAATTTATTTTTAATAAATAAATTTTAATAAATTTATTTAATTTAATATTAATATTAAATATTATTATTAAGAATAAAAAAGTTGTCTTATGACATAGGAATCTCAGAGAAAACAATTCACAGCTTTTAAAATGAAGTAACGCAAGCATAATCTGCGTGCACATTGAGGGGTTGAAACCGAGTATTTTGTTCCAGACTTCACAGCAGATGAAAGCTAGTTTGCTTTCCCTGTCCTGGAAGTACAGCAATGATGCTTGGCAAACCTGCATATTTAGAAGAAGAAAACCTCATACGTTGAGTCAAAAGGAGATGTGAAAAGATAGCAAAGAAGTAACTATGTAATTACAAATAATTTCAAAATATGTTAAAACACGCATTATCCTTCCCCCCAAAAATTCATTTGGAAGCTGAATGAAAGCCAATTATACCAATAATACAGACCTTCTGCAGTCTTAATTGGAATATTCAATACCTATTGGCACCATATAGATCTGAGTGATAGTAATGGTGTTCACTTACATATATATATATTTCAACAGCTGCCTACTTGTCCTCTTTTTTGTCCCTTTTTTCCTTTTTTTGTTCTTTTTTATCTTTTTTAATATTTTCCTTTTTTTTTTTTTCCCCCAAAACCACTACTCAAAACAGGCTAAGTGTAGTAATTAGTCTTTTTGCACATAGACCCAAAAGTAAGAGAACCTAGACAGGCTTAGGGTTGAAGTCATGGGAGATTTATAGATTCTTCAGTGCTAAATGTAGATAAACCTGCTGATGTTGGAGAGGTTTCCTGTGGTTTTATTTAATGCTGAGCTCATGGAATACAAATCCGAGCGCATCAAACCAAAGAAAATGTTCTCATAAGCCCCTGAGAACTCTTTCTCCTTCAGAAATATTATGTAAAAAGCCACAACAGTTAATAAAATAATTAAGAACTGGCATTTAATTCACTGGGGTATTTGCTAGCAGATGTGTTGATTAACTCAATTTACAATTAATCATTAATTAACTTATGAAAATAAATTAATGATTTATATGTGCTGCAATGCACCTTTACCCTTTTTTCTGGCATTTTGAGTAAGGTTTATTTATTGTAAAATGGCAGTGATCTACAAAGTGATTTAGAAGATACAAGGATAAACATGGCATATGACTGTGATATGACTAGTACTAAATGTTGCATTTTGCCTCATTTTGTTGCAATATGATTGCTACCACTCAATTAGTAGGAATTAGCACAATGAGTACAGAGCCTATTGGTACGTAACCCGATGCGATGTTAAATGTGGTTACTAAAAGACTCTTCAGTAGAACTTTGAGTAATGCTTTGGAGGATAATCCTTCAGGCCCAAGAGTAGGTATTTGTCACCAAAATAGATGTACGTAGCAAAATACAGGAGGCACCAGCAGTAGAAGTTTCTATATCAGTTCTTCTGGCAATGTTCTTCTTGGCAAGGATTGTGTAAGAAACCCACTGGCGAGCTCTGCTTCTTCAATGTAGCAAAGATGCTGCTGGAGGTAGATAGTGCAAGATATTATTCATATAACAGTAACACATTTCTCTGGGTAAACCTTTCAAAAGCCTTTTTTGACACATATTTTAATTTTGGAAACCACATTCCAATTATTATTCCTACAATGAGAAGGAAAAAAGTGTTTTCTGAAATCTGGTAAATCTACCATGTTACTGGGAAAGTATTGCTTTCTTTTTTCCCATATAACTCAAGGTGCTTACATTGGAACTAAATGCTGAATTTCCTTAATCATCTCTGACATCACGTCATTGCTGCAAATGTGTCTGAACATCCCTGAAGTAATTTAACTAGGCAGCTGCATTCCAAATTGTTTATCTCTTGATCAGTATCAGGGCAACCTTCATTTGGTCAACAGCATCGCAACTCACTGCCTGGTACGTAACTCTAATGCTCCTTTGGCTGGCAATCGGCGTTGCTGAACAATGGTGTTTTTGAAGAGAAAATCCACATTGCAGTGTTCGCTATTTAATGCTTAAAAGGACGCCCAGGTCTGTCAGCTCCCAGCTTTCTCTTTTGTCAGCGTATTGGCACTGAATAGCAATATTTAATTAGAGATCAAGCATCAGGGTGCCTTCAGCAGCAGTGTGTGCTCACGTCCTGCAAGGTAGAGTTTGGGCTGTTCCTTCATGAACCTGTTGAAAGTAAAACAGAGAGAAGTTATATATATTCCATAAAATTCCCACATCTAAACAGAAGTCATGCAAGTCTGGGGAAAGAGGCTAAAAAGGTTTTGTCCTATTTTGTTTAGCTCTTAATTTTAAGATGAGTTTTCATTAAATGCAACTGTCAAAAGGAAGTTAAACATTCTTGTGCCATCCTGAGACCATAATAGGTATGTACTTGCCTGTATCTAATAAAAATGGCCATTTTTTTTACACTTTTGCTTAGCTAACTATTATACTAACTAAGGATGATTGAAAGAAATTGAAGACAAGGATGTCTCATCTCATGTTCATCAAAGCAGATAGTTCATTTCTTCATTCTTTGCTTTTAATTGAAGTGTGAATACATTTGACTTTTGCAAACTCATAGTTCCTGGAATAATGACAAACCCCAGTACTGAATTTAAAAACCAAGATTCATCATTCTCATTTAAGCAGAAACACTGGGCTAGATACATGTGTAAAAGTTTGCGAAGTCTATATTAATGACAAATTGAAACTTGAGGCAATGAGAGCAGATGGGGACAAGGAACTCTATACATGGAGTATCTCTGGTCTCCTAACATCTATTGAGATTTCTGGGAGATATTACTCCTGTAAAATGAATTCAACAGTAATCAGCGACACAGGATACCAAATGTGCAGAGTTGATTGAAGTTCCTGTGTATTATCTTTAGTCCCAAGGGTGCTAAAATTACCTCAAAGACTGCAGTTGCCAGGAATTCAAAAGAAGAACAATTTGAGGAGGGTGATAATATACAACCTTTGAAACCACCTTGAGATTGATTGGGGGAAAAAAATACTTTGTTGCCTTGGTGGTTCAGCATAACACACAGATTATTGCAGGAAAGCTTCTCCCACCCACCCATTTGTAGGATGCTGATGATAGTTTCTGATACTGGAGATTTTGCTGTGACACTTTGGCCTTAACATGTTTTCTTATTTCAGACAATTTCCTTTCCTTTATAGACTGCCTCAGAATGAAAATTTTGTTCTAAGCTGTCAAAAGACCTAAATTTCTTTATTTGGTGTTGCTTGATGTAGTCCCAGACTTCTGTATAGATACAATGTAACACAGCCGAAGAAAAAGAAAAGCATAGAAAATTAACTTCTACAAAATAAATGGGAGAATGTACTTTTCCCCATCAAGAGAAATAGACCTGTTCAGTGTTGGAAGGAAATATTCTTTCATTTTTGTCTAATGCTTCATCTTTCTCAATAAATGATATATTTAGCCTTTTACAATTAATGTCCTAAAATTGCTTCAGATTGGCTGCCACAGAGTTTCTGTAGCTTGTGTTTTTTTTTTCTGCTATGTATAGAAGACACAGAAGCTTTCAAAATACAGCATACAGATTTACAAGCATTTTCCATTTTATTTATCATTAGTGCTTCAGAAGCATAAAGCAAATGGATTAGATCTGAAGTTTAATGCTGAAGAAGAGGACCTAGCTGACATTCATTTTAGACTTCACCCTGGTGACTGTGTTTGGGCTGAATTCAGGGAGAATTTTGTCTGAGCAAGGACTGTGTTATTGGGCTTCCTGTGCCAGGCATTAGGAGTTTATGCCTGCTCTGCAGGCTGTATTTTGATGCCGAGTTTGGGAGGTAGCTTTAAATTAGCTGGCTTGGGGACCTGGAGAGCTTGAGCTGCAGCAGCACAGGGTTCCGTGTGGGTTGATTTACCCCGTTTGAATGTGCTGCTGTATCGCTCTAGGGCTGCAGAGACACAGATGACACCAGCGCCATAGATCAGCAGCCGGAAAGGTGCACTAGAACATTTTCATCTGATGCTGTGTTCTGGAAAGCAGGGTCCACAGCATCATAAATTTGGTGATTTGGAGTAGGGTTGGTGAGCATATTTGTAGCACCTGCTAACTGAGAAAACAATCAGATAGAGTAAAAACCAATAACCGTAATTCTTCCATGGATGGTAACAGGTGCCAGCACAACATTAACATCACCTATTGTGGGTGTAGACTACACTTCACAGCTCATATGAAATTATTACTGACAAAAGATTAAGCAAACACACTTTTGTGTACAATATATAATCCATATGAATTCTTCAGTTCAGATCAAATCTTATGATTCCCTTAGGCTAAATACTTTTTTTCAACCTTCATGGAATTTATTGAATAGTTGTTTCTTAAAGGAAAAATACTCCAATTTCACCATAACAAAACCTTGATTGTGCCTCCATTGCCATTATCCATTTAGTATCTTATTAATGCAAAGAAAAGGCAAACACTGCACTATAGGCTGCAGACCATTTTATTCTCAGTGACTTAACAGCTCTTTTTACGCAGATGACTGCTCTATGTTTCATCTGTGTAAGTTTTATTATCTTCCAAGGGAACCCTGTATTTAATTTTCTTCTTCACTGCCATTTAAAATTGATAAAGAGTCATCCTAAATCCTTTGAATATCCAGCGTCTGACTTAGGTAAAAAAGGCAGCTAGAAGTAGGGAGGGGAGTTAGTTGGGCACAGGTGATTTTGCTTCTGTGACAAAGTCCCTGCAGTGGGAAGACGACTTGCATCCCCAGACAAACTGTGCCAATAAACAGTGTCTACTCAGCAACCAAAGATGTGATTGGGAACGTGTAGACACACCTGTGGGACCTTTAGTCCAGGTAGCTCACATACCCATGGCAGACCGGGTTTCAGCAGACAGGCTTATGCCTGTGCTTAACAGCTCTGTTTCATATAATTATTCTTGACTTTGTTCAAATATGTGTAGGATTTTCCTTTCTTAAATAGACGAATGAGAAAATAAACTAAAATCTTACCTTTGCTTATGTCTTACACAAATGTTATATCTAAGGGTTTATTCCCAATTTGGACAAGCATGGGAGAGCAGAATCAAGTTCATGGGATATTAAGGTCCATCCTGCATCCTGGATTTCAAAGTCTAAAACCCAAACAATGCCTGTAGATGCTGCTTCTTAACTACTGAGTATCTTTCTTATTTATAAATACAAGGTGCTTCTAGCCACAACCACTAAAGAATGAAAATACCTCCACAAATAATAGTTCTGCCAGTACAGGAAAACTTTAAAGAATTTTGTGAGGATGATATTAGTAAGATTAAACAGAAATTGCTTGTCAGAGAATTTTGTAAAAGCCTCATGCAGAAAACCTGAAGAATTCAAAAGAAAATTGAAACTTTAAGCTATCATGTCTAATACTCTGTCTGGGACCTGGTTATTAAATTCTGTAAGATGATAAAAGCCCAAGCCTTCACATTTTATTAAATCATACAGGAATTAACAGAAAATCATTTAATATTTAAAGGGATGAGGTTTTGCTATATTCAGAAACATTGGCAAGAAAACCCTCGCTTCCTCTCCAGCTGCTGGCCTGGAGGGCTGTGCTGAAGTGGCACAACAGGATGTTGGGGTCCTGGGGGACGGAGACACGCAGCCCCCCAACAGCAGGATCGCAATCATCTGCCTTCGTGTAATTGCTGTGTACTCCCATAAAGTGCTCCTCCGCCTCCCAGGATGCAGCACCCTGGAACTGTCAAAGCCCATCTGGAAACACAGTCCACTTTAAACGCAGAAATCTTGTAGAGCTATTACATATTTATGTCAGAGTAAGTCTTGGTGGGGTGTCGGAGTGGGATCTGAATTTGCTTCTGTCTGTTCATAACTGTCTCTTGCTGCCACACGTGATGCTCTAAAATACTAAACGTCACCATGTCTGCCCTCTCTCCCGCTAGTCATGCACCCCTGTGAGAAACTGCTGTTTTCCAGGTTGCTTTGAACCCTTGAATAAGGTGCACTTACTTGGGAGAAAGTGGTTAAAATAAGGCTGCGATTGCTCCACAGGACATCACTGCCTGAATAGCAAGAGACAGAAATTACATAAACAAAAACCAGGCTGAAAAAGGACTATGATTCTCAAAGAAATTAGCACTAACTCAGTTTAACTGTTAAACTAGTGCTTTATTGAAAAGTCATTTTGTTTGTCTGACATTAATTGAATAAAACATGTTGTATTACACAGCTGCAGGAGGATGTCGAGTTAGGCTTAATTCCAAAATTACTCTGAGCTGTTCTGTTGTCCATGCAAAATTCAGCTGAACTTGCAGGGCTTACTGGAAGATGTACTTTGTTACTAATACTGCCACTGACTTTGCCTTTTTGCAGGCTGCCCACTGGTGATTTGTGTGATTTCTACAACATCATCCCTAGACAGCTATGGAAAAAGTGGCAAGTGAGTACGAAAATGTCCTCGCTCCTGGTGCAATAAGGATGAAAAAACTGATGGGGAGAGAAACTTGTGGATCTGATAACAGGGCTGTAGTTCTGCAAGATCCTGCTGAGGAGTAGGGGAGAAAGCCTGATAAAACACGACTGTTGTGTAGGAACGTTCTTAGACCCAGAAGCCCCAGGTTTGCTTTTTCACTGCTGAGATGATGCACAAAAAGCTCCTGAGATGTCCTGCCTATTTTTCCCTTCTGCTGCAGAGGCAAAGGGCCTCCTGCAGTGAGCTCCCAGCTGACCCCCCACACAGAGCCCGTGTTTCAGCACGGGCTGAAACATTTCTAACAAGATGAGAGTAATCTTTGATTAAAGACATTTAATCTTTAGAAGAAAACTACAGTTAAACATCTGAGGATCTAGAATGGGTATCATTAAAAATTTTGAGTACTGAGTTCCTTTCTAATCTGGAAAAAGAAGAGCAAAAAAAAAACCCTGTAGGATTCAATCCTACCATAATGTAGGCAAAAGATCTGGAACAGGGGTTATTTTTTGTGTGTGGTGAACTAGCTTGTACCGTCACCGCTGCAGGGAAGAGGTGTGAAGCTGACAGCGTGTCTCCCAGTCTCCCCACCCCCAGCCAGGCAAGGCAGGGACGGCTTCAATTTGTCTCTTGCTACAATGACAGTGCTCACAGCCCTGAAATGACTGCCTGTGAGACAAGATACAAGAACAACAAATAGCAAATAAAACCTTTCCTTTCTTCCCATCTTTCCGCCCCTAATGCCATTTGAAGGCGTGCTGGGGCAGATAGCTGTCACTGGCTCTCTGCAAGATACAAATCAAAATGAGATCCTGCCTCAGATTCCCTGCGTGCGAGGGGAAAACGAGCCTCTTACTGATGCTCTATCATGTCTCTTGCTTTTAAAATTCATCAGTCTTTTTGCACTCTCTTCTAGTCTCTTTTTTAATTAAGAACATTACTAATTAAATGACCGTGTGCTTCATCTAAAATCATTTTGATTTTTCCCTGCAGCTGCTGGCTTTCACTAGAGAATGGAGCAATCTGGGCTTTTGTGGCACCGGCGTTGTTTGTCATTCTGGTAGGTAAACCCGCGGCTGCTGCTGTTTTCTTGTTGCCCGTCTGTGTCAGCCACAAAGCAGAGCTGGCTGAAGGGCTGATGCCAGACCTTGTGCCAGGCCACTGAAACAACAGAGATGAAGAGTCCAGAATTCTTTTGTTCCTCCTCCGATTTTTGTGTTTTACACGGTTGCGTATTAGTTTATACATATTAATTCCCACACTGTTCATTTCACTATTCCAAGACAAAAATACAACCTAAAATCCTGGGAGAGCCCTCTCTTGAAACAGCCCTCTTGGGGCCATTTATAACTGCATAGAATTGAGTAATCTTGGGAGTTTTAATAATTCTCAGAAAGATCCCCCAAAAGAACAAACTCTGTGTTTTGTGTTTCATGTACACCAGTAAAAGTGGAAGGGCTGATTCCACCCCCCTGGTATGTGAAGCTCGTGCTTGTAGGAGCTCGCTTTTCCCAGTAAAGCCGAGTGCCCTCAGTGAAGGTGACCATCGCAGAGTTTAAGCAGGCAGCAGCTGGCAGGAATGGGTTAAAACAACGGAGTGAGCTGTCACCCTTCGGGTGGGCTCTGGGGAAGGGAACAAGCTGCACCTGCCTTTTCTCAGTGACAAGGAATTTTTGCTGTTCCTCTGTTTTGGGAATTCCATGTCAGGTCGGGCAGTTTGTCTGGCTGATGGAGGCAGGGCTGTTAAGGGGAGTTTCCCGGGGTTCAGGTGCTGCTGCAGACACCTCTGCCAGCTGTAATGAACATCATCATCATCTTTGCAGGGGAGGGTGCAGGTTCATGGGTCCGATGCTGATACACAAATGCTCTGCAGCAGTTTAATTATGCCCACGCATTAAATTGCAGTGAGTTGTAGCTTAATCACTCTGATTGCTTAAGTATTCAGGGGTGTTTGCAGGGATTAAGTGGGAGGCTATTCCTTTTCAGCACTGTTTCCAACACTTTAATTGGTCAAGCTATCTACAATTTTTGCTGCAGGTGATAATGTCAGAGTGACAGTATGAACATGGAACAGATTCACTAATTAGTGAAATCAGGTTGTCTTTAAAGCTTTACTTAGATTTTAAAGGCATGAGCCCAAATCTAGACCAAAGTCTGCCTACTGTGGTGTTTATGGAGGGTCAGGTAAAATAGGATCCCGACTACTTGCATGGAGGAGCATCAAAAGGAGCCACTGACTGTACCTTGTACTTCCCTAAGAAAACTAGGATTTCCATGGAACGCACAAAGAAACTTCCCCAAATTTCATCACAGAAAAAGCCCACAAATCCTGCTCACAAGGGAGGGAAGGAGCACTATGTGTATAGGACCACTAGTGTTTAGCATTGCATATCTCTATAACTATTTGGCAAGCAGAAGGTGCCTCCTTGGCTGACCTTTTCCATCACAGGCAATTTTACACTGCAGCTGAGTGGACATCCTACCCTTCGCCTGGGAGACGATGAAATCAGCACATCTTATAGGCAGCCCAGCCCAGTCTAGCATCTTCCACCCAAGATACAGCCTCTAAAAAACTGGGCTATATAAACATACATTAAGAAACAATGAAAGTAGTTGCTATATTGATGTGACAGAAATCACCTCATGTTAGCATTTTAATCAAATTACTAATGGCAACGCTGGAAAGTCCCTGTGCAGTATGGGCAGAATTTCTTTTACCTAAGCATATACGTGTAAATAAAAATGCTGGTCACTGGATTACAGCTGGCTAAACAGCTCTGGACTTTGTTACAAACTTAACAAACAAACTTAATTTCTTGTTTGCCTGTACCTTGATCCTTCTGTACGTGAGCTTATATTCTAAGATATGTAGATATTGATGACTGGAGAACTAATATTGAAATGTCTCCTTCTCACATTAGCACTTGCTTTCTGGCCATTGTTCAGCAGCAAAGTAGGACATGAGATGCAACCAGTAAAATCAAATCTTTCCCAGCTGCTGTCCAAAGATGGTATTAATCAAAACATGCCAGATAGTGAAGCGCTTACTCACCTGAGTGAGCGCAGCCTTCAACAATTTGCAGGCGTAGCTGCTTGCCAGCAAAAGTAAGGATTTAACTGTCTGGCTCTTATGATACATAATATTTGTGCAGCTCAAGTTATATTCTTGTAGGGATTCAAATATTTTGAGAAAGAGAAAAAATGAGCTCACGAGGCTGATCCTCGTAGAGCAATTTGTTAAATAGTCTAAACCCAGGTCGGCCCAAAATAGCAGCAAGCTAACTGACAAATTATTCTCTCTGGGCATTGAATATGCTAGCTGAAAAATGTGTTAGTGCCTATAGGGAAATAACAAGGCTAAACACTATTTTGTGTGTGCGTGCGCGCCTGTGCTCTTTAAATAACAAATTAGCCACTAGTTGCATGAACTAGTATTTAGCTCTGAAAATACATCTCAAAAAGCAGTTTTTGACTACTTCCATCCACAGTTTCTCTCTGCCAAGAAAAAGGATTATGCTGTGAAGAAAGCAGGGGGACTGCTCTTTTCAACTCCCACTCCCTAGAGACCAGGCAGACACAGTCTGCTTTTGTCCTGCCACAGCCTCGCAGGCGATACCGACATCACGGAGCCTTAAAGCAGAATGATGTGGTGGGAGTGTGACTGGGAAAAAAGTACTCACACATACTTTTCTAGGGAGTAATTCACAGAACCTCCCAGCCCTATATGGATTTCCATACCCAAAATGCTCTTTCCTTGGTGTTTATGTCAAGGGATGTGATGAAAGAAATTATTTCTTCTATGTGTAGGTATTTTGGCTTCTACCTGCATCTTTAAGTTTAAAGATCACTCTCCTCACCCCAGACCACAACACCCAAGCCTCTATAGCACCCTCTTAAATCAGCTTTGCAAAAAATAATGGTGCAATTAATTTGAAAACCAAAACTCAGCCAAAGTGGGTCTGGGACATGTCTTCAAAGAAAAAAAAAATTGACAAAGCACCTGCATTTTTGGAACAAGACATTAAACTTTTGGCAGAAGGCTTTGTTTGTTATCAGCCATCTGCTGCCTTGGTGTATTTCCATAGATATGGCAGAATTAAGGAAATTCTGTGGAAAGCATCTGCGTACACAGAGCAGTGGGTTCGCTGCAGACACCAAGCAATCCACTGCGGGGCTGGTACTGGGCTGTAGTGGCAAGTCCTTTCTATTGTTTTCCCTGTAAGTAGTTATTTTCCTGGTGTTTTTTTACAAGTCTTTGACAAAAACAACATTTTTACAGAGCTAAATGATTTTCATTAGCATATTGTTCTGTGCTCTGGGGACATCAGCTTTGAAAACAGTGTCTTCAGGTGGTACCCCTTGGAATTTGGGTGCCAGGCTGAGATCGCCATCACTGGCTACACTGGGTACTTGCTTATGAATATTCAATGTATAAAAAATATATTCTCTCCCTTATACCTGCTGATCATACATGATTTAGTTCTGATACCTCGTGGTATTTATTCATACCTTTATGTACCAGTGCAGAATTAGCATCATTTTTGTATGTTGAATAGGATCTTACTCTGCAGGTAGGCCCACTGCTTGAAAAGTGACGATTTGTGTCTCTTATTAGGCATCATTCATCATGGAAAAGGGTGACAGAATTGGACCCACAGTGTTTAAAGGCCCTGAAACAGTAGGATTCCTCAGAGTCATTGAAACCAAGTACATACTGAAGTGCTGTAGTGGATTAGAGCACAAATGAACAGACCATGGCTGCTAAGCTTCTCATTTTTTCTTATTAGCACTCAGTTATGAGCACTTTTACTGTTTTAAAATTAAATTCCTTCATTATTTTAAAATTAAATTTCTTCTTACTTAAAGCATGCAACATTTTTTCAAGCAAGGGAACTGATTGTAAGAAATTAAAAATTAAGAATTATTAGGAAAGAGTAGAAGTCAGGGATCCGTTACACCTTTTATTTCTTCTTTATTTTCTTGTGTATTTCCTTTCCAACCTCAAAGTTTTGCTCTGATATTCAGCTCTGTCTGGTGTGATACTACATGCATTAATATGAAGTCATGTACACAGAAGTCTAAAATAACTCAATTTAGTCTATTCCAACTCCAGTTGCTCTGGGATAGCTAAGAGTGGAATAAGGCTTTCCAAAATCATTCTCCCAGATTTCAACATTGATCTAATTTAATTGACTAACTGTTTGGAAATGTATAATACCCAGTAACAATTTTTGATGTGATCCAGCAATGGGCTGCAAGTGCAGCAACGCCCAGCCCTGGTGTGCTACTAATGATGTCATGATAAGGGTCCAATTAGCCCCCACCGTGAGAGAGTATGTTAAACCTCAGATGGGAGGAGTCAGTTATAACTCCTTGTACCATTGCCTGAAACTGAAGTGGAGCCTAAAATAGTTTGTGGTTTGAGAGGAAAGCTGGTCAATGGATTTAATTAAGGCAATATGTTTTATACATTTATTTTTTTTTAGCTCCTCTCTGCTGCCAAGACTTTTCTTGGCTAGGATGAAACACACCACATCAGAGGGTTTTACACATGGGATTTCTGCACTGCACTAGAGAGGAAACAAAAATCTCATGAGACTTGGAGGAAATCTAGGTGAAACCCCTGCAAAAAAAAAAAACTATGTGAGGGAAAGAATTTGTCTCACTGTATCTGATCTGACAAATTTTTTATGAGAAAAGATAGAGTTCCTTTTTACTCATTTAACTCTCCCTGATCTGACAAGTTTTAGTCAAATGAAGTTGTCACTAGAGTGAGCCAGAGCTCCCTGGTGTCATTGGGATCTTTCCATGGGCTCTGGTGGGCTTTGGATCAAGCCTACAATAATGGGAACTGGCAGCTCCTGCTGATTTTGCAGAGACTTGTGAGTGCCTGGGGTTGGACAAGCTGCCTTGAAAGGAGTCCTGTGAGTGAGGAAATGAGCGCTAACATTATTAGCTATGTTTACTTGAAAAGTAGAGTGTGGCCAGTACCTGCAAGCAAAAATATTCTAAGTTCCTGTGTAATTTTAAGGCAAAATAACTGCAACTGTCAGATAATCTGGCCTTTCAGAAAAGTGAACTATATACAGTTCCTAAATGCTTATTCTCCTAGTTTGAATGTTCTGATATAGGTTAAAGCCTAATGAGTGTTTCATCAACTAAGCATTCTCCAGATCATTGGCAAAGTATTTACATCGGATGCCAAAAAAATCACTGGAGGAACAATTCAGTGGCTGTATTTTGGTTTCCCATTATAAGGGCAGTGGAAATACCTCCACGCTTTACTTTCTGAAATATTAGCAAAGGTAGACATTTGTAACTAATCTGTTTATTTAGGCTGGATGAGATTAATTTCTCAAAATACCTAAACAAAAATTTTCAAGTGGTTCAAAAAATTTAAATTTTAAATTAAATACACTCAGAACTTTGGGACTGAGTGTAATGGTTCGTTGCTAATTTCACAAGTACCTTGGTTTTTCTCAGCAGTGAGATCACAGTGTTTCCTTCTCATCTTCGAAACGTTACTAATGCACCCTGGCAAGGATATAGTCACACTGACTGCACAAGAGGAGAAGCTCAAGGCCTTTCAAAATTTCTACTTTGGACCATTTAAAATATCTAGCAAATTAATTTCCAATTTAATTTCTTTTACATAAAGAAAGTAAAATTCAGTTAGAAATGCTGAACAGTTTGGGCTTTAGAAAACCATCTTATTTGTCTCCATTGAGATTATCTTGCTTGTGCTGTTTTCGTGACCAGATCTCAGGGTTCACAGCCAGTCTGAGTGAGAGTTTGCAAGGTTCTCAGTATTCAGTTGTTGGTGCTTGTCATTCATAACTTTCACTGACTTTTGTAAGATGTAGAAAATTCAGAATTTGAAGAATGAGGTTTCATTTTTATTTTTATTTTTTACTTACATTTTTGGGGGGAGTGTTTGAATATACAATATTTAGGCATATTTTTAAAAATGCTGTGGAGAAGGCAAAATCTAGGAGTGTCTCAGAAGAATTAGGAAGGGAAGAAAGCATTAGGGTTAAGCACCTGTGAGGCTGGCAGCAGCGTGTTGTTGTCTGCAGTCATCAGAGAAAGGGATTGTGGAGTAACTCTGCCAGGATGAACTTGAAATGTCAGTGAAACATCACAAGGAAGTGTCAAAAAGGGAGACTGATATTTTGGATACACGACTGAAAAAGGCTGATGAAAGATAATGTGTCAGGAAAGATGTTAAAGGTAGAGAGAGGCATTTTCATGGCAGTTCCCATGAAAAGCTGGAGTAATGGTGGTGATCATTTGGTGGACATACAGCAGAAAATTGGAAAGTCTGGAGGAGAAAGAGGCAAGAAAGTGTAACTTGTCCATGTTCATTGTTTGCTGCTTCAGTCAACATGCATATTTAGCATAGAACTGGGTTTCTCAAAATTGCCTGTTACTACTTTTAAAATTTGGAAAAGATATTTACACAATGTGACTTGGTGGGAATAGGGAAAATGATCCCAAGACCATTGAATTTCACCTCTTGCTCATCTCTGTAAAACTGAACAAGTACAGCTGTAACTGAAAAGCTGGCAGGTTCCACAGGGTGTTCTTCAGATGGGCTAGAAAGCTGTGGCAGAAATGAACTATCCCAGCTGTGCTCCTACTTCACACCAGGTCCTGACCTGCCCTAAGAAATCTAAAATTAAAAGTGTTCAGAAGATTTGAAAAATACAGAGGAAATTATTATCATCAAACAAACATTTTTTTAATTCACCCTCTCATCCTCAGAATTAGAATATTTATGTCAAAATAGAGTATGATTATTGAGTTTTAACTGAGGAACAGTGCAATTTTGAAGTCTTCTCTTTCTTTTTGTTCTATAGTTCAGGACAGTTTTGTTCTACTCTTGTTCCTAACTTGATGCTAAATATCAGCTTTGTAGCTGATGTGTAACTTTGGACAGGATGGGGGAAATAACATCTTTCACCTTCGCATTCTCTCCTCTTTTTTTCTCTTTAAACCCAAGGTCTTTGCGCAGCAAGACAGTCTTTGCCACATTTCCTTTAAGTGATAAAGATTTCCTTCTTTCTTCACCTGTGACTCCAGAGCAAACTCTTTTTTGTTAGATATTTTCAGTGTTAGTCTTTTCAAGATTTCTTACTTTTCTGGTGGGAGTTCTTTTCATTTTATTGATGTTTCTGCTGGGCCTGACATTAAAAAGAGCAGTACTTCTGAAGAGCAGAGTTCAGGTTTAACATATTTTTCCCATTGCTGTTTTAAAATAATCTTGTGCTTAAACTGCAAGCAGACTTTGGTGAGAAGCAGGAATTGTACACTGTGCAGTCTAGCGAGAAAGGTGCTTTCTGAAGTCTGTGCACATGCAAACACAAAAACAAAGAGCATGCAGACAACATGGCCCCGTTCACTGAAGTTCTTGTCAAATTTGTCAGCTGGTAGTAGATTATTAGGGTATTTATTTGTACAGTAGAGATCCTGAGTGCTCCTTTATCTGTGAAGCAACATATCAATCCAGCCTTATCCTAAACAGGCAAGGACTGTTCCTGATAGAAGGAAAGCAAAGGGAGAGCTACCTGCTGTGGGGAAAGGGAAATCCATTGACAAGGGTCAAACTTTACCAGTCCAAAATTGGAAACCTCTTTTTCCAAATAAATACAACATGCAAAGTTCCTCTTTTCTGTTGTATTTTTTACAATACACTCCTAGGGCAGTTTGCACCTCTGACACAGTCAGTACTTGTTCTCCTGACCAAGTCTTGTTCCTTCTTCAGGTCAATATTGGTATTCTCATTGCTGTCACAAGAGTTATCTCAAGAATCAGTGCAGACAACTATAAGGTCCATGGAGATGCCAATGCCTTCAAGTAAGTTTTTCTCATTCAAATTCTATTATCACAAGTTAATAATCTCACACTAGCAATGTTACATCAGAAGTTGTATCATTGGGACACATGTCACGGACTTCTCCCAGAAGAGTGCTATAATTTCTCTTTAGTAAAAATCAAATAATGTTAAAGGTAGCATATCATTCTCTTGAATGTAGCTAGTTAACCTATATTTTATGATAGCTGAATGCTACACAGGATGAAACCTATGGTTCAGCATGAGCGAAAGTGTTTTTCTGCTTATTACAGTCTCCAGCATTTGCTGATTCATGATTTTCCCTTTTAATAAAACTTTCCTCTTCCAGTTGTATTCAAAGACAAATCTCACACAGCGTCATTAATCCATACTGGAATATTGCGACTATTCTGCTCCTTCAGAGGATAAACCTTGTTTCTAGCCCCAGTTCAGCATATTTAAGCATATGCTTATATTTAAGACTCTTTTGATACTGGAAAGCACACAGATTTATGCTGGATTTAAATGTATGCTTAAATTTGGGTGTGTCTTTGTACCAAGGTGCCTTGAGCCTCTTGGATGGTGGCCTCTCTGAGAGTGTATCGTCTTTAAAATACTGCACTAACAAGGCCAGAGGGGAAATGTAAGGTTGCACGTGAATACACAAGGACAACTTCTGATTTCTAAAATCTATAGGATTACATATGGGTAGCTAAGAAGATAATTTAATATACTGAGTTCAAAGTAAGCTGTTAAATATTCCATTTTGTATCTCCTAAAGATGCTTTAAGCCAAATATAAACTCAAGGAATGTGTAACTTACATATATATATATATAAAAAAAAACCTCAAGGAATATGTAACTTGGGTAGAAGCAAAATGTGATGATGGTTTGTGTTTAATGTTTCTGAGCCACAGGCTATTGTACTGTAAGGATTTGGTGCCACTGCTCTGAAATGGTATTATAAAGAATAATTTTTATGCTTGGAGTACTTATGTAATTTTAAAAATGCCATTAAGTTTTAAATATTGGTGACAGTTACCTCATTGAAGTTAGTTTAGTTCTTGTATACTTATTCAACAGGAAAAGAAAAACAGTAAATAAGTCTACACAAAAATCTATAAGATAATTACATTGTAGTTAAATTTAAAGACTGGGAATTAAAATGACTGTTTTGGGTTTGGCTGAGTCCCTGTGACCTTCAGAAATACAAAGGAAATACAGAACCATAGGAAGCAAATAACTGTATATTGCCAATGCCAATGTGTATAAACTATTAGAATTATGAAGAGAAAGGAACAACCTCCATAAATAGAAGAGGAGCTACAAAGGTTGCTCTACGTACTTAGATATTTCCTTACTTGTATTACAAAGGATTGATTCAATACACACTGTACCCTGCACACTAATATATATTAATTTTTTAAAAGAAAACTATATGTGTGTACATAAGTAAACCAAGTTATGAATGGTTAGTCTAGGAATAAGATGAAATCCATTTAATCAGAGGTATACGTTCTTAGTTCAAATATTTTCAACTGTAGATTTGGAATGGTGGAGCTCTGTGCTGAAAATGTGACTTCTCCAGACACCCTGGCTAAGAGATACTCCTTGTGCCAAGTCACTTTTAAAATACAGGTTTAGGATTGGACCTAACGAAAGCAATGGTGGTGGAGAAAAATTATAATCAGTGGAAAGATATATCTGGAAGCATTCAATCGTTAAATTATTGATTAAGCACAAATATGCTCTGATAGAACACCTTTCCTTATAGAACTAAATTAATTCAATAAAATATAATTGAAGGTAAAGAGAACATACAGAATAACTCTTTTTCTGTAGATATTGTTACAGAAGTGGCTCCTCAGAATAAATTTGAAATGAGAAAGGCATAAATAGCTGTCCAAATCAGATCTTAGAGAGTATTCAGCTCTGATTCAACGTAGTGGTGAGGCATGACGAATTAGAGTTTGACGTAAAGAGGATGTCATGGAGAAAGTAACTGCCCTATTGGAAAAAAGATAAATATAAGCCCTTTATTACACTGGATTTCATTTTCTTGTCATGAGTATTCCTTATACAGGTGAGAAGTTTATATGCCCAGTGTGAAATCATTCTGTCCATGGTACAGTTTTCCCAACAAGAGACAAAACAAAAAAGGGTTCTGTTCTGACAGCTGCATGGGAAATGTTTTTCATAGTGAAAAAACCCCATGCTTCCAACCTCTAAAGGATCCTAGATGTTGATTAGAGGTTGTTAACGTGTGAGAGTGGATAAGCACAGCAAAACGAATCAGTGGCAGAGAGCACAGAGAAATGAGAAAAATGCAATAAGCTCTGTAGTTTCTGTCAAGTCGCTGTCAGCAAGGGCTACAAGGTAGTTTTTGAATCAACAAGTTCACTTGGCTTAGGGAGGAATCACTGAAGACTGCAAAAAGCTTTGTGCAATGTGAGCCTTAACTAAAGGGCCTCTCAGGCACCCGCCTGAATAGTGCTGTTTATTTGATATTAGCTATGGGGGAAACTGGACTACGTTAGAAAAAAATTATCAAGCACTTCTTAGAAACACAGCTAAATTAAAATGGCACAATGTGATTTTGATGAGACAAGAAAGCACTTTGTCACCACACTGCCGTTGTCTGCTGCGGTGAAGTGGTACCTAAGGCAGAAGTGGTTTTTTTAGGACTGTGTTCCTGGTTTCAGAGAGCCAGACAAGGAGAACTGCAGTGCAAGGACCTGTGGAGGCGAAGCCTGCTCAATCCAATAAACTTGGGAGGGAAAAAAAGAAGGATTTCAGTGCTGTCTTTTCAAGCTGGAATGAAATTTAAGTGGAAAGCACAATGAGAAACAATAAGTTGCTGTCTGCAGCAATTTGGATGATAGTACTTAAACAGCGGGGGTCTCAAAGTTTACAAGTGATAATGAACCAAAAGGCACAGCAAAACTGGCTGCAGAACGACAGAGGAGCCTGTGGCAGCCGCGTGAGGGAGGAGCCAGTGCCAGCTTGTCCTCTCCTTGGTAATTCTGGCCAATATTTCTACCTGCCTTCAAGCACTCAACTACGAGAGCTCACACTGGCAGCTGCAGTTGCATTAATATACAAACGGCTGCTGTAATCTGAAAATCCCAGCCTACAGGTTTTACAGAACAGGCTCGTCATCAGGCTTGCCTCTTGCCAGGATTTGCTGCCAAAGGAAAAGTTTAATCACACTGACAAGCACTGGCTTCCATTTCTGCTGGCAGCCTGGATGGGAGAGCACCTGCCCTGAATTCATCTCCCCTGACTTTAGAGCTTAGTCAAGTGGACACCTCTACCTGGACTCTTGATTGATGGAGAAATGGGTGCTTCTACCATGCAGTTGATCTCATCTGTTAAATGTCCATCTCACTTGCCTTTGCCCCATCCCTGGAGGTGTTCAAGGCCAGGCTGGATGGGGCTTTGAGCAACCTGGTCTAGTGGGAGGTGTCCCTGCCCATGGCAGGAGGCTGGAATGAGAAGATCTTGAAGGTCTCATTCAACCCAAACCATTTTATGGTTCTATGAAAAGTTCTCATTTCTCCACAGTGACTGGGAGGGTGGGCGGACTGCCCAGCTCCTACTCAGATACCATCTCTGTGTACATCTCAAGCCAGGTGTGGTAACACGCCTCTGAGGCTGTCAACCCACAACAGAGCAGAGATTACTGTAGGAAATTGTCCTAACAAAGATGCAGTTACGAGCCATGATGATATCAGTTAGAAAAGATATTTATTGTTAGAGAAATGCTAGTACTGGAGCGTATTTAGTTTCCCTAAAGATTAAGTTACTTGGCAACGCAAGTGGATATTACCAACAAGACTTGTTTCTCTTGGCAACAGACAGCAATAAACTGATGTAATTATTTAAAGTAATTGTTCCTGGTTTTCCATATGGCAACAGGTCCTCTCAAATGCTGACTCAAATGTGACTACAGAATATGCATCAGGGTGAGCCAGTGCCCTGCTCTGAAGGCACCATCCATCAAACTTCATGTTTAAAAGCCAAAATAGAAAAGAAAGTTTTAATTTATTATTCATCTTCCCCATTCACATTTTACTCAGAATGAAGTGCAGCACATCATGGGCTGATTGACCTCTTCAGGTCCGGATGTTGCTTGTCACCATGGAGGTATCAGCACCTTGCTGAACTTTTTATCCTAGTTTCAGAGACACTGGTGTGGACATACGCTTTTGTTTGTTTGTTTAAAGTAAATAATAATAACACCCCCAAAATAAAATGCATCATAAATAGAAGAAGTACCATAAAAGAGTAAGTTTGTATGATAAACTGCAAAATAACCAAGAACTGAAGGCAACATTAAAATAGTTAATCAGGTTATGATCAGAGATGCTGATTAATGCATAATAGACTCCTGTGACAATCTGAATATAGGTATTTGGTCATTGTGGGAACCTTTGTGTGTCTGTGGGAACAGTCACTTTTTTAGTGTCTGAAACTTAATTCTGCAAGAGCAGTTTGTTGGTAAGAGCTGGGCAAAATTATTATCAGCTCCTATTTATTACTTGAATTTACTTAACATGCTTTTTGTATTGTTTTGTGACGCATATTGAAGACATGTATAGAATATGAGCTGTTTCACTTAGGTGTGGTTGATTACATTTGAACCTTTCAGTAGATGATTACCTATTGACTCTCAGCAAAATAATTTTGTGTAATAATTCAGGTGCTGCTTTCTGAGAATGTTTTGTATCCAGGGAACAGATTTTCCACCAAAAAGCTAACTTGAATGGTTTAGTTTATAGAATGCTGAATCAAATACCTTGAAACATTTAAATGCATACATAAAACATTTGTTTGCATTATCCATTCTTCTTGGCTGGGCCCTCTTTTAGGGAAACAATTATTCATATGTGTGAGTTTAAGCATACGAGTGGTCTCTCTAAGCTTAATGCAGTTAAAGCAGATTAGTTTAATGGAATTGCTCACGTGCTTGAAAAGGCACATGATTACATTTCTGAGTTACGGACCGTTTGAACCCTTTTTCTTACTTATTTCTGCTGCATGTGAAGTCTTAATTCCACTCAGTGCATTCAATAACTCTTATTAGGACCTAGATATTTTTTTTCTTGCTGCTCTAACCCTTCAAAATCTCATTGCCGTGTTTACTTGGGAAGTTACTTCCCTGTTGCAGTGAGAAAAGACACCTAATGTGACAGTGTTTTAGAAACGTGCACGTTTCTTGGGGAGATGGGGAGAACTCTTCCCTGATTAGGTCTATCACAGACAATTGTTTGATTCCATGATTTACCTGTCTCCTGGTTTACAAGGTTAAAGTATAATATGATTTTCAAAGATCTTAGTTTTGCACTAATACTAATTGTAACAGAGGAAGAAATGCAAAGCCCGTCTGCTGCAGGAAAGTAGTTTTAGTCTATAAACAAAGATACCAGGCTTAGCCATACCACTGGTCACTTCTTAGCCACACCACTTGTGACCCCAGCTAGCTCATTTCTGTGTTGTATTGCCCAGGAGAGACAGTTTCATTAATTTTTCTTGAATAAGTCGCCGTGTCCAAGTCTCATTGAATACTTTCTCACTGCTTGCTCTGAAATGGTCCAATGAGTTGGAAAAATCTCTCTCTCTTTTATAAAGCGTACACTTCAGAAACTGGTGAACCAGAAGTGGTAGCTATCATAATCATCCACGGATAAAGCAATTACGAGAAAATTAGAAATATTTCTTGGCTTTTTACCCCATTCTTTCTTTCATTTTACTTACTTCCTTCCTCCCTCAATGCGTGATCTTCAATCAGTAAAATAATAAAGCAGCCTCTTAGTGCTCTATTGAGTGAAGGAAAAACATTTTTTCTGTTTAGTTAAATTAATGACTGAAAATTGGAACGAATGGCAGTAGCTGCAGTGTATGGGAGCAAAACAGGGCTTCAAGAAAAGCTCAGCAGGGCAAGCAAGTCATGTAAGCTGTTGTGTTAGTTTGTTCTGCATTTTTTTAATGTAGCATAAACCCCTTTGGAATGAAACTGAAAACAGGGTATGTAGGTTAATGCAAAAATCCATTACTTTGGTTATTTGAAAAAAAAAAAAAAAAGCCATACAGCAAGATTTTCCCTTTGACGGATACAAATACAAGAGGGTTGTCCTCCAACAGCTCATGATGCTGCAGACATCTGTATGGTTTAACCGTGTAATTGACCGTTCCAAAGCACTTTGCAAAGCCATCTATTATATCCCTGCAGCACACTGAATGCACTGTGGCAAATTGCTCATCCCTTTAATCAATGATCCATTCCACGCCATGACTCTGCATCAGTATTTTACTTTGTTTATAAACATACCGCCTGCCTTCCAGCCCAGTCACCTTCTGTCTCAGATACCAATCCTCTGAGCTAGTGCTTTGGTGCTTTTAACATCAGGCATTATTCTGCAAGATACTGTGTATTTGTTGCACTTTGTTCTTGTGATTCTGTTCCTGTTTAATGTCTGTTGATGTCCAAAGACTTCTCCTCCCAAGCATTATTTACAGCTGTTTGTTTTCACAAAACGTACTTGTCAATCACGGCACTTGTTTGAAGCTCTTGTGAGAGCTCTCCTGCCAAAGGAGATACCGTAATCTCCCGCCGTAACTAAATTCCACCCCTTTGTGATACCATTAGAGAATTTCTATTTCTTTTTTTTTTCCCCTTCCACAAGGGGTGAGGAGCAAGTTACAATGTGCAGTCAAACTCATCTGAAAGTCCATGGGGATTCAAGATCCATAGCACTGGAAAATCCTTCCTGTGCCTTGCTGGGAAGCAGATGCTGCAGCTGCAGCCCTCAGAGTCACCGAGCTCCTGCTTTTCTGTGTTCTGCTGAAAAAGAGAAGAGCTTTTCCCATTTGCTGAAGCAGAGCCATCAGTAAGAAAGAGCAGTCTGGCAAGTCAAATCTGCTTTCAGCAATTCCTTTTCTTGACAATTTCTAATTGTGTGTAAGGAATCATGTTCATTGAACGTAGCTTCAAACAGCGTGAGTGATGTACCTCATGGAAACTCTTGGAAGGAGGAGAGTGACTGGCAATAAAGGAAACAATTAAAATGAAAGTATTAAGCAATGACAATTAGTGAGCTGAAGTACTACTGCCAATGATAATGTCTTCAACCTAATTAAATTTTTGGCTCATTGAATATGACAAATACAAATGCAGTTTGGGTATCTCCTTATTAGACTCAGAGTTTTAGGCTAAGAATACATGGGTTTGAATGTTGCCAATGAGAGTATTAATGAGGAAGTGCTAATCTTTTAGGAACCATAATGACAGTAATGGTAGTGCTTTCTTTACAGCAGATGCTAAGAGTCATAGCGCTGGAGAGAGGCTCCAGGCCATGTTGTGATTGTTCAGGCGCATTTCAGGCACATTTTGGGAGGAGTAATAAAACCTTAAAATTATGTAAAACAGAGCTGCAGAGAGGAGGCTACTCTGTGAGACCACAGGAAAAGGGACAAATGGTAATAGGCTTAAACTGTTGAAAAAAATCAAGTATCTTTAAGCTTCCAGTAGTGGGAGGGGAGTGGCAAAGCAATGGAGTTGATCATCTGGGGAGCTGCTGAGCTTCTGTTACTGAACAGCTTTCAGAAATGTTGCACAAATGTCTATGAGGGCTAATTCTGGTGCCTGTCTTCTGGCTGAGCTGGTCAAGATGACATTGTGAGTCCTTCCACACCTTATTTTTTTCTTGGTTGTCTCCTTCTGAGCCAAAATTGTCCTTTGTGGGAATTGTTTTCTGTTTGTTGTTTCTCCTTGAACATGATTCACTGTTCCAGGGTGTTCAGGGCCTGTTGATTCTGGACTCCAAAGGAACAAGCAGCTCTGATACTTCTGTCCTTTTTTTTTCTTGTATTAGGAAGGGCAGTAAGACACAACATATAGGTACAAAACATACTAGGAAAACTTGATGTTTGAGAGGCACTGGATTTTTTGAGTATAAAGATCTAATACTTTTCATTAGAGGTGCTTAGGGAGGTTTATTTTCATATCTGAATGTCAGGATAGAATGAGGTTCATTAAAACTTGGTTATTAAATCCCTGTGATGAAACTTTGAGCACAACAGAATCAGTTATGGAATGGAAGGGCATGAGAGAAGGGGCTGTATCAAGCCACCCTTTAGCTATTCCTCATCTTCAGTGTCTAGAAACCAATGTGCTTATTATCTATGGCTGAATGAATTTCTTGATTCCACCCTATCAGTCCCTGATAGATGCTCAGAGCAGTTGCTGCAGGTGAAAGCTGTCCTCCGCAGGAGCTCGAGGGGGCACTATGTTGAGATGGGGCCTCCTTAAGTCAAATCGGGATTTGTACGGCATTTAATGAGAACAAAACTCTCTGCTGGCCCCATGCCTAAGGTTGGATCATTCCTAATGAGTCTTTTATGGTATATAAGGTGCCAGCAAACAGAGGAGTTGGGTCAAAGAAGTTATTAGCGATATGATACAGTGACATATGGGAACAATGCAGATGTGGTTAACCCCCCCTCTCTGCCAAAGTTGTCTAAAGAATAGCATGTCTTCTTTAGAACAATAGCAACAGAAAGTTTCAGCTTTTGAAAATCTACAGTGAAAAAGAGCTTTAAAGTTCACATTCCTTTGTTTTAAGAATTCCTTAATTGTTTTTAGGTTTCAATCTTTTAATACCTGCTTTTAAGCCATGAAAATACCAGTAGGAGGAGGACAGTGTAATGAGTCATAGCTTTATGCCTGGTACCACAGTAACAATTAAATGCTGGTCATTCATCATGAAATGGTACAATTCACTGTGAACAGCAATAACTTCAAGAGTTTGCTTGAACTGCTGCATTTACATCCTTGGTCCAATTTATAATCGTAGAACTCTATGTCAGCTTTATGCAGAATAATAAGACAAATATTATAGTTATGCCATCGCATAAAGTAAATGGTTATTTGAACATGCACCTTGTGCAGAGCTCTAGGCATCCTTGTAAATCACGACCCAGTCTGACAGAGCTCTTAGCTAAGTGTGATTTACGTATTTTCCCGACAATGCTCTCTCAAAATAAAATAAAACAAATGAAACATATGAGTAATTACAATAAAGAAAAGGTCCTGTTTTAGAATCAAAAGTCCTTTTAAGCTTTTAGGTACTATCTTCAGGTAAGTAATAAAATGCCATTAACTATAGATATGTTACATGTGTTTTGGAAATAAAAATTGGAAATTATGCTCAGTTTTTCTCAATTGAAAAAGATGCGAGGCAGAAACATATATTTTTGTGAAAGAAACTGAATAAAAAGCATATTGGAAATAATCAAAAAGGCAGTTAAGTCAGATGATAATTGAAAGCATGAGAATGTCAGGAATAGTGAGAGTTTCAATGCGAGGTGCTGTAATCGCCCCATGAAGAGCAATGTTCTTTAACTCCACTGTGTTTATTATCCCCAGTGAGTCTCACGTAGCTTCTCCAGCCACCTTCCCAAGATAGTTCCCTTATTTTAATAAAGATATTAAGAAACTAGAGAACATCCAAATACAGTAACAGAAGAAAGAAGCCTTGGGTGTTCTCCTGTGAGAAGAGCTAGTAATGATTCAGATTACTTATTGCTGCTTACTTTTTTGAACAAGACAGACATAAATATGTATGGAGCCGCATAAAGGAGCTTGTCATGAGCTATTGTCTGAGCCCACTGTACACAAGAGAATCAGCAAATACTTAGCTCAGAAATTAAAAAAATAAATGACCACAGAATCTATTTTTCATTTTCATAACTTATATGGAACTGCAACTGTACCCAATACTGCAGTACATTACTAAAGCAAAGGGCTTGAAGAGGGTTCTAAAAAACTGAGCGAGCCTCAGACAGCAGCACTGGCCCTGGGGCCGGTCCCCAGCAGCCCTCTGCCCCCACGGCCAGCCCATAGCCCAGCAGGCAGCTATTGAAGTTCCTCACGTTACAGCACTGCACAGCTGAATGCCTGGCTGCAGTCTGCGGAGTCCTCCGGAGCAGCAGTCACTAGCAGTTTCTAGAAACCAGAAGCAAGGCAGCGTGATTGTAGCTGTACTTCAGCAATTCTTTTTTTTCCCTTATGTACATTTGAGACAGGCGACCAAACAAGTATACGGCTATTTATTTGCCGCTACTGCAGTTAAAGCTCATATGAACCATTACACAGAAAATTACTTTTCTTTCTCAGTTTATATGCCTGACCTTGATAGCTTTGCTGTTCACGGGTACCGTTGCCATGGAAATGGGAGAACGATCTTTCTGTTGATATCATTGCATAATTAAGGGTCACTGAGACTGTTTGGGTCAAGAGATCATTTTCAGAGTTCAGCTCCCAGGGGAGTGAATGTTATTCCACAGAAATTTTGCGTATGGGCTGATGTTATTGTTACTTTGTCATCCTAAATTAAACTATGGGCCCCGCTGACTTCAAGCTAAGAGCCAGAAATATTTGCTAAACCTATGGTTTATTTCCAATAAACCTCTTCTCTGTGAGGCTGCTTCTTTTGGGTGTTCCCAGGCATACAGAACTACCAAGCTATGAAGTTCGCTGCTACTTGTCAGCTGAAGAGTGCTAACTGGCTGTGTAATTACTCCTGACCAGTTTGAATTGTGTATAGAACACAATCACTTATACTGGTAAAAGCCTTTGGTGATAGAAATTTGAGTCTCTCCAGGCTGTAGCTCGCTCAGAAGTATTTTTTTCTTAATGGCTTCTCTTAAAAAGCTTGACATTTCTACAAGGGCAGCTTAAGAAAGGACAAATAGGAGCCTGTCCTCCTCCAGTGTACAGCGACAACAGTTCTTCTTTCCCTCTGAATTTATATACTCAAAACTTGTTCCATTTTTGACAGGCCACGTTTCCTAGATTACCAGTCATTTCTGTTGCTGCCTCCAGAGTCTTTCCAGGCGACCACACTTCTCTTGAAATTTGATACCCAAACCCCAACATGATGCTCCAGCTCAAGCATCACCAGCAGAGAGCACAAAGTCGGCCCTACTTCATATTTTTAACACATGTTGTTCCTGGTTTGACATCCCAGAGTAAGGAAAAAAAAAGTAAATTGTAATGGCATCACACTACCAGCTGCAGTGTTATAAATCTTAAAAAACCCCAGTTGTATAAACTGTATTTCATTATCATTAATTAAATGAAGCTAGCTCCATGTTAACACCTAATCCTGTGCTTTGGACAACTCTTGAGAGGTTTAGTGACCAAAACATCCCCGTCCACATTAGCCTCCTGGTTTGGCAAGCCAAAATAGGCACACGCTGCCATACTGTTTCCGTTTCCTTTGCCTTTATTTTTACACGGAAATTTTTGCAAGGTCTGTCTGCCCACAGTTTCTGGCTCTCTGAGCAGGTCTACATTTTTGATATACCCTTCCTTTTTCCCTGTGTGTTCCTTTCTGAACAAGCTGTGCCCTTTCATATCAGTACTCCACTCGTGAATTCTTCCCTCAAATCTCCTGTAATGTAAGGAAAAGTGAGCACTAAAAGGTCCTGTTCATAAATTCTGTAATTTGACATTCTCTCCGTGTTAACACTGGGTCTCTCATCTTGGTTTACTGCCAGGAAAACAAAGATTTTCACCGCACAATATAATAACTATAAAAAAGATTCAGGTGGTTGTAAATAGCAATATAAGACTAATTTTCAGTATATTGTTTCAAGATGACTTGTAGAGATTTAGCCAATTAAAAATACTAAGTGTTGGGCTAATGTAGATTCATGCCTCACACTGACAATATACCTAGGGGTAGTCTGTGCAGAAAGCTGTCAAGGAGTGGAAGAGGTCCTATATTGGGAGCTTTGAAAATGGATAAAACAATGGAGACTGTAGTGGAAGAAATAATTAGGTGCAAATGTTGGAGAAAAGAAGTTAATGACATCTAGACTGGTCCATCTGGCACCCAGAGGCAGGATCTAGCCCTTTGGGACATTTCCATTGACTTGTCCTTGGAAGAGACAGGTAATGAGTTTTCTGGGAATAAGCTGTCGTAACAAATTCCTTCTCCTGGGCTGAGTCCAATGCAGAGCTAGGCACCGGGTCCTGTTAGAAGAAGGGGAGCGTCTGAAGGAACATCTGTTTTCACATATGCAGAGCATCCAGAGCAGCCAAGGTTAGATTATCCTGGTAATATGTTGCTCCTATAACTAACTTTATGGTCATATTTGGCAACTAATTATTTGATATCTTTTTCTGGTCTAGAAACAGAAATAATAACATAACCTTTTTCAATGCAGGACTACCTTATGGCTAACTGTATATGGATAAAACCAAATCCTTCTGCATAGGTTTTGTTGTCTGGTTCTGAGAAAAAAATGCTGTTCTTTTCTTGGGTGATTTTTATTTTTTATTTTATTTTTTCATAGCTACAATACTGTTGGCTAGCAGCATCTTCCCTGGATTATAAATGGCACCCACCAGAAAGCAACGATCTGAAGTGTCTGTAAATATTTCTCATTCGGTTTCATAACATCACTTTGAAAGGGCAAATAACATTTGGGAAAATGGGAAATGACATCTGCAGTTACCAGTGGTTTTGTCTTTTTTTTATTATTTTAAATTTATTATAGTTGTGTCTAGAAATCACCCGAGATTAGGCTAGGAACTGTGTATGTGCTAATTAAAAGATATTCCTTGTGCCATCAGCCTCATTGTCTATATAGCCAAGACAAAGCGTAGGAGAAAAAGGTGCACGTGTATTTGCAGAAGTTCGTGAGCTACGGCTCAGTGGCAGGAACAGAATTAAAATCCACGTCTGTCCTTTCTGAGATGAGAGCTCTACTTGTTAGATCAAGATGTCTAGCAGAATTCAGAAATATTTAATTTTGAAAAAAACCCCAGACACCTACTCTCGATGAAACTGGAACGCAGTGTGCTGAGCAAATTGGTTGCTAACTTAGAAGGGGGCCTAAGGGATTTGACTCTCAAGCCTGTGCTTTGGCTACTCTGCTGAGCTGCTGGTACCACCCACAGTGCGTTACTCTGCTGAGACTTGGCTCTTCTTTACTGAGGAGTGAAAGGGAGTCTGATCCTGTAGACTCCAAACGATATCAGTGGCTTTGGATCAGCCCCAAAGACCGTGTGTATGCTTTCATTGCTGTTCGCTGCCTAGTTCACTAAACAGATGGGTTGTTATCAGTATTCTTCCATGTGTCTGTCTGAGGTGATGGCAACTCGCCACCTAAATCGCCTAGTATTGGGTTTGCTCCTTGGAGAGCCAGGTCCCCAAGTGAGGAGCAGCACAGAGCACTCCCGAGGGCAGGGGCAGAAGAGGTGCCAGCGGCCGGCGCAGGAAGGTGTGCGGGGGGAGCACTGTGGAACTGGAATGAAAAACATTGTCATTCCTGGTCAGAATTGCCGCACGTGCTTTCCCAGCAGCTTTCCAGCTCTGAGGTTAGTGAACACTACTGGTAACAAATGGGAAACTGGAGCTAAATTCAGCATTAGTCTGAAATGTTAGCTACAGGTTTTATTTATTTGCATTTACAAAGGCTATTGCTGACAGTGGCTAGTGAAGAGTTTGAGAAACAAGAAAGAAAATTCAGATAAAAGGCCTATTTGTCAGGATAAAAATTTTGGTGAATTGTTGTGAAGGATTTTTTGCCTTTTTTAGGCAATGCTTCCTCCAGTTATTATATAATCTTGGTTTGTAGGTCTGACTTTAGTTCTTACTTCAGCAGGTGTCATGACTGAAAAGTGGATGTCAGAAGTCTTAAAAGGATTAGTGCTCCATATATAACCAATAAAATTGATTTGTGAATTAGGGGTCCCCTTCACAGAAGTAATAAAGTGGGTTTTTCTTCTGAAAGCAGTGAAATTTCTTTCTTGTAGCTGTCAGTGTAGTCGTTCTGCATCGGTGTAAGGTATCGACAGCGTGCTCAGGGCAATTGCAGAAAAGGGCAGGGATTAAATAAGGGGAAGGGAGCAATCGCAATTGAGTAGAGCTCTTCCAAGCCAATTGCAAATCCAGTAAAACTGTTAACGCCCAACCCTGCTCTTGGAAAAATGTTCCCAGTAACAGTGCAATGATTTTATACTCTGTTGGTAATGAAAATACATCTCAGAGAAGCTGAAACCTGTACTTCCTGCACACCAGGACTTCAGTAAGCTCTGATAATTATCCAGCTCAGAAAACTTCCCTTCCTCTATTGACTGATCAGCGCACGCTTCAGCATCTCTGCTGGTGTAAAACACTATCAGGCTGTCTCTGAGCAAGATATATAGAAAATAGCAAAATCCTGCACTGAAGTGAATGCTAAAACAAAAGCAACCAAACAAAGCAAATTAAAGAAAAAAATTTGGAGTGGAAGATCTCTGGTGAGCAAGGTTTAATCCTCAGGAATTGGAATTGAACTGTAAAAGCAGGAAAAGGGAAGAATACTTTTTTTCAACATTAGATGTAAAGGGTGAGTGCATGTTAAACGGACAGCTTGATTAACAATTAATCAATAAAGTTAATGCTGTTCTTGCAAGGAGTGTATCAGAAAAATTTCCCAAGGATTTTGAAAGGACTCCCCACTGTCCCGTGGCAGGGGTGACAGAGGGGTGCTGGGCCAGGGGGACTCTACATGAGCATACAAGGTCCAGCGAGGTCGGCAGGGCTGGCTCTGCGGGGTGATGGCCCAGGAGGTGGCACTGGGCAGCACTGGTTCCCCGCTGCTTGCTTTTTGCAATAACCCAGCGTGCAAATCCGAATGAAATCAAGCCGTGCCAAAGTGGTTCTTGGCGAGGGCGCTCCAGGAGTCTCTGCAGCCCAGGTGAAGAGGTTGTTAGTGCTGGGGCAGAGCGAGCACCAGCCCCAGCCGCAGGCCGAGAGGAGAGGCAGGCTGGGTACGGCTAGGAAAATCCCAAAGGCTATTCCATATAGAATCAGAGAATAGTTTGGGTTGGAAGGGAACTTTAAAGGTCACCTAGTTCAATCCCTACTGGATATAAAAATATATACACTGGATATAAAAATTTAATCAGACTTGAGATATTTTTGTATTTTCCAGAAGTTGTCTATATTACAAAGTAGTAACAGGTACATACTTTTAAAAAAGTATATTGGCAAAAGGAAGCAATAGAAAGGAGAAAAGAAAATTTTGTGCTGGTTTTGCTTTGTTTCTGATTAATTCCAGGACTGATCATAGCGTGTACATATATGCAGAGAGACAAAAAGCTTACTGAACTTAATGCTGTTAGACTGCAGAAGAGTAACAATATCTGAGCTTTTAAAAGTGTGTGTAAGAAACAGGTTGTCAGGCTGCTTCTAATTTCAAAGGCCAGAGCATGAGAAGAAGACAGAGGAGTAATTTAGAGGGTCCATTGTAAGGCTGTGGCCATACTGTGTTCTGACACATTAGGGCACAGGGACAAAGAAAGATTTTTAGCAAGGTTTATGAAGTCCTGCTGGGGCTGGACCTCAATATCTGCAAAGTAAGACCTGCCCCGAAGTATTGCTTCTTCATGTCACCAATTTCATGGACAATAAAAAGCTCAAGTGATGGTGGTAGACTTTTTTTCAAGGTTGCACAGTTTAAGTCATGCAGTGTTCCTTCTTCAAAAACATGTATTTGATTGTGCTCTATATCTTAGTGTACTAGAACTAATCTACTAAAATATTCATGTAGCAAAGAAAAATGGGAATAAAAAAAATAAAGTATGTGTAGTGTGTCGGAATTAATATGCCTAGTGGAACATTAACTTCTGTATTCCTAAGATTTTTTAATCTTGCCACCTTAATGGTGCTCTGATGCAGCATTTTACATTTACTATTTTTCTTTTTTAAAGTTCAAAGACAAAATGAAATAGGGATGGGAAGGGAAGGGATAAGTGGAAGAAAATAAAAGAGAATCAGGAACAATAGAACTGAGTCCTTTGCCTGGTGAGTAAACCTCATAAACACCTTGAACTAATAATTCCATACACAGGATGAAATCCAGAGCACCCACGCGATAATTAGGCAAAAAAACCCCACACTTAATCAGATTAAGTGATACCTATGCAGAGCTGACGCTTAGTCTTAAATGAATTTCAACCTCACATAGCTGCTCTTGTAAATGGATGTGCACGAAATATTAATACATTTGCATGAAAAATCCCATGTCTGTATTTTGTTTTCAATTTTAGTTATGTATTTCTGTTGCACATGTGCAGGACCCAGTGCTTAATAGTGAGCAGTCTTTATTAATACATTATTTTAAAAAAATATGACATTTGTGATGTTAGAGGCTCCTGAAAATCCAAACTGTAAGAATGATTTTGAAAACAAATGAAATTGAGTACCTAACTCTATTCTGCCCCCAACTACAAATTACAGATGAAGCTTTTTATGCTCTGACTCAAAAAGAAATAATGAAAACTTATTTTTGGCAACAAACCAGCTGGGGAAAATTATATTCCAAACTGCAAATTTTATAAAAATTGAGAGTGTGAGAACAAAAGAGAAGAAGAAAAAAGGGTGGTTTGAAATGAAGACAGTTTTACAAGCGTAGCCATGTTGGGCATACTAATCACCTGCTGTATCGGGTTAGAGAGGACATCTAAGCCGTCATGGAATCCGAATGTACCTAATCCATCTTCCAGGTGTTTGTGTGGCCTCCCCCCAGCTGCCCCGTGTCCCGCACAGATGCATTTTCCTGAAGGCACAAGGGCTCTGTAGGGTTATACAGGTCTTTCTGCACTAAGTTGATTGCAAGAATTGGGCTGCTGGCAGCTCCCCAGCTGAGCACGTTTTATGTGAGATTTGAGGTCATGAACTTTAGTCTTAGAAAAAAACCCCAAAGCATCCTTGCTTCATGAAAATAAACTAGTATCAGTTGTTTTGAAATTGTATCTTTTAAAATGCATTTTTTAATTAAATAGGAGAGCTCAAACTTTAAGGTATTCCTTCATTTTCTGGCTGAAAAAACTCTTTGCAGAATTAAATTGAATTGTGCAGAAATATTCATGGCCAAGGACATAAATAAAAGAATCAATACAGGGGAAAAAAAAAAAAAAAAAGAAGATTCCAGATTCTTCCCTGTCGCAGATTTCCCTATAAACCTGAAGCCTATGCAGTTCATCAACATCCACTTTTAATCAAGGATATACCAAAGCGTGTGCTCAGGTCACTGAAATGAACAAGATGTCTTGTCTCCAAGTTTAATTAGAAGATTTCTTCATTGGATTGTGTTGTACAAAATTCTCATTTGTTTTATGTTTGTTGTAATTACAAGTGGTTTCTTGTCACGCAGCTCTACGCACTTCTCTCCTGAACCTGTCTTTAAACTTACAAGGGGGTAAAAGGCACAAGTAGGACATTAATCTCCCTGAACCAACCTTCTCTCTTGCATAAGTTTCCAACTCAATAGAAACCTGCTAATTTCTGAAAAATGTAGCTTCAGTGAGCATGGACTGACTGTTAGTTTCTCACTACCCCTGTTCCATTTACTGCCCTCTTGGCTTCTTTATAATTGTACCATAGACTAAATTCACTGAAATACTTTAAACATATTTAATTGTAAGCATGTGCTTAAATCCTGCGGGCTACAACAGGAGTTAAGCGAGTGTTTCTACGTGCTGTGGTAAGTAGGGATTAGATCTAGCTGCTGTGTTGGTTCAGAATGTTTCAAAAGGGGACATGTCCCTTCTTTGTGCTTTCTGTCTTGTACCACCAAAATTGTACTCGGCTGCCCGGGAGGACGAGTTTGTCCTTTGACAACTGTCACTGAAAATGTGGTGTCTGGGTGCGCAAAGGTTTGACATCTATTCATCCTTGACAGGCAAAATGGCAGTGGGTTGTCTAGTTAGTAGTGTCTCGACGGCAAAAATGTTTTGCCCTGTGGGATTCATGGGGGGTTTTGAGTGATTACAGAGTGGATGGACACCACAAATGCTTTTGGGTTGCCCAGTGCTGAGAACTAGATGTATAGCACTTGCCGGGAAAAAGTGAGTGATGACTTCTTAACTCCATTATTGGTCACCTGGCCCTGCTCTATTTTACACCTGCCTTTACTGGGTCAAACTGATGTGAAAACAAGCTGTAGAGGTGTTTATTGTTTTAATCAAAAAGCCAGATGAATTAGGCTAAGAACAGAAGGACTGCCATCTCAGATTAAACCAGATGGACTGGGGGTCTATCCAACCCTCTATCCCCACTACAAAGGTCAGAGTGATTCTTCCCCAAGTACATATTCCCACCTTTCAGCACACAAAATATTAGGTACTTCTGACAAGCAGCTGCATCTGAATTGTCACATTTAACAATCCACAACAGAACTATCTTCCATGAATTTATAGGAGCCTTGTTAGATGTCCATAGCATTCTGTGGCAAGGACTTCCACAGAGTAATCCAGTTGTCTTCCTATTTTTTCTGTGATCACACTAGAAACACTCTGTAGGGCTATTGTTATGACACTCTTGAAGCCAATATTACAGGGTATATGCAGACACAAAAGTACAATTCTTTAGAGCAATTCATTAGCATGAATCAGAGATGATGCTCTGAGGGCTTCATAAGGAGAAGACGATTGCGTAGGATAAACCATAATCTTTGTAAGTGAAATTTTGTCAGTTGTGTCTGTCTTTCTTGGAAATGGCTGAATGGAATTCAGTTGTAGAGAGAGGGTAGCAATACTTATGTCAAAGCAGAAAAAGGGATGAAAAAATTGCCAGTACCTCTTTTGCAGGGTCCCGAGTGCTCTATGAGGTTTGGCTGCCCTCAATTCCTGTTGCAGATGAAGGAAATGAGCTCTCTGTAGAAAGTTCTTTGGTCTTTACTGTAGAAGGCTATGAGTACACTGAAGACACGTAACTATGCTATTACAATGCTAAACGTGATGCCTTTATTTTCTCTGTGGTTCCCTTTGTTTACTCGTTATATAAAATTTGGTCCACAGAATTTGGACTGCAGAAGCTGCTGCAGAAAACTTTCCGTGATCATTTAATTCTCTGGTATGCCACAATTTCTTTTCATCTACCACTAGAACAAACATATTCTACAGAGCTCATTAAAGCAAACTCAAAAATCCCTCTTATTTTCTCAGTGCTATTAGTTCTTCAGCTGTCGTATCACCTTTTATTGAAATTCTGCCAAATACTCCAAGCTAAGCAGAGTGAACATATATCAGTAGGGACCTCCAAGAAACACAGGCTATTTCAATATTTGGCATACATTTCTCTGAATCAACTCTGAACAAAGCAGGGTGGTAGCAGAATAATACCATGGTGTTAGAGGGTTTGCATTTTGCAGAGGTACATTGTGATTCTTCCCATTTGTGGTGAACAAAAATCCAAAGTCACTTTCCAGAAGAGAAATACTGTGTTGTCTTGACTCAACTATAGTGCTGAGCAAATGTATTTTGGATATACTAGATAGAGTAGTTTTAGTTTTCGCTGCCTTTGTCTCGGTTTCTGCTCTCTGTTTTTGACTCTTACACTTGACTCCTCACTGACAAAATGATGATGCCTCGCTATAAACTGAAGATACGGCTGCCATGGTTATAGGACCATCTCTCCATCTCTTCCCCTGCACCCTCAGTTACTGACTCTTGATCTGTATTTATCCCATGAGATACTGGAGTTCTGTTATCCCCATTTTCACAAATGAGGAATAAGTAATTTAGAGACTTGTCCATTAAAAGAACTATATGGCAAAGAGAGTCAAACACACCCTGCCTTGCTGCCAGGACATAATTGATACACTCCCTGGCGTGTGAGCTGAAATTTAACTCTCTCGTCACATTTTCTGTTTTCATTTTCTTTCAGACTAACAGCTAAAGCCGTTGCTGTTCTCTTACCAATCTTGGGAAGCTCATGGATCTTTGGGATTTTGGCTGTCAATGCCCATGCATTAGTATTTCAGTATATATTTGCTGTTTTCAATTCACTACAAGTAAGTACCTGGTGGGAAAGTTTACAGCTACCGAACTGCTGCTGAGATCCAATAAACGGATCATTAGTAACGTTTTCACATGCTTGTGTCTACTGGATTTTTTCTATGTTCTTTCCTCTGTCTTTTAAGTCTGTGCTGACCATACAGTGCTGGCAATTGTACGAACAGAACTTTTATCCCACTCCTTAGTGCTTCCAGCAGCAATAATTAAATAAATGAGATATCGAGCTTGAGAAACGAAATTCGTTCTTCCAGCACCATGTACCACAGGCAGGATTCTTTACTAGAGATACCAGAACAATTTTTCAGTGTCAATTTGAGGCTTCATTACTGAGACTAAATGAAAGCAAACAGAAGTTTGTGGGAATGGGGTGGCATAAGGAGAAAAGCAGAGCTATTCTGCATGCTGTAGAAACCAGCACGTGACTCGTGCACGCAGACAATTAGACCCTCCTCTTCTTAAGACACCAAGCCAGAAAAACAGCTCTGTCCAAGAAGGAATGTAAACATCTGCTTAGGTTTAAGCAGATTTTTCAGTAGAGGCATAAATCTGTATCAACAGAGTTCTCCCCATAAGCTGTTAAGAAAATTTCCAATTTTCATCCAAAATAAAAACCTGTAAGTTTGACTGAATACTCCAAAAAGAAAATAAAATTATTCTTGGCAGGAAAGGTGACGAGACTTTTTCATGTTCCATTGGACAAAAAGCCCAAAGATAGCAAAATTCTTTGGTGAAATTTTCCTAATGCTAATACCTCAGTTTTCTAATGTGAAAAATACTGATCTGGTGTTTCCCAAGGAGCACTTCCCTCTGCCTTTATCTTTGCAAGCACAGAGAAATAGTTCTCTTGTTGTCATGAAAACAGAATTCCTGCTTCTTTTCAGCCGGTTTTCTCCTTTAGCACCCCAAAGTTTAGGAGATGCTGTATTAAAGGAAGAGGTTCAGAAAAACCTCACAGTAACATAGTGCTGCAGATTTCTCCAGTTTAACAGGGGGCCTACTCTTCAATATTTATAGATCGCCAGATACTCAATACCTGCTTTATACATTATTGCGAGAAATACATTACTGTATTTTATTCTCCACAGTCAGTCTTCACTCTTCTCTCTTTTATCTGTTTTCAGGGATTTTTCATGTTCCTGTTTCACTGTCTTCTGAATTCAGAGGTATGTAACCAAATGGGGTTAACAAATTTGATCTTACCAAATTCAAGTAACATGAGTATAAAATAAGAAAATACTTTCTTATAGTTGCCTGCTATGCCCCTGATTTCTTTTTCTTTCAATTAATACATGACTGACTTTGTGACTTCTGGTGTTTTGACCCATGCTTGACATCTATTTTATTTAACATAAGGAAGATTTAAAAAAAAAAAAGAAGAGAAGAGAAAGCAGCTCAAGGCTGAGGGCAGCAGCACTCCCGAGGGCTGGGGGGCTGAGCAGGGCATGGGCTGTGCTGCGAAGGGAGGGTGCTTAAATAGAGGGAGCAGGACTCACTCTGGCTGTCCCCACTGGGGGCCTCTGGCTTTGTTACATCTGCAGTTCCAGAGAGAAAAATAAATATTATTTCCCAACAAAACATGCTTTTGGAAGTTACTCATGCAGTCCTTAATGGGAAACCAAACAGAGTAGAACATATTCCAGGTATTTTTCTTGGCAGGAAGTTCAGGATTTCATAGTGAACCAAGAGGCTTCTTTTTGCATTAAGGCTGTTTCAGAAGAACTGGGGTAAAGCCAAGGCAAGGCTGATGTAAACGGGCTTGTGGAGACCATCTCTGCAGGGCCTGGAGCTCGCAGTATCCTCTCCTCCCACAGCAGATATATTACTGGTAAGGAGAGTTTCTTATGGAACTTTCCATCACGCTGACGGGGGTTACTGCTCAGTGAGTACCCACACAGCTTTGATTCTCCCACAGCTCGCTCTTCTGGATGCTGCTAAGTAGCTCTGCCCCATAGCCGCCTGCTGCTTCCTATGCGACAAGGGCACTCTAGCTCTTCTGTGGAGATATTATTTATTAACATTTGCCAACCTATTCAGTCTTAGGGCACTGATATAATCTTTGCTATGATCAATTTGCAGAGTCAGCACTGACTACGAAATTCTTGATCTTTATTGAAATCAACTAAAGTTAAGCAGGCAGGTTAAAGGCAAGGAAGAAAAATACTTCTTTATGCTCTTCTTCCCCAGACTCAGAAAGCTTTCTTCCTGCTGTGAAGCTTCAAATGCCTTACATCAAATACAAATATTTGAATTGCTGTCATTTTTCCAGGAACCTCATGAGAAATTTAATTCAGAAACTTTTCAGAATTTGTATCCTTAAAAACCAGTTCATATATAGCAAACGTGAACTGTCATTTTTGGAGAGCAGGTCTTACGGGCTCTATCGGCATATCTAAAATACTTCTGCAGCTAAACTGCGAGAATTCTTTTTGAGAATTTTATTCTTACCATAGAATTAAAACTCAGATACTGTGAAGCAGAATCTGCAGGTATTTCCAAGTGGTTGTGTAAAAAAGATGCTTTATTCCCAGTGCGTCTGGACAATAAATGCACACCCACTACAGAGAACCCAGGAGAACGGGTCTGACAGGGACTGGAGCAGCCTGTCCCAGAGCACGTGTCCAACGTGCCAGTGTCACCCCTGAGAGCTCAGTCATCGAAGCCCCTCAGCAATGGGGATCTGTGCCTCACTAGCCTCCCTACTGCCACTCTGAAATTGTAGTTTTCATCTTTCTTACTTCAGTCTGAGCTTCTTATTTCCTATTTTAGCTACTATGTGTATAAAGAGTAGACAATTCCCTTCCTCTCCAGAGGAAAAGGAAGACGGTAAGACTTACCCTGTCTTCCCCAGTCTCCTCTTTTGATTAAACTTAGGCTTCTCGTAATGTGTGTCTGCTTGACCCATGATCATCCTCACTGCTCTCTTCAGGACTGTCTCCAGCTGGTCCCTGTTTTTCCTGGGATGCTGGACATGGGGCTGTAGCTGAGGCCATGCCAGTGTAGAACAGGGAGGAAAGATTACTTTGTGTGTTTTGCAGACTATGCTCCTCCTGACAAGATGTTCTTTATCACAACACTGTAACGCTGGTCAATCACTTCCAGACAGTAATCCTTGATAAATCTTACCTACTTGCCTAAAGGATGACTGCCTCACCATCTTTTCTTTATGCAGCTGGTTATTTTCACCTTGGTGTAGAATCTTCCTACATCTATAGGGAATTTCATCCAGTATCTTTAAATAATTTCAGTGTTCCAAAGGCTGGCAGCTGGCTTATGTCCTCATGGCATCCAGATACCATCAGGGCTGCACGAGCCCCAGGGAGAGCCTGCCCAAATGGATGAGCTTCTGGTCCAGCCTGGGGCTGTATATTTAGCTAGAAAATGTGAAAGTGTCCTAGTGAGCTACTAAAAATCACTGTAATGGTACCTTACGAAATCTTTCAAACCAGGACTGCAGTAACTGGGGATGTATGCTTATATGCCCTGCAGTTTTGGTTTTTTGCTTTGATTATTTTTAACAAGATGAATGGTAATGCATTCACACCTTGGACATGTAGGAGGATGGGGTAACATGAAAATGTTGCCAATGAAATGAGACATAGGTGAGGTTATACAATGCTTTGTATTTTGAGTATGGATACTTGAAAAGTAAAGGAGAATTTTAAAATAAGACCATAAATATAAAGGAAAACGTAGGGGCAATTGTCCGTTGTTTTTTAAATATGGAGGGAGGATAATGGGGAAATGATTGTAGGCTGCACCTGTGAAAATAAATACAACTTTTTAAAAAGAGATCTTCTGTCTGATTTCATTCTTTTTCCCAAAGGTTAGAGCTGCCTTTAAGCACAAAACCAAGGTCTGGTCCCTTACCAGTAGTTCGACTCGCAACATCAATGTGAAACCCTTCAACTCAGACATTGTGAGTATTCCTCCTTTCTCTTTTTTTTCCTATTTTACTTGAAAGTGTTCCACATTAAATTCTGTTGGAAAGAACAGGACACAAGAAGGCATGTGAGTATTTTTAGTACCTAACCTAATGCACAGTGTAGACGGGTGGAATCAGCAAGTATTAAGTTGCAGCTACAATATCTGTTTTGAAAGCAAAGGACAAAATTCTACTTTCTGGTAAATTACTAAGTAAAAGTAAACAAAGGTTTATGAACTCTGGAGTATGGTTCAATGAGACTATTCCCACCAGTCGTAATGGACTTCATATTATGCATTCAAACAGTACTTTGGCAATGTATTTCTCTGATGATGATGATGATGGCTTTTTGATAGGGCACTTTCATATTTAAGCCCGAGGAATAAAATCTTAAATAAATCAACATGTGAATATGCTTTTCTAGGTCTCCTTAAATTGCCTTGAGGCAAAAGACATTTGTTTTTATAAAGAACCAGACTTCTGAAGTGATAGGTATTATTAAGTTATCGTTGCCAGTCACCTTAGATCCTGGCAATAACTGTTTAAAAATCCTTTACAGCATACGCTCTCAAGACACTGTGACAACGCTGTAATGTAAATAGATGCTTTCAAGCTTTTATTTCATCCAGACATGAGTGGTTTAGCAAAATAAATAAATCTATTTTCAATATTATTTTGTTTTCCAGATGACTGGGAACAGGCCAGGCACAACCCCCACAAAACTCAACACCTGGGATAAAAGCACCAATTCAGCCAACCGCATTGATTTATCAGCCGTCTGACAGTAATACCCGCTTCCCAGTGAAAATCAAGCCATACATTCAGGACCTCTGACACAGTGTCCACCATTTTTTTCCTCACTGTTAATATCAGTAAAAAACTGCTTTTTTAATCACTGCCTAATAAATTGGAAATCGCCATATTGTTTTCTTGAGTAAATAGCCCCCCATCTGCTTGCCTTCAAAACTGTAACACATTCTACCACTTGGCTATTAGCAATATCTGTAAAAATAATTAGCACAAATATACACTGGATGGTTTTGTCAGCAATGATGAAAACACTAGGTACGCAAAAAGGGCTATTGCTATCTCAGTCATTCCAGCTCCCGGAACTGAGGAAAAGCAACGTACTTTTGCAAAGATGGATTTTTATGCTCTAAAATGAAATGCTTCCCATTGTGATGTTGTAACGGGGCTATTTTGGTCTTGCCGTGCACTCTCTGTTTACATTTATTACCTTACAGAATCCAATTATTGAAGTGAAGCTTAGTCAAAATACACAGTGTGGTGATTAATTTAAATGCTACAAGGAAGCCAGGATTTGAGGGAGAAGCAGGTTCCAGCTACTCAGCTCCCAGCATGGGTGTGGAATGAGCAAAGGTAATAAACACATATGTCTCTATGCACATAAACAGCATATGTGACATGCCATACTCCTATACGTGGCCTATTAGTATTTTAGGTATTCCTGTTTACACCCTATCTATAAAAGGAATGGCTAAGGTTGTCTTATAGCAGTCCACAGGATTTCTGTTGCTGATTTGCTTCTGGTGACATACCGCAATAGCAGGTATGTGTACTGCTTCGCCTGAAGCTGTTGGATGCAATCAACAACTGTCCAGAAAATGCATTTCGCAAACGCGCTGTAGCTTTTGGAAATCAAAACCTGGCACTGTGACTTCTCTGTCTCCTTTCACTGGTCAAAGCGTGACACTGAATTCCAGCCACAAAATTGTAACACAATGATATACTGTGAAGACAGCCAGACTACAAACAAGTCTACGTATTGTTACCTACAGACATCTTTTAAATAGGTCTCTGCAGAGTCTTTTGTGGTTTTAAACTCTGCTCAGCACTTAATAGCTTCTGCTTTAGTACTGCTATGAAGTATCTTTCAGGAGAAAAAAACCACTGTAATTTTTCTTTTGACCAGTGTTTTGTAGGTTCTTGGAAGTGCTGTTTGGAGCACAAGGGGGTGCAATCTCAGATGCACCTTTCCGGCTGGGGGTAAAACAGACTACAAACCCCGGAGTGGTCAGAGCCCCTAAACATGTCTCTTGCTCTTGGATTTTCTCAGCAGCCGGGGCTCCAGAGCAGTTGCAAAGACGAGCTCCCCTTCGCAGCCACCACTTTGCACCCCCAGCTCTTCCCTCTTTGCGGTGTCTGCCTCCTTAAGACACTGGGTGTACCAGTTTGCAGAACTACCAAGGTAATTATACTGGCTTTCCTAATACACTGGGCTATTAAAATACTACAAAAGGAGGGAAATATGCAAATCTTCAGTCTCATTTTTTTTGCTAAGAGGTTTTGTGTTGGGGTTTTTTTTCCTTAATTCAAAGTTTGTATCTTCAGCGGCTCAGACCGTTTCTGGTCCCAGTGAATCTGCTATTGATTTCTGGGAGAAAAGGTATTTGCACCCTAACACGCAGGGTGGAAATTGTTTATTGGATAGTAAACTTGTAAAAAAAGAAAAGAAAGGTAAATTGATCTTTAGGGAACAAGAAACATTCATCAATTAGGACTGAACTTAGTGAAGTGTTTCATCCAAAAGAAATTGAGTTGAAAGTTTAGAAAACATCAATGCATTTCATTTTTGATTGATCCAAAGCACGTTTTTCCTTCCTGCACTAAGAAAAAATTATCTGTTTGAGTCTGGACCAATCTTTTCCACCTCCTGTGCCTTCTCCCCTTCCTGGCCAAGACTTGTTGGTATGGTCACCAAACTGAAACCCCACAGGGCACCCAAGTTTGTCTGTGGCTATGAATTAAAGCATTGTAGAGAAATTATCTTAGTTTCACCAGATACGTGCTGGATTTCTGCAGCTAGAACAGAGCAGAATGTGACATACTGTATATCACACATATACATGCATGAAATATATAAGCTTCTACTCAATTTCCTATTGTTAACTAACTCAAGTTGTTGACAGCCAACTCTAAAAGGCGGGTCAAGAAAAGCTAAATATCTAGATGGCTGTGTCTTTATTTCGGCTTTTGTGTATGGCTTTTTCTGAGCCTTTTCTACATTGGGCTGTCTTACAGCTGTGCAAATACGTGGGCTTTTCTTGTCCTGAGAATGATTACTTTTTTCCCCAAAGGACACAGTAGAAGGAGCCCTTGGAATGTATGGAGGAGATTGTAACAGAACAGTACTGTGATAACAGACTTCAGTCTTTGTATTCTGTGCAGACAACATATTTAAACATATTTTTTTATACTGGAGCATGTGGGGGGTTGGTGTGGGTTGGGTGGTTTGTTGTTTTTTTTTTATTACTGTGATGATGGATTGAAAGCCTTCTTGATCATCCTCTTCTAATCATTGTGTTATAACACAAACAGTTCCATGAATGAACCAGAGGACATAGAAAAGCTTACTTTTAAAAAAAAAAATCTGACTTCTAAAGAACATTCTCCCTGCACATTTTTCATTGCCTGCATTTCCTCCTGTGCTGATGTATATTTGTCACCTATGTCACTACCCAAGGTCCATTTGAAAAAAACATGCAACATAAAAATGCCAGCACCAATGACAGTAATATAAAGGGCTAATTCTGTTTTTCACCCAGGTATACCATATTTTTAAAATGTTCACCAAATATAGGAAGAGCATGAAAATGTTTTTGGTTTTATACATTAGAAGTGACATAGATGTATTATATATTGAGGGAGCATTCATTATCCTGTATCTGCTGAGATCCACTGTGGATAACCTGCATCCCATGCTTTAAATTTGAATGGTACTTGTGATGAAGCAGTTTATCTTATTGTTTATGTCACATGAGGTTAGGATCTAGAACACTGTATTTATAATATCAGGTTGGGGATGGGGTTTCTTCTGGTTTTGTTTTTTTTATAAACTAGTAAAAAACCCACGAAGTACAAATGTGTTCCATTGCCATCTAAGTCCATTCCTTTCGTTTGATTCAATGTATTTTTGTTGTTACTGACTGCAGTAAATGTACTGAATAAGAAATGCTCAAATGAATCTTTAAACAATCTCTTCCTGTCCTCAGTCTTTTGAAGCCTGAAAATCTTGCAGTTTATTTATGGGCTTGTATATAGCAGCTTTTGCAATATTTTTTTTCAGGACAGCATCATTTTGTCAATGGTATGAAATCTTAATTGAATGAGATGTGAGTTTTAAAATAGGTAATGTAACAAGAATGACTTTGCCAGTAAGTAGTAAAATAATTTAGTTTTGTTGGTTTTCCCCCCAAATAAATAAGAATTCTTAATTTCCTAAAAGAACTTTGTATTTGTTCACATTATTCATTTGACATGGGTTATAAACAACAGCGTATCAATTACTGCTCCCCAGGAGAACCATTGTGATTAAACAAGCACAGCTTTACTTGTATGAGAAATTCTACCACACGTGTCAGGTGTGCCTAAGTAATGTGCACAAAATATGTTTGTATTAAGGTTTATACCCACAGAATATACTGAGGGAAGTCATTCCCTCCCCTTTAAGAAAGGAGTATATTTTATGAAGCAGCTGCTGCAGATTATTTTTTCTAACCCAACTATTTCAGCAACCTGGTCAAGGTCAGTTCCTAGGTGAAAAAATGACATTTATGGATATGACAAACAGATTCTGTCTCAGACTTAGAGGGGAAACTTCTCATTCTACTGGATCTCTGAATATAGCAGTGAGTGTATACATATATGTATATATTTATATACACACACACTCTTAGATATATATATGTGCACACATTTTACATCTATAAATACATATATTCAAAAAAAAAACATCTTTCAGAAGTCTCTTTCTATCTCCACACCAGCATCATCTTCTCCACTATCTTCTGTGGTTGGGGCCAGAGAATTTGCTGGATAGAAGAGGGACGGGGTGCACGTGCAACAATTAACAGTCCGTGGCACTTTGCACTCTCCTGGGAGCGCAGGAATGGTCAGAAAGGGAGGTGTTTCCAAACTGCCAGGGGTTTTGTCTTTGCTCTGCTGTCACCTGCTGCGTGACCTTCAGCAAGTAACTTTTCCTGACTATAAGTTTATCCCATCAGTGAAATGAAGACAAATCTTTGTTAAGTGCTTTGAAACTCACAGTTGACAAACGGAGCATTTACCACTAAATACTAATGCTACAGTTACTTTGTTCTGTCCTCTGTTGCTGACTCCGGTGCTGGGGACAAAAGCATTGCACGGCCTGGCCCCTACCCCTCACCCTGGCCCCACAACCACTATTTTAGGTATTTATGCCTCACTTCAGTGGCCCAGAGACAGAAGCTTTGGCTCTAGGACTTGTTTCACTCTATAGCAGGGCAATGGGTCATATTAAAGTGTATTACAAAAATTATGATTTTTTTTTTTTAACTAATGCATATTGTATTCAAACTTCATTACTACTTCAACTTTTATCTGAAAATGATAATGTGAATTCAGAAATGTTACATCTCAAAGAACAAACAGCTCCAAAAGCTTAATCATCAGAGGGGTGCAAACCTGTAGATTACATGTTTTCAAGGTTAAAGCCAGTTCTATTACGATTAATGGGCTGCCAGCTGCCTCCTCGGTGTTGCATAGCTGTGTAGATGTGGTGGGGTGATGATGGGAAGTTAAACAGGAGGGGAATTATGTGATGAAGAATAACTAGAGCAATTATATCCTGAAAAATTAAAGATTGGAATATAGATGAGAAAGGTGTTTCATCATCTTTCAATACCCTTTACAAAGAAACCTTCATCCCTTTGTATCCCTCCAAATCATGCAGCCGTGCATCCAAATATTCGGTGAAATGTAGAGGGTATTTTTAACATTTATCATTCATGACAGAATAATAAATTAGATAATTTTGGCATTGGTTTATATCATGTTTGCCTTTAAAAATATTTTCATTATATCTGTGTTATGCTTGGATGACTCAGTGTAGTATGTCATGGATAGTTATTGCCATAATTGCCCTTGTTCACACAATTTTCTTTCTCAATAATCCCATATGTTCTTGGAATTCGGAGGCCATATTTCATCTTGTCAAGGGTGATTACAATACTAAATGTACCACTGACATCAGCATCTTCACCACCTTTAAGCACTGTTTAGTGCATTTTTTACCAAACAGCTTCCTTGACTGGTTGCTGATTTGCAAAGGGCAATTCCCAACAGAGCACTTCCAGGCTGCCCAGTTTACCCATACTACAGGCATTACCCATACTACAGGCATTACCCATACTACAGGCAACTGAAGTTCTCTCTACCCTTGTTATTTTCCGTTGTTACTGTACAAAAAAAGCAGGCTCCACTGGGCACTGAATGCCTTCCTTTAAGCATTCTCCAACCTGAGCATTTGCTTATCTTTACTTACAAACACAGAATAATACTTAAAACAGTTCAAGCCAAAAACCAATAAAAAAATAAAAAAAATTGAAGCACAATGAGCAACCCTGTCACTGCAAAGGCCTGGAGTTTTAGTTTGTGCTCATAATATTCTGGAGGAAAATGCACAATAAAACAAAATAAATTTTACCCTCCGGAACCGTTTCAAGTTAAGCAGCGAAGATCGAATGCTCCTTGGAAAATCTGGGCCTTATATAGTAGGATTTTGAGAACTTAAAATTCATATTATGTTGACTGCGGCATGTTTCCTTCTGGCATTTTTGTTTCATATTCTGCACAGGTCAACTAAATGTGAGCACGTCTTCTCACTTAGCCAGTCATGTGTCACTAATTTGTCATATTTTACCATCTCTGAAGGAGGAAAAAAAGGGGGAGGGGGATTATATGGGCATGTGTTCATGGAGGAAAAAGGGCAAAGCTCAGGCCTCCTACTGACCCATGGGTCTCTCATACTCTCTGCCGATGACAGCGTGGGAGGCTTTAGGATGGAGGCTTAGCATCTGTCAATATTTGCGCAGACGGCTTTCTGCAGCAGCAGCAAAGAGCATAATTATAAAAAAAAGTATCTGTGGACTATGTTTCACAATTGGTGAGCTGAGTATTGTGCATTTAGACTGTATATTATGCATTGAAATCTCAGATGTGTGGCCAGTTGAATACACTGCTAGTTTACCTATCAACCCCACGATGCAGGAGTATTTTTCAGTCTTATGTTTTTCTATGCCTAAAAGGCTACCAATATTGCCTGCTAATAACAGTGAGTCAACATACAGCATGCAAAAGGTCTCCCAGAATTGGTTCTTAAAAGCCAGACTATCAATTATTTGATGATGTTATAAATAATTTCTTATACCTTTAAACTAAGGGGCTGTCAAAGCTAGTGGCTGATTATCAGCTGGCAAAAATTGGCTTAATGTTGGGAACTCTCTAAGCAGCTTGCCTAAGTCTTTGCTGCTCTACGGTTAGGAACAGTGTTCATTAACAGCCTGAAAGAAAAAAGTTAATTAAAGCTATCACAAATTCTGTGCAGGGCCAATGATACAGAGAAGTATCACCACACAGAAGATGTACATTGTGTGGAGAAGGAAATAGTTTGAGTAAAATGTTAACACCAGCAACTAATAATTGACTAAATCAGGCTAGTGTGAAAGAGCCATCTCTGAAGACCTCACATCCAGAATGAGCTGATCGGTGCTCTGGAAATACTGACAGCCAAATCTCCTTGCAATATTCATCGTTTGAATATGGTGGTTACACATACACATATACACAGAACCTCTACTGAACAGAATAAAATTCTGACTAGATACACACATTAACTTCAGTGGGTCTTTGCAGCAAAGGCTGCTGTAGAAAGCATTGCGCTGATTTCACTTGCTCCAACCAGCTGGGGAGGCTCTGATGGTGGCTGCAGCTCCCAGCGATACCTTCTCACATCCACTTTCATCGAACTCTGATGCACCAACTGCCCACGCATCGGCAGCAGATCCCATATAAAAGCAGACATTCCCACCAGCCTCCCACGTGCCCTGAGGGAGCAAGTGTGAGGCACAGCACAGTATCACACAGCCGTTCTCACCGCGAGCCCCTGAGCATCACAGCTGCTGTAAGGTCAGCACAACCCCTCCGAGACTTTCCTGCTGCCAGCCCTGGACGGGGCCCAGCAGCACCCGGAGCGAGTTGCCGCAGCAGGAGGCATTGCCGGGCTGCACACACAGAGACATGGGGCCGGACAGGCAAGGGCAGATGGTGACCCCCCACATTTGTATCAGGAAATGCTTCATCACGATCTCATTAAATGTGCACTCCTCACGTGCAGAGCTGTGCTTTTATTCACTGTGTGTGCGTGGTATGTATCATATTTCCTGTACATCCTTTTTTCTGCCACTGCTTAGATCATCTTCAGGAGCAACCCTCCCCCAGTTAAAAACAGAGATTGCCCCACAGTAGATGGAAATTGCATCACTTACATTTTGCAGGGAAGAGCACAGCATTTCGTTCTACAGCGCTGCTGTGGAGCCAGGATGTATCACATGCCTTACGCCTCCTCTCTGCCACAGTGTAGTTGCTCCTTCTTTCCATAAGACTGTCGAGGAAGTTCCTCTCTCTCAAACCTATTAAGGGAAATGAATAATCACAGCAAAAGTCATGTCAATGCATTTATCACAGACAAAAAGCCACACCAGAGAGGGAGCACGGTCTTTCCTTTTTTTCCAGTAGGGGAGCAGGAATCACCCAGAGTGTCACAAATCTGGATTTCTGCATTCTGTTCTACAACGTAGCTGGAAAAAAGAATGTGTGAAAGCCCCTCTCTATCTGTCTGAAGGGCCTCCAGTGTACAAGGCATTTCTGTCAAAATCAGTTATTATTTACACTTACTGAATTGCCTCAGACAGGATACATTTGTGCTGCAAAATAAAATAACTCATGCTGTGCTCTGCCATCTTAAGAGCAGAGTTTATTTGGCTCAGAGTAGCCACTTAGGAGGATTTCAGTGGACAGGAAAGTGTAACATTTGTGCCATGACTTCAAGAAAGTGACTTCTATGAGTAATTTCTCTTTGAATCCATGGCAGATGAAATCAAAGGAACTTTGGAAATCAAACTTATTTTCTAGACTATCAACAGACTAGAGCTATGAAAGGAGCCGGCACTACAAACCCAGGCACTGAAGAGCTTGAAGTGCAGCACTCACTGCCTTGTGCAATTACAGCTCTCCTCCAGGGATGAGGCTCATACAACAGCAATGCATACATCTCTGACAGAAGTCTCCCCACAAAAGCTGGCACACCAAGAGGGATCTGCCTAAGGCAAATGGAAGAAACCGTGCAGCAAGGAAAACATCCTTAGTGCTGTTCCCAGGCTGAAGCAGGGCTCCCCACCTCGAAGCGGCTGCCCAGCCCTGACATGGTGCCAGGTGCCTGCTCTCCTGCAGCATCACCAGGTGCTGGACCATCCCTCGCTCACCCGCACCCCACATCCCGCTCCACTCTCCTCTTCCTTCAACTGCCAAAATCCTTCTGCAGAGCTCAGGTGTGTGCACAGAGCAAACTTCATGAAATAACAGTCTGTCTGTCCCCTCTAACTGTTGCATTAGCCATAGCTCGTAATGACAAACAACAGAACATTTCGTAGAACAACTTTTAAGAACATCTTCCCATTAAGAAAACGTTAGGTCCTATGAACACCTAACAGTTCTTTCTGCAAGAAAAATACAGTCCCTCCTGGATGTACATCAGTACGATAATTTAACATGGACAGAAATATCAGATAATTTTCTTCCTACATATCAAAGCTCTACATTTAATAGAGCTATTTTTCAGATAACAGCCTCAGTAATGGCACTACAAGAAATGCTCATTGGGAAGCTCAAAACGGCTAAACTCTAGTTTCTTTCTGTGTACTATAATTTGTGAAACATTGTACTTTTCAAGATGACAAAGTAAAAACTTAGAGATGCAGTTTAAGGAGAAAAAAGAAAAAAAGAAAAAAAAAAAAAAAAAACAACCCAGAAAACTACCATGCAAAATGAGTAATACAAAGGCAGGGCTGCAGCCTTATAGCCTTATTCTTTGTTTGGGCCAAGGGCCATAGGCAGCAACTCACTTTGTTCTGTGGAAGTGATGTACTAAGTACACGCTGCACATACACATCTTCAAACTCTCCCTGGTTCTCAACACAGTAGGATCCCAGCCAAAAACATCTGATTCCAGCCAAGAAACACCCCTGCAGAACTGTTGGGACACAGAGGATCTGCTGATGGGTCAGAGTGCACATTAACCCCATCCTCAGAGGCACAAAGCCACATGCCTGGGAGGTGAGTGCCAAAAAGAGCAATATTTACTCTTCTGCTTAATAAGAAATTCCCATAAACCACAGTAGAGTTGGTCACTGCTGTCATGTCCAAAACCACTGTTACTCCTTCGGGTTATTCCTGCCAGAAAATAATAAAATTCTCATACACAACAGTGATACTAAATCATAATAACTCCTCATCTGTATAATCAGGACCTCTCTGCTTCTGCCTGAATAAGATAACAGCATTCTATCATCCATGCTCTAACTGTTTCTAAAGCTATTTTATTTCTACCATTGATACAGTTTCAGTCAAATAGAGAGCTCCTGCCCACTGCGACTTCCAGCTAGTTGAAAAGTAGAAAAAAATATGTAAACTGTGTCTCTTCATGCCAATAAAGTTGCAACCCCTGTTAAGCTACCCTTGTTCAAGCAGCCTTCAAGAGGGAACACTGTTACAGACCTAGTAGTTTGGTAGTTGTTTGAGAACTAGGAAACTTTGTAGAAAGAAAAGCTGAAACGTTCGGTGTTTGTCCCACAGGGCTTGGTACTGGGGCCGGTTCTCTTCAACATCTTTATCAATGATCTGGACGAGGGGATCAAGTGCACCCTCAGCAAATTTGCAGACAACACCAAGTTGGGTGGGAGTGTCGACCTGCTGGAGGGTAGAGAGTCTTTCCAGAGGGATCTGGACAGGCTGGATGGATGGGCTGAGACCAACGGAATGAGGTTCAATAAGGCCAAGTGCCAGGTCCTGCACTTGGGTCACAACAACCCCAGGCAGCGCTACAGGCTGGGGGCAGAGTG
>JAOXNO010000006.1:10742648-10778718 GCA_028565335.1 Limnodromus scolopaceus | reverse complement strand
GGCAACCCCCCAAAGGCTTTAATAAAAATTTTTTTTTTTTTTTTTTTTTTTTTTTTGGAAGTCACTTGTGTAGTCACTCCCCAAACTCTTCTGTTTCACTTTTCTGGCATTATCTATTCAAGTGAAGCCAGAGCAGATGCCATAAACTATAGGCATTTATCTCCTACATGGTCTACAGGTACTGCTGCTTTTGCAGGATTAATATTGAGAGTGGCACAGGGAACAGGTTATGCTACTTCTACCTTCTGCTATTTCTTCCTACAGATGGTGGGTTTTATACAATGAAATTAATTACAAGTCAAACTGTATTTGCCTAGGATGTGTGAAGCAGCTGCTCTCTGTTTATGGTAATCAGACCCGTTCACAGGTCTTGTTACCTTCTTCATTCTTTCAAGCTGGTTACTTCCCTTCCCATAAAGACCTCTTCAGTTTAACTCCTTGGGCATTTTTTACCTGGTCTCGCCAGCACTTCCATCAGACACCGTAAATGTTCATTTCTGCAATGCCTACATCTCACTTTTTCCCTTCAACACTTGCATCTGACATTGCTCTGCCTGGCTGGGGAGTCAGGTTATGTGATAAAGAGAAAATTGCGGCTATCTATAAACCCAGGTGGTAAGTGGCTTATTTGTAAACACTCATTTACAGAAATCCATACTCGGCTCAGAGCTTTCTGAAAACATCCTCTCCAGGAGCCCGGACGGCTCTGTGAAGTAGATCCTGAAGTGCTGTGAATTGCTGTCAATTAAGTTACGGCAACTGGTGCCACCTGAGGGCCTGTCTCCGGCTGACTTCTCCGGCAGCTAATAACCAACTGCAGCTCTGCCAAGGGCTTTGATTCTGGTCCTTACCTCCCCTCTCTGCTATCTGCCCCCCCTGCTCCCTTTCGGGCTGGCTTGGCCTTTTGACAGGCCAAGCTGGTTGAAAATCACCTCTCGGTGCCTTGCTTGCTCTTCTGTTTGAATTCTGTTTGTAGGATGGATGTAGGGACTCCGAAGATACCAGTTTCTATGGAAGGTATTTTTTCCATACAGATAGATCAAAGGCACAAACCAATAGCTGGTTTGAATTTATTAATACTGTTTCCCTAACAATAATTAATATTGGAAAAATTATACTTTGTTCCAGAAGTTTCTGAAGCCCTTTGTAAGGAGGAGCACAGAAAGGCCAGTCACTGGGTCCAGTTCTCCGCTATCCTCAGCGCCATGCAATGGGCACAGGCAAGGGAAGATTAATAGACTCCTAGAATGACGATTATTTCCCCCTTTATCATTCAAAACCCAGTGGAGCACTGGAGGAATGTGGCCTCGTCCAGGCCCTGTTCAACACTTGACTCGAGGCAGGCTCTGCTTGGATGCTTCTTGCCACTATTCTCCGTTTCTCTCTCTATCTCATAGTCTGCAAGGGTGCAGGAAAAAAAGGATTTATTTATCTGAAGCAGAAAACCATTGATTCTGAGATTCCTGACATGTGGATTTACACTGCCTCACATATGCGCAGCTGTCATTTTCTGCGTTTTCATCCAAGTCACAGAACATGCTCAGACACTAGTGAGAACAGAGGGGCTGCTCCCCAATTCTGCCTTGCTCTGTCTGCAGGTCAGCGGTCTCCATAGCAACCTAAACTTGGAGCAGCACTTAAAATTGATCTTATTAATAAATTCATTGGCATTCAGGAGAAATAAAGAGGCCCCTTACTGAAGGTTATGTCAGGGCTCCTCTGACATAAGCTACCAGAAAAGCATCTTTTAATTAGCAGCTTGCCCCAAGCCAGCAATACTCCACCTTCTACTACTAGTTGGACTTGATTGCCTCCAACTGCTACCAGAGACCACGACTTTCCTGGTCTCACATTAGTCCTCCATGAACCCCAGTCAATAAGGAATTCAGTTTCACTGTTCTAGGAGCCGAGGTACCGTAATAATACGCATGACAGGAATACCTTGATGGACGTACTGGCTGATGAATGCAGTAAAACCCTTTGCATCTCAATCAAAAATTCATTCACTTCCCTTCAGCAAATGAGGAGATATCAGGAGATTTAATGACAAACCAGTAAACTGTGCCCTAATCTGTGAAAAGTATTCTCTTGGGCAGATTTGTGTGCAGTATTTACAGTGTTTACTTGCTATTCATTATTATTATAATAAATACCAATAATACTGTTGATGACAGTAGTGTTTCGGGGCTAGCAAGAACCAAGGCTGCATAAACACAAAGCAATAGCTGTTCTCCTCACTGGGATCTTCTTTTGGAAGCCGCTCTTAGGAAGAGCCTTAAGCCAGGAATCCTGTCCAAGGACCCAAATCCCTCGCTGTAGGGTAAGATTCCCAGCCGCATTCAGCACGAGGGGAAGAGGACAGAAATTTCTGGTGCTAACAGCAGTAAGCTTTGGATCAGGCCTTGACTCACACTGGTATCACTGAAAAATCCCTCTCTAATTTTTAGTAAAGAAGGAAAAGACAACATGTTAAAACAAGCAGACATAGCAGGCAGAAATGAAGAGGATAAAAGGCTTTTGTTTCGGCTCTTTCTATAGAGCATGAATAGTTCCCAAATCTATTTTGAAGCATCAAAAAATTCAGAACAAAAGAAGGAAAAAAAAAAAAGAAAAGAAAAACACCAGCCATTATATTATTCAGTGTTCCTGGAAAAAGACAGTGCTGGTTTATGATCCAAATTACAGATAAGAGCTGGCAACAAAGCAAACAGAATAAGAAATGTATTTTTATATAAGGAAAGTGGGAGAGAAAGCACGTGTTTGTTATCTTGCTCGGAGCAGCCCAGTTCTCTGTCAGAAAAGGCGACATTTACAATGAGCCTTATGAGGAAAAGTAGATAAAAGAGAAAAATAACAGACAAAAGGTGGTTGAGGGGAAAAAGAATGTTTTTCCTTCCGATCTATCTGGAAGGCCAAACTGAGGGAAGCTGCTATTCTGTGCCTACACATGTTTAACTTTATGTAAGCACAGGTTTACTAGAGGAGGCTACAGCCCTTCTCTCTCCCAAATATTGCTGCCGGGTGAAGACTACATCCTTCGAACACCGTGATGCTGAAACAGATACACGTAACCCAACTCCACCATCCAGACTCCAGTAGCATCCACCTCTATTTTCTAACACATATTTAAATCTAAATGAAGTTAAGATGCTCATGCAATGCAAAATGAAGACCTGCATGTTCCAGAATAAGAAATGGTTCTGGTTCCCACTGCAAGAAGTTTCTCACACCCCCACCTGGTAGCACCTGAACATGCAAAGCTAAGCAAAGCGCACACTGTTAGGTACCTGCAGGAGCTCTGTGCCAGTATTGAGGCTAGAACCTCAGAATAGTATCCGTTGGATCAAGTGAAAATTTACCGACATCTTTCACTGAAAGATTTGATTGCATCAAAAAGCTTGAGTAGCTGTTGGTCTTTAATAGGATACTCTTTCTGTGTGTCACTCTACTCAGGCCAAAAGGTGCCTATTACTCATTTTCAAGTGGTCTGTCTCACAGACCAAACTGTTTAGAGACCCCAATTATAGAAATATACCAAAGAGGCAAAAGTTGCCGTTTTGTTCTCCTCCAGATAAATAAATGCTATGTGATAAATGGACTGCAATAACTTAAATATTTACTATTATTACACTGGTTCTCTTTTTTCACTATTATATTGATTCCTGATAAACTTGCAACATTTTTTCTAATTTTCTAATTACTGCCATCTATAACAAGTTAGAGATTTCTCTTCTTAGAATTTACACCCTTAGGATATTTGTTGCTGATGATACCCTTTTCCTTACAGTTAAGAAGACGAATTAGACTTATATCCAGCTGAACATAAATGAGTCATATACATCGCTGTCAGAGTCTGTCTAAGGAGTGATTTGTGACTACCCTTTCTCCGCTTCTCATTCAGGCAGAAATCATTAGAAAAGATTTAATCAAGAAAGAGTAATGAACTTGAGAGAAGCTGGCCAGACAAATGGGAAAATCACTTGACTTCTGTTAAAAGATGCTGGATTTTTTGAGTTAGACACTGCATTTTTTATTAAGTTAATATAACCTCAGATGTCTATTTCAGCTGAACTCCTGTTTCCCAGCTATAAGTCAAATTGTAAGTCAGATGCAAGTCTGCTATCCTTAGAGATCTCTGTATGCACATAGGAATATATCAATACGAATACATACCTTTAAACTTGTAGATTTGAAAATCCAAGCTATTTTGGCCCTAATATCAGAATTTTTTATCTGCAACCTTGCTGCAAACTGCAAATCCAGAAGATCAGTCTTGGCTTTGAAATGTCAGGATGCCTACGAAAGCTGCCAGTACCTACACATTTGTGACTTTCTCAAAGAAATGAATCTTAAGCGGATCAAGAAGCAAGGAGAAACCACATTAACCAGCACCCACAGCAGGGCAGCCTGGGCAGTATTCATACCAGAGCAGGCACCGATTCAGGCAATGCCAGCACTACACCTTTTTATGAATGAACCCAACACCTGAGAGAGAATACCTGTTTCAAGGAGATAATTCAGGTTGGTCGATCTGATTATGTCCTTGCATGATACCAGCAGTGCTGCTCTTTTGCCTCTGGAGATGCAAGAGCTGCCCTGGTGCATTGAGGACAAGGATGCTGCCCATATAAGATCTGCTTTGAAACAGTGGAAAGAACTGAGCCTCAGGAATTTATCAGCTGTGGGCAGTTGCTATTACACCTGGCAGATAGGTCAGTCCTTAAGTAGAAAGGGCAGGTGGCCAAAACTGTGCTGAGTGACAACAAAGTTTCTGAGATGCCAAATGTTATTCAAAAGAGCTTGGTAGAGATTTTATAAAGCTAATTTCACATTTAGTAGGAATATGGACAGAGACTGGGCATTTATCTCAGAGGTGAAAAGCCAGTATTTTATCTGATAATTTACTCTGTTTGCTTTTCCGGCATCAACGTATCTCAGTGCTATATGGACCTAAGCATATTCAGTACTCTTACAGTACCCATCTCATCCTGCTTAGCCAGAAGCACTCTCTAGCTAGCTTTGGTATTCTAATTAGGAAGTTTACTGGTCAATTAAGCATTCAGGAAGGAGCATTTGATAGCTGAGTGAGGAATAATTTGGCTGCTGAGAAATGCCATTTAACATACCCTCCCACTCTATTTGTTTTCAGGAACTGGAATTTACAAAGATGTAGGCCTTGTTTGCTTCCACCTCATTTCTGCATTAGCAGCATATGCCTGGTGTAACCATTTAAGATAATCACTGAAAGTGAAGAGAATTTTTTGTGGGGAAAATAAAGACAAAAAAACAAAGACAGGATTTTTAGGGCTAATACCAAACCCCAGGTAGTCAATTAGAAAGCTACAATGGAGTGACAGAAGCTGTTCTGTCATAACTCAGCTTTAATAGTCAGAGAAATGCAACAAGGGTCCAATGCTCCTCTTGTGTAGCAGCACAGATTTAAAAATATTGGTTTTATATGAGCATTTACACAAATTGGAATCAGATACATGAGAATCATAAATAATGGCCACATTAAGGGAACTTGAAATCTACTGTGTTTCTTCCTTTAAAGTATTGGTATTTCTGGATGGTCTATAGCATGGAAATTCTGATGATAATATTCTCATAACCATGCTGAGGTTATTGTATCTTATTTGAGGAATGCCCCAAATCTCAAAAAAAACCTCCTAAAACTTGACTAGAATTCTTATCTTGCATTTGCATTATTTTTAATTTCCTTGTAACTCTTATCTTCCAGTAAAAGAGAGGAAGGTGAAGCCGAAAAAACAGGTTGTCATAAGACAGACATAATTTGACTGGCAGTTCACAGGATGAAGAATTTGGGGATTTAAAGATTTTGCTCATAGAAAGGCTACAGACATTTTGAATAAATATAATCTGTGAAATTATTCAAAGATAAAAGAATTATTAATAATATGCTACAAATAATAAAAATAACTGAATATCATCACATTTTAGCTGATGAATTCTCCAATTTGAAGCCTAATGGAGTAATTAGTTGAAAGACTTCCAACAGCTTCAATAGGATTTATGTCATGTCTTATTCTGGAACCAGATGAGACACTGACATTTAGCTACTTAACAGTAACTTCTTCAGACTGTTTGCTAAAATCTGGTCACAAATGTTCATAGTTTGCCATTCACATTGTCATTTTTAGTTGTATGAGTCAGGGGGAAGTGACTAATTGTAAAAGTATTGAATACTTAAAAAAATGGAATATTACAATAGAATATACATAGTGCCGGCTAGAAAACACTTACTCACTTCTTGGGTCTGTCATCATTTAATAAAACAAGCAATGAACTAGAAAGATGTGTATCAAATTTTGCTTCTGGTAAAAATTCCAACATTAGAGTAAACTGACCCCATACTTTCATGACTACTTTTTGTGTTTCGGTCAAACACTTGGGAAAACACTTGTTCTTGGGAAACAAGACATCCTTCAATCAGAGTTTGCTGCTGAATTCAAGTAAATAATGGGATAATCTTTTGTTCCCGTTGTTCACCGCAGTATATACTTGTGGTTCACTGGTCACCAGCAAGGAGTTCAGAGCAAGTCATTATTAAGACACCAGTTTACAGTATGTGCCATTTCACTTCAAAAAAGAAAAAAATACAAGGCCTTCATACAGAAATGCAATTTCTGAATGGAAATGTAAAAAGAGGAAGAAAAACATTTGCAAAAAGCAAGCACAGATACTGTATCTTTAGAGTATTTCTATTCCATACATGAAAAGAATTCCTTTATCTAGCTCAATCTTGTGTTTTCACATCTCCTGGTGTGAATCTTATTCTGGTTCTGTGCCACGCTGATCCATCCGCTCTCTAATGAATACATTAGGGACATTACCAGGCAATCTGGAAATACTGAGGTGAAAAAACTAATGTTTTGCAGCAAGGTATATATTCTCCAAAGCACAACCTCTTCCTTGCACTGCATTTTATCATGAAGAAAATTATGCTTCAGGACCAAAGCCTTAACTTTTTCTAAAAAAACCCATGAGTGGCACAGCAGTCCATCAGTGTTAAATGATTTACCCCACTCTGATGAATCTGTCCTGAGAACTATTTAAATGAAATGCTTCCAATAGAAATATGAAGGGTATGGCTTAAAGGCAGGACTGAAAATGTTAAAAAGGTCTCTCCAGCCCCTCTGCTGTCACTAGATTCAGAGTGAAACAAAGTGAACCAAACAAGTAGCATCAGTCTGGCAAAGAGATAATTTTCTGTCAACGAACTTTACCATTCTGTATTTGCTTAAATTCAGATGTAAAATCCATCATTTTGCCCTTTTTTTTTTTTTCCAAAAGATGTTTCCTATCAAAGTTAGTGCTTTAACTTATCTCAGACTTGCATGGTCCAAGAAAGCACACACAGACGTCGCAGTAACCAAATGCTCGGTGGTAGTTACCCTCACTCGTCACACAGTGTAAGCCTTTATTTCCAGGGCAAACTGGAAAAAAAACCCTACCTTGGTCATTTTATCCAAGCAAGATGTTACAAAACAAATATACTGGAGACTTGCCCAGTCCAGGACATTCTGAAGCAAAAAGCCAAGAGCTTACAGCCAAGAGCTGTAAAAACTTTGGAAAAGTGGGTACCTAATGTTGTTACAAAAATCTAAATAGAAACACCTCATGGAAAATAAATTCCCATCTGCCCTCTCACAACTGCAAGGCTTGTGATCCCAGTGAGAGCGATTCACCCACAGATCACATTTTGTCTCTCATAAGATACAAGCATGCAAAAAAAATTTTCAAAAAAAGTAGGAATTGAACCAAACTGCCACATTTAATGATGTCTGCTACTTACTATTCTTCCATTACCATTGGTCTCCTTCTCTTACATTTACTAATTTTATCCCTCTCTAGCACCTACTTTTAAAATGCAAATGTGCATTTTCTGCTAGAGCATCACACATTTACTCTGCATATGTACCATGTGCACATCGTACTCTACATCCTCATTTCTGCTTAGTGCCTTGCGGTGCTATTGTAATGCAACAGTAATACTTGTTGTTATACTTGGACTGTAATAATAATACCAGAATAATTACACAAGGACATTAGGAATGTATCTCTAGAAAAAATAGCTATTCGCAGTTCATTCGCAGTTTAACAGATCCCTTAATTCCCCCTAAAATCACCACTGCAGGTCAGGTAGGAAACAGAAGACAGAGAAAAAAATCTATATTAGCTCACATATTTGAGTCAAATTTATGAGTTTCATCCTCCTAACAGTCTTGTAAAATGCAGTCCCATCTACCAGCTGAAGAACTTAGAAAATCTGCCTTACTCAGGGTCACACACTTGAAAGAGTAGAGCTGAGATTTGAGCCCAGGTCTCAAGAAGGCAGGTCTTCTGCTTTCCATGAAGCAGCCCTTCACTGCCCTCATTCTGTGCGCCTTCTCCAGCCACACCAGTGCTGGGCGCCTGCTCTCAGCCAACCTTGCCCCAGCCAGGAACATGCTGCCAAGGCACACGCATGCGGGCTTTGGCTGTTGGAGTGGATATGAACGTTTCCAAACACAGGGAATTTAGAGGTGGAGGAACCCTGAAAGCAGCAGATAGTGTCTGGGGTTTTTTTTCAGGAAAAAACACAGGTAATAGGTACTTGGAAAAGATTCCTATTTGGTCACAAATGCTATGGTTTGCCTTTCCCTTCCTGGCCACACTTATGGGTCTTCCATCTGACAATGTTGGCATTTCTGGAGGTTATGGCACCCAAGTTGTCACATTATCAAAAGATCCAGAAAGGACAAAGTAGCTGTGTTAACACGTTTAGATTAATTCAGTTCCTTAATCTCCTAATGGGCTTCAAGCAATGGATGGGTTTCAATTAAAATTTTGATGGTGCCAGAGAAGCTAAATTTCAGATGTTTTATTAAAAGGAAACAGAATTGCTGACAGCTCACTTTAGTTGACAGACACTGTAAAGGAATGCATCTATTTACCTACTCAGGCTAGATTTCAATTTACATAAAACTTCAGGATTATTGTCAACATTTAAAAATCTGACTCAAGCAGAGAGAGAGAGACCTAACCCTTGTCCAAACAGTGACAAACTTGAAGAAAGATTAGAATAAACTCAACGCAATCATTGAACACTCCTCTAGCATTAAAAATTGATCAAACCCTCTTCAGGTTAAGAGTGTGATTCTCAGATTTAAATGGGTGACTGTCACCTACATCTCCAACTAGCCAGGTGGCTTAGAGTCACAAATGGAATACGTCATGGTTATTCCATTTCTTTCAAGCCCCTGCAAAACACCTGAGCAGCCCATGGGAAGCAGAGTATCAGAGTAGCAGTGGAGTTTCTCCAACTCATTCAACAGGTTCCTGCCTTTCATTTCTATTCTAAACAAAAGAAGGGGGAAAAGCACTAAAGACTGTATGTTACACTCCAAAACACGAGTATACTGAGAAGCAACCTGGAGTTAAAAAGTCGAGTGAAGTCCCTCTCAGTCCTACAAAAACCTTTGGAATAAAAGCAGAACCCTGCAAACAGCCAAATGTTAACAGAACAATCTAAAACCTATTTACTACTGGGGCAAAGAGCAAGCAGCTCCCATGCTTCCTGACATTTTGGCTGGAATGGAACCCTTCTCCCAGGCAGGCACGAGCAATCTATTATCAGCACCATGAGCTGGAGAACTTGCTGGCTCTGACTCTTTTAACTGCTCACAGCAGGGCAGCTAGGGTTTGAGCACAATGTGTAGGACAGTGTGATCTGCTCGCAAGCACTGCAAGCTGCCCAACGGTGTACTGAAAAGAGCATCGAGAGCTAGTCTCTTCATGCCTTTCATATGAGACGTGAATGGGTGGCATTATCAGGTGGTGGCACTGGACAGGCTCAGGAGCACAGGAGCTGTCACACAGCACAAGGCAGAGCATTATCTTTTTGGCCTGATTATTTTTTCTGAAGGTACTTTCCTGCAATTATATAGACATTTCAGCACAATATACAAGCAGAGAATCATTCCTCATTTACAGAAGGATAAAAGGTGTTTGATCGCTATCTCCATATGCTAATTAGACCCCATTCAATAAGCAGCATGGGTACTTCGTGATTTTTGCTTAAACTGAATTCAAGCCTAACCTGTGTAGGTACTTTATAACAAGCTGCTGAGTATTTAGCTGTATCTTTATGCAGCCAGGTTCAATTTTTTCATGCCACTGCACTAAGCATCACAAGGTCTAAAGGATTTGAACGGCTAAATCCTGCTTTCATAAGCGACTAGACAGCTGGAAGCCCAAGTAGCAAAAGGCACTGAACAGGCTCTAAAGTCTAAATCACATAGGCACGGACATTAAAATATACTTAACTTAAATGCAAATGGGTACCCAGCAAAATGTTCAAAAAGCAACTATAGTCCAACTTCTACTTTGAAAGGGTGTTTTTGAAGATAGAGGTATGTGGTTTGGGCCCCATGTCATTTAATGATGTGACTTAGACTTCTAAATCAGAAAGCCAGAAGCTTTCACAAATGTTTCCTTTTTTCTTTCTGTAAAATGCAATTTATAAAAATGTTTGGGGGGGTGTTTCTAACATAACAGGTGTCACCTATTTAAGTTTTTAATGTCTTATGTCTTTACAGGGTTGCACACAGCTATAGGTAGGTAGCAACAAACTTCTCTTTATCACAGATTTTCATGCAATATTTTTATATGCTCTTGCATTTGAATTTAGTCTCTAAAACAGCAATGGTCAAATTATTTTCAGTATTCTCTTTGAATCCTGGCAAAAGGAAAAGAAATCTCATTCAAATCAAAATGTTTTTTATTGTCCATTAATTTGTATGACCAAAACCTATAGCAACTAATTTCCCAGATTAAACTGATAAATTAAGATTGCTTCACTAGAATACTGACTATTGCAAAAACAGGCACTAAGGAAAAGACATTTAGTGAGGTGAAAGAAATCTCCATTTTAGCAACATTTTCACAGCTCCTTTCCTTTCACATTCCTTCAGAATGAGCTGACAGTTATCAGAATCCGAGATAAAGATATATGATGTTTAGAAAAGGCATCTAAGTTATTATTCCAGAGAATGAGCAGAGTAAGTGTGTTATCAATCCTGGGTTCTTAGGCCAACTTAATTGCTGTCAGTAAATCAGTAATTATTTATGTAGCTTCCTTACAGTGAATAACTAAAGGATTGAAATTATTTATCACACAGTTGCTCTGCAGAGTAAATTCAATAATTATTTTTTTGCTAAAATATACTGTACGAGGGTACATTTACTTGGGGAACTTCTGTTGTCATATAGCACACTATGGTACATTGTAGTCTATGTTCAGCACAATATTTCGAGTGAAATTGTTAGTTACCAACCAGCCCCTGTCAATATGAATTCATCTCCTCCTCGCATGAACTAGGCAGAACAAATATATATATAAAGCTGTTCGTATTTAGTACATTGCAAACCAGTAGGGATAGGTTTCACTTTAAATTAGAAGGAAAATGAAGCTTTAATTGGAGAGGTCAGAAAGTGGCTTGGATTCATTTACCAGTCAGAAAATCTTGGCAAGCTTTCTGAATTACTACAACCATGCTGGCTCCGGCATCATTTGGCTGAAGTCTGCTGCAGCCAGTCTGAGGGTTCCCAGTCACTTTGCATTCGTGGGAGAGCCGAGGTCCAGCATCACACAGTATCCCCCCACGAAATTTTGTATACAACAAAACCTGGTTTACAGCGTTCACTGTAGCAGTCACCATCACCTACTTTCATGGTTAGAACATCTTGTCCAAGGTTGGAGCCAGTTTCTACTGAGATGGGTGTATTTTCTATCTCTATTTACTTGCCACCAGCAGCAGCCAGAACAAAACTGAAGGATCTGTTAATCTGACAAGTTTGCCATATACTGGATTAAATTCAGAGCGCTTGAATAGTATCAAGAACAAACTGTTGGTATTATTCAAAAGTTCTCAGGCTGGGGATATTCATGCAAGCCAGAGTATCAAAAATAATGGAAAATTCAGCAGGATTAAATATATATATTTTTTTTAATGTTATGGCACTAAAACCCATTTCCAAACTTATTAATTTGAGCAGACATATGAAATAAGGAAAACTCCAGAGGGGCAAAGGCTGAAGGTGATACAAAATTGAATGGGCTTTTTTGGGCAGATGAATTAAATAGACTGTAACAAGAATCTGTTATAAGAACCTGTAACAAGAACCTGCAACAATTCAGATAGCCAAGATGACCATTTTTTTGCAATCCCAATTTTGAAGCTATTTAATAGAAAAGAAAATCACATCAGAAACTTGAATGGGTTCAAATCACTGAAGGAGGTCGAAGTAACTTTAGCGTTATTGCTTACCCACCTGGATGTCCTTAGAGATGTATCTGGGAGAAAGGCATGGCTGTACTACAGGTATGTGTACAGAACTACTGACCTGGTCCTATCTGGCTCTTCTATTAAAAAAATAACATTTTCTAATTGCAAAAGAACTTCCTGGAGACTATACAGACATGAAGTACATCAAAAACCATAATGACACTTAATGGAATGTCCAGAGTAATATGCAAATTTCCAGTAATAAAGACTTTACAAGTAGGGTGAACATCTATGAATAAATGGCTGTAAGAAGTATAACAATCTAGAAGCTTTGAAGACATGGACAAACCTTCTTATTAGCTCTAAGTCTGCAGCAGTGATTTTCCAATCTGTCTAAAACCTCTCCAAGCTTTTAGTTAAAGAGACTCCCTGTTGTCCTTCTTTTCAAACATGCAGTTTATTCCAGTCAAAAGAGGCCAGGAACTCCTGAAGATAGTCTGCCAGAACCCAGAATTGCTGCACGAACTGCAAAAGGCCTGCCATTTACTTTGATTTTGCTACTCATTGTGAAGAAAGTATTAGAAGGCATTAGTTATGCTCTGCAATCATGGAAGCTATTTTCCAGCCAGGATTTAGGAAATCAGCAGCATCTTGCAGAAGCCAAGCTGGCATAGCTCTTGGGAAGGCTTCCTGAAGGCCATCTACATGGAGGGGGGAGGGAAGGAATCTGCAGAATATCATCTGGATCTGATTAAGGAATTTAGATGTGGCAATAAATGAATAATAACCACTACAGAACATAGTAAATGAATAATTCTGCTCTGTGCAAAATCCTCTGTCTGTCTGTTAAACATTTAAACACTATGTACTTTTAATTTACATTTAAATTAAACTGGAGTCATTCAGTTCTGAGGCAAACATCCATGAAAGTTGTTGAAAGAGTTTGCAGTACTTCCAAATGCAAGATAATAATAGTATTGTCTTGCAGAAGTACTACATGTTCCTGGAAATGGCAACCGACTGTGATTTCTTTAGTGATCTAATTGGTATGCCATTGCCTCTATTATTTCATTTTGCTCAGTAGGAGCATAACCAGATGCTGGGTTTTCAGAACAGAAAAATGACGCATTAGATGTGTGAAAGTGAAGGGTTGGAACCATGAAAAAACCCAATTCCTCCAGGAATTGGTGAGAGCTCAGATCAGAGAAATTAAAGAAAAAGTTAAATGATACATGTAGAACTGTTGTGTTTGAGGTACAAGCCTTGGGAACCATACTACAGCCCAGTCAAAACTGGGCTGGTTTTAAGATTCATTACAAACTGGAAAGTCAAAAGAGGTTAAAAATGTGGGGGGGGAAAAAATGTCTTCATTATGTTCAAGGCAACAATGTCCATTTTCATATAAAATAAAGCTCCTGAATGGCTATACATTGAGAATAACGTGAAAAATTCTATGGCATCACACAGAAAGGTTCTCAAGTACAACTGAAGATTAAGCCTACTCACAGAAATACATTTGGTAGTAACTGGGAGTAAAGCAAGAATTGAACCCCTGGATCTGTTACTGTCTGTATCCTGCTACAAAGAGCAACACATGCACGCTTCCAAGGTAGGTTACCTCAGCTAACTACTACCACGGCTCCCACAGTCTTGGGAGGTCACCAACACATACCATGGACTTCTGGAAATTTCCTACTTCAATGTTTATTTCAATGCTTACACATGAGTTCACTTTGCGATTTCATTAGCTCAAAGAAACAAGGATTCTTCCACAGTAAGTATATAACATCAATGTCTATCTGCAATTCTGAGTAGGAGCTATAATCCAAGGGCTGCAGGGCCAGGAGAGACGCATTGCTTCTCTGTTATCAGCTGGCCCTGAACAAACCTGTTGCCTTTCAGCTACCAGGAGGCAAGAGAAACTACTCTGTGGCCATGTATAGCACCCGGTCCATATTTCACACATACCCAGCTTCAGGACTGTAGCTAAATTCAGATTAATAGCTAAACTAAAGAAGCAGAGCAAGAGGGAAGAGGGAAATGTATACACATTATTTTAATAAGCATCTGTGGCTGCAAATCTAATCAAAATAATTATAAATACTGGTGAATATGCACAGCAGAAAACAGAATGATCAAATGCAAAGAACGATTCCACATCCTACCTGCTGCTGGGAGGAAAGGGCTGCAGGAAACTGGCTGCTGTGATCACTGGGTCTGCTTTTACCTTATAACTCAAGATCTAGAGCTGCACTAAAGCATCTCACATTAGCGCAGGCTAGATAGTTAACTCATTTAACTGACATTTTACCTTAATTTCTTTGCTACAAGATCAGCTCCTATTGTTCCTCTGTGCCATCTGCAAGAACAAAATGTTATCTTGTCTTAATTTTAATTATTGTAAGAAGTCCATTCATGGTATAAATTCTGGCAAAATTTCAGATCTTTGCAGAAGACCAGAACAACGCTTACGGCCAAGTTAAATCTCACTTAAACTTGGTGAAGTTTTGCATTGGATTTAACTTTGGCACAGACAGTGTGCTACACCCTCTGTTCAGAGCAGACATACATTGCATGGGATTCTACGCTGCTGCCCAAATCTCTCCTATCTCATAGAATGGATCAGTTTTCATATCTAAGATATATACTCTCATATCATAAACTTTAAAAAAAGTCGATTCTGGAATAAGCATAACAATTCTGGCTGCTCATTTACTCTGTAATCACGCACAACACAGGATGAATACCTAATGAGGCTATGCAGATGTGGGGAAACTGGCAGGGCAGTGATGTGATTATTAGCTGGCTGCTGGTAATCCCTGCAATGTAATCAGCAGTGAGAACTGCTGCAGATGAGCTGCTAAGGCACCCATTTTATGGAATGGTGTTGGTGGGCTCCTGTTGTGGTTTTGTATAGATTTTCTAATGGGAATTTTTAGTCATTCAAGGTGAGAGTCTGATCTGTTGACTGCTGTGATTCTTGACAGTTGGAGCAGCTCAGCATCCTCTTTCAAGCCCCACCTGCCTTATGTAGCACCAGTACTCCTCAGCTTGAATTATAGCTTAGTCACCTAGAAGAGACCCTCCTGGTGCCATTACTGGTCCCAGCAGCAGTCCTTGCAAACCATTGTGTTTATTACAAGGTAATTTATGTAACTATTTTCTTTTATTTTTTGCTTCTCTGCACCCCGGTCAGCCAATGAACTGAACTTAATCACAAAGAAAGCAGTGTTTGTGGATTATCTGTAAAGTTTAAACCAATGTATCTAAAGTGGTGCCAAAAGCTGTACAGACAGGCTAGTATTGGTGTAACTGGATGCTTTTGAATATTAAACCCGCTCCTATTCAGTGTAAGCAAACCCAGAGATTGGAACTCTTCACATGGAACTAAGTGGCAAACAAGCCCTGTGAACTGTGTGAACTTTGCCCATCTGAATATGCACCAAAGCTGCTCCAGAGCAACTTTCCCACTAGCGTTCAGATAACAGTCATGAACATACCCAGAAGTTATAGCCATGCTAACTCTTCAATGAACTCGTCTCTCCTGCTTGTGGGCTTACCCACAGGTGAACATGCATTCTCTCAGAGAAACTTACAGGTTTTATGAAAATTTTTATTCAAGTCACATAAGCTAGAACAATCTCAGCAAGAAATAAAACCTGATGGTAGGTGAAGGCTTGCAATGTGCTAGATCATGTAAATTGCTTAAACTACTATGATTAGCAAATAAATCTATACACAATTCAAAGCATACTTTCAGACAATTCACCAAGGGCTATAATCACACACCGAGGTACTCAGTAAGTTCCAGTCTGATCTGTTCAGGGCCTTCTACAAAGAACATTATCATGTTATCTAAGCCATATTCTTTTACTTATCAGTCCTAAAGCTCTTTTTCTTCCAAATCCAATTCTCAGAGTTATAAGGGTTCCCCTCTTTTTCTCCACCTGCAATTCTAGTGTAATAAAATGTATTTTATTTGATCAATATCAAGAAACACACTTTTCTATGTACTGCAAAACAGGAAGGAATGCTATTCCCAGGTGCATTATTCCAAAATGCAAAGCATTAAGCTAAATCTATGTATTTCTTAATTTAAAAACATAACTAATCCATTTGCATGTGTAGGTACCTATGCAACCAAATGCACATTTTAGCCTAAATAATCAGGAAGTCATCACATTTCCAGGCATGTCAGGGAAGAGTTTGTGAACAGATACAAACAGGACTTACCCACAAGAGCCCTGAAAAACTCAGTGGGATAAAAAGCTTGCACAATACGAAAACATCACTGCAGGTTACCTCTAAATTGTCTGAAAGTCTAGTGCACAATACGGCCACAGTACAGAGAATTAAACCGATTTGAGCCTCAGCCTGCTTTTTTGATGGAGGCAGTCAGCTCTATCTGTTCAAAGAGAACAGTTGGTTTAGGGTATCATATTGACATTTACAAAGAAGCTGTTTAACCTTGGCTTATGACATTCATATGTAAATCTAAACAGCAGAATTGTTTCTGATCACATTTCAGGCACTTGATGCAATCAACAGTATTTCTTTCTTACAGATTCTCAAAATAAAACAAAAAAAGAAAGAAAAAAAAGACAAACCTCATGATACCTCACAGGACACCATTTGGTTCATACTTGGCTTCCCCATGAAGAAGTGACAAAAGGTTCATCTAAATGACATTTTCTGATCAGATGTTAGCGATTACATTTTGATGGAGGAGAGGCAAAGGACATAGAGATATGCACAGGACAGGGAAGATGCATGGCTGGATGTTGCACAAAGGAAAGAAGGGGTTTACTAGAACTGAGGATGTATATTTAGCAGCAAACCCAGTTCTCTGCACGCTAATATAGTGATGCAAAGCATGATACTAAACACTCAGCATTGCTTTATAATTTAAGTAGCAAAATTTTATTTCTACAAGTTGTCTGATATGGAAAAAAGAAGTTCATTATCTCTAAAATATGAGCTTTGCCCAAGACAAATCATCTGGGAAAAAAAGCAAACAAACCCAATTTTCTGATGGACAAAAAGACAATGTGTTTATGTTTCAGATTTGGCAATTTTGTTCTCCCTCCTTCAATTATCCATAATCCTCCTCCCACCCTTCAAGATAAATGGAAGCTTTTGATATTGCTAAGATTTATGTTTATACTTGGTCTCCAGGGTAGAGAGGCACCTGTAGCCCCGACAAACATCTCCAGGCCTCACTAATCAGTGCTTTTGTTTTCTTTACAGCAAATTTAATACTAAGGTCGAAGGGAGAGTCACGGAGACTGATGACCTCTGTTTAATGACAAATAGGAACAACATCAGGAGTATCAGCAGAGGCTGCTCCTCACTGATTAAACAACATGCTCTGAGCCCAGCTGAGATAGCTCATTTGTAAGGGTGAGAGGTGAATCCAGCTTTCATGTCCATTTAGTTTTTGATATGTCTACCTAGCCTAAGAGCACAAGCTCCAATTAGTGACATCAATCATCTATCCGTCTACTATTATTTCACAACAACCCCCTCATTTTTGATAAACCACAGAACAGTCCTAGCTGGTAGCAAATAGATTGTCCTTTTCACATTTAGAGTATGACTTCAAAATAATATTTGTTGTAGGCAAGAAGCATTTTTGACAGATATACCTGATAAATGATCTGGGGGGAAAACAAAAGTTTTAACTGTTGAGAATAAAGTGCTGAATCTATTAATGAAAATGGGCTTTGACGAATATAATCATTATATATGAAACAAAGGTGCCTAACAAGAAATGAAGAATAGAGCGAACACTAACTGATAGAGCTGAAAGACTGCTGTAACTAAAGATAGCTGATCCTAAAGGACTGAGTGGCTTTTCTTTACCAATATGGTTTTGAACAATTCTGGAGAGAACAGCACTGAAAATTTAAAAAAAATCAAGTTCCTCAGATTTTGTTATAAAACCTATCCCTTAACTTGGACCATAGGCATTTGTGTTTATTATAGCCACTTCAAATGGTATTTACAATTTAGTATGTTTTCCCTTTTCTTCCCTTTCCTTCACTCCAAAATAGAATAAAAGATATCTGGAACACGTGTTATCCATTGAGAAGCACCATTTATATTCACTGATAAATTCTACATAATTTTATCATACTCTAATATTATTTCCATTAAGTTAAAAATTTGCAAGACAAAGCCCTCAGCTCCCACTCAATCTGATTTGCACTGGAGGAAACCCTGAATAACTTACACCACAATAAAACATACATCAATCTGAAAAATATGTTATTCAGTGAAAATGTAATTTATATTTTTTTACTTGGGGAATCAGTACGCAATAAGCAAAGCAGTTACTCCACAGTCCTTGCTGTCTGAACACAAAAATATGCAAAGTGCACAGTAAGAGAGCCCCTACTGGAAGCTAATGAGTTTACTTGTTACTGCAAATTCATGCCATCACATTTTTTGTAGACCAGCCAGGAGAAACGCTTCATGATATGGGCTTATAATAAAATGCCCTAGTGTGTATTACTGAAAACTTAGGAAACCTGCAATCACAACTGTGCAGATTATCTAAACAAACAAGCACATTGTGTTTTTAAAAAGCAGTGGTTCTCTCCAGATCTTCTAGTGTATTCCATACTGTTCCTCTGAACTCTTCAATTTAGAGACAAGTGGTTAGACTGGCTGAGAAACAACGTGCCTCTCCTTCCCCTTCCCACTGTCACCTACACACAGGGATGTGTATGCTGGCATGTTCCTCTCAGGGACAAAGTTCCTCCGCTCAATGAAGTAGTTAGCATTTCTTCTTCCTTTTTCCACTAAAACAAAAATGCCTTATCTCCTGGGTTTTTATTGATCTTATTTTTCAAATAATTCACCCACACATTAATTATTTTGAAATAATCTAAATGCAGACCCCTTTGGTTTTCTTGATTTACTTCTTTGAGAACTACAAATATTAATATGGTGCACTTTAGTCTTATTCATAAGCTCCTAAAGTATAATACCAAACTCTAATGAAACTCCAAAAAAACAGTTGTCAGGCCTCAAAAAGGGAAACCTTGCTGGACCTTGGCTGAAAGTCTGGCATCAGACTGCTAAAGATCCTACAGGGAATGCCAGATGATGTCCCTCCTGCCTACTCAGTCTTAACCTTCAGGTCTCCTGCACAGTGTTGGATCTGTGCTCCTCCCTTAATGACAGAAGGGCTCATAATCACGTTAGAAAGTGAGGGCTGAGGAAGCCCATTATAAAGCACAAACCACCATTCACTGCTGCACATCATCTCTTGGTAACTAATGCAAATGAGTCCCCAAAGATGTATTTACTGAACCAGGCAGCTGTACAGGAAAAGAAATGGCAGCTTATAGCTTCTGCCCGTGGGTGATGGTAAAAAAGAGCTGCTTTTCATAATTATATTAGTGCAGATCTAAAAGAGAGGAGAAGAAAAATGGTTCTTTGCTAAGGTTTAAAACCAGAGATTTTAAACCTTTTCCCATCATGATGCTTGGCAATAAGCCAGACTAACAAGAAGTGGTACCTAATTCTCTGTAATGCCACTTTGTATCAATGGCATTTCTTTAAAACAGACAGGGTCATCAAAATGTAGTTCATCAAATCAATGTAATTAAAAAAGTGGCAAAATATTATAACCCATTATGCACAAAGTAACCAGGACTGTATGCCTGAACACAGCTCTTTTGCAGCGTGTGGCATGCAAACAGCATGGTGGCATGCAGCCCTGTGTTATAAGACTTAGTGGACCTCAAAGCAAAGTCTTTGCTTGGCTATTTTCCATCCCCAGAACAAAGTGTAAGGAGGTACACGGGGAAGAGGGCCTTTGCTCTTTGTGTATTCACCATCTCTACTTGCTCTGTGTCAGAGCACTTGAGCTAAGTGGACTAAATCCTCTGTGCACCACTTTCAGCGCTGCAGCTTCACTGCCTGGTGCAGACAAGATGCAGCTGTTAGCTGTTAGCCCTCTTATATGACTAGGTTTCTAAGGGTGGAAAAGTCACGTCTTGCTGTAAATAAAAGGGGCAACATAAATCTTAGTGAAACATGTAAGGACTGAAAATTAAAGGGTTGCATATGTCATTGCTTTAACACAAATATAATGATCATAAATTATTTTCATGTATCTTTCAAAAGTGCTTTTCATCTTCTTATCTCCAAAGTGGTTTATGACCACCGATTCTGATTGTATGAAGCATTTGAACTAACGCTTGGCTTTCAGCACATTTCAGCTCACCTGAAATCAGCACAGCCCTTTAGGACATAGCTAATGTTCACTGAGGCTGGATTAGACTGAAAACCTTCAGTGCTTGAGATCATTGGACCACTGCTAAGACGCTGAACATAATACAGAGGGTGTGGGAAAAGAACAGAGACTGGATGATGCACAGAACTGGCTAGTGCTCCGCAAGTATTTCTCAGCTGGGGTTTCACTGGACTTTTTCCTTATGAATTTTCTAAATAAATTCCTACTTCTCTGAGCCTATTCCTTGCAGGAACCTGGCAAGATAAACAGCTTAATGCATGGCCTCTAACAAGTCTGTGTCAAAGGGTTTAGAAAGCTTCTAGACTTGTACAATTTAGAAGAACAAATAAAACACATAACCCATACACAATGTCTAAGCTAATTCGGAGAGAAAAATGCAAAAACTATTATTTGACATAAGTGTTTAATGTCCTTAACACATCAGTGCCAGCATTCAACATTTACTTGCTTTTTTTTTTCCTCTTGAAGTATGGCTTCAGCAAATGCTAGAAACCATCTGTGGATCACGATTACATCAAATTATTTTACTGAGTAAACACTGGGTCAATCCATTTTCCAAAAATGTCAACAGAAATTTTTCACGTTTCTTTCAGAGAGTACCAGGCTGATTCTAAAGCAATTATAGTCATGACAATGATGCTCCAACTGTATCTCATATTTTTCTTTATATTTTTAGCAGCAGTTCAACTGAAAAAATCTGAAAAATCCCCCAGGGCAACTTCAAATAGTCCTCTTCTGACCTTATTTTGCCAAACTTAATTAAAAACAGAAAGCAAACTGTTACTAACTTTCATATTGGTTTTTGTTCTTGTCATGTACTAACTTAAAGACAAAAGGAAGTTGACACTTTAGCAATCTATAAATCCTAACTCACTTCATCAACAAATGCTTCAAAGTCCCACAGTTGATTTGAGAGTAGATTCAGAATGAGTGATAAGGTCTGTGTGTCATTTCCATTTTAACAACAGCTTTGTCTACTGTTTTTTAATGTATTTTGGGGAAATTCATTCTCTGAACTACTTCTATAACTAGTTTTCCCTTCTTTTCCCCAGCTGTTTCCATTCAGATCCACCGCAATTCTCTTGACTTCACTAGCAGAAGAAACCCAGGCTTTTAAGCTATAGGATGGTAATTTTGGAAGTCTCAGTCTCTGAACGTAGCAGGTGGGAAATAATTTTTGAGTGCATGAGTGAGAAGTATTGCTCAAGAAAACTACAGGGGAAACCCTGAGGAAACCTGAAGACGTTTTTGAATAGGAACTTTTGCTGATGGACACATCCAAGACAGATGTCTGAATTTGGCACACTGAACTATACAGATGGCAGACAGAGCCCTCAGGTGCAAGGAATTGCTTCTTCCCTAACGTAATGCTGGACACAGAATCGCACCGTTATTTATAATGTAAGTAATGTCTTCTCAAAACAGGCCGAGGAAACCAGATCTACCTACTGTGGGAGTAATTGGTATGCATTATAAAGAAAAAAAAAAGCACACGTTTAAAATATAATTTCAGCTATCCTATAGCTCTTGTCTCAGGGGAAGAAAATTCTAAGACTTACATTCAATTTTCCCTTATTTTGAGGAATGCCTCATTTTGGTTTCAAAATTATTTGCAGCCCATATTAATCTGGTGAGCTCTCAGTTTTATTGCTAAAATGTAGTGACACTAGAAATAGCCAGGAAACTGCATTTCGTATGTTCCAGTAGAAAGAAACGGATGGGAAGTTTCCTTAAGTTTCATATCTCATATTTTCTGTTTTCAATTCAGTTTTATAGGCATTTAATTTTGACTGTTGTTTAATTGATTTAATTAATACTTTCCCTTCTTTCCTTTTGAACATACCTTAACTTTTTCTAAAGTGCCAAAGTTCAGTTTTATTCATTGTGAGCCTGGCTACTTCAAAGTTTTAAGGTCTTGTGGACACATCTTGGAACATTATCAAAAAAGTTTATGCAGGGAAGACAGCTGAAAATTTGTTGTTGCAGTTACTGGTGTATGACTGACACAATGCAACATACTCAGCATACGAAAAAGAAGGGAAAAAGCCTAGTAATTGCAATCACAAGATAAATTGATAAAGGTATTCTGTCCTTGTACATTCAAGACACCTTTCTTACTATTGCTCAGTATTTGGCAAGCAGAGCATATACTTAGCTGAGAAAACAGTGTTTAGCCACAGAGTATTGCATTTTCACATCACTTGTTTTCCAATAATTTCTCTAATAATATATTTGAATTATGATGGAGTAAGAATTTAAACTGCAAAAGCGAACCCTGAACAAGTCCATGACAACACTCCTGTTTGGGATGATGACCACTTTATTCTGCTTGAGCTGAGTCCACTTCTCAAGCACATACCTGAATTTAAATATCTGCCATGCAGAGATCAGAATTTGTGGCTGAGATTCCCCTTACAGTCAAGGGAAAGAAACCAGCATTTGTTATCTCAGCCTCACATGGACCTCTGAGGTGTGCCAGGGGAATCACGCATGAGGAATGCCTCTTTCTTGCCACTGACTACTTAGGCGACTAGATGCAAATTCAGATGCAAGCTCCTATACTGTCACACATTTATAATTAGGTGACATGAAGCCTACCAGGGAGCCTGTAGACAAAATTATTCAGGAACAGTTGTCTCTCGACAAAAAATGCTAAAGGCATAGTCCTGAGATCTGGGAATAATTAGAGAAGGAATTGCCCTTGTTCAAAATCTGCTCCAAGTTTTATATTATTTATATTTATACTCCCATGACACTCTGGGAGTTTAAAGGTACATCCTTGCACTTGCAGTACCATAAAACCATCCTCTGATGAAAATGCAGGAAATGTTAATGTCTTTTATGATTTACATGACTGCAAGACAGAGAAAAATGCCCGGGACAAGGATCATCTTTCTGTAATGGGTTGGAACTGGCCTCTCCTAAACTAATCTTGGAGAGAATGGGTGAATTACTCAAATAATTCCTTTCTAAATGAGGTTTTCTAGTATATAATATTTTATTGAAAAAAATACAGGCAAATTTCTTACCTTTATCCATTTGGGACTAAGCTCTTTATTACTTCTTTAGAGACATTTAGAATATAGCTGTTATACACAAAATCCCTTTCTCGCTATGTTGGCAGTTTAAGAGGATCAGAAAAAAGCAACAAATAATTTACTCCCAGTTTAATGCTTCTTTAAATGGCCAGAAAAGAGTTTCAGTGCAAACTGCAGTCAGATCTATTGCTAGTATCCTGCAGCACATCATGAAAGAAGACATAACTAAGATTAAAAATAATAATAATAAAAATAATCCATGGAAAAGAAACCATCTAAAGTTGTAATTCAGTAGCGGGCACAGAAAACGCATTCCCTACCTGAGACCAGTAATGAGTCATCTAAGCAACTTGAAATGAAAAGCATATAGAAGAGATATTGAAAAAAAGAGAAGAATTTAGAATCCAAAAATAAATAAAGAAGATGATTCCAGGCAGGCAAATACTTCAGTAGATTACTGGAAAAGATAGGATTAACATCAATCTTATCTCCGAAGCAGAGGAGTTAAAAGTACATCTGAGAATCTGCTGGTGTTATCAGTAAAAAATCCATGCTAAATGACAGACAGGGGATTCAAAACAGATCTCTTTTTTTTCTTTCTTTTTCAGATAAGGAGGATCTGAAAACAAACAATAATAACTCAAAGGTGCAAAAACATGGATGAGTAGAAAGGTGAAAATACAAAAAAGAATTCAGGTCTCCATGAAAAATACGTCTATATGCAGGCTTCATTTCACACCAATTTTAGAAATTAAGATTAAGATGTGGGATGCAGGGTCACAGCATTCCGGGTGCTTTGAAGCAATATACTGAATTGCATTGTAGGTCATATTCCTCCAGAGAAAAGACAGAAAGTCATCTTCAAAAACGAGACAGAGCATATGAGAAATATAGGCTAAAGATATCACAGTAAATAGGCAAGAAATGCATAGTTAAAAAAAAGGGACTATTGGTGAACATTAATGTGTACACGTTACAGCCTACATGACAGTGCCAGGGGAGGGAAAGCAACACTCATGGCTAATTGAAACTAGATGTGGACACATGTGTGACATACATGTTCTGCAAATTGCAGTAGGTGTAGCCAGAAGATCCTGCCTTAACCCGCCAGGGAGGGAGGGGATGTCAGTAAATTCCAAACCTAAATGCAGGTCCAGACCTCCGATAGCACAGGCCCAGGGTCCAGGACACTTTTTATGTTGAAGAAAATTAGAAAAGATTCCGATCATAAGAAAATCAAGATAATGAGAATAGCCAATAACTAAGAGAACAAGAGGTGCCCTTCTGAGACTGCATAACATTTAAATTCAGAGAAGAAAAGGATTCCCAGATGGTGAAATATCAAGGGAAATTGGTCCGTCTGTAGAAAAAAGAGAATGAACAATGTGTCAGACAATGGCTTTTCTAAAGGTACAATTTTAATTAGATCAGAAAGCAGTATGGTACATTGTATGACAGATTTCCTAACATCTATCTACGACAGATCCATTTAAATACGCCAGTTGATGTGATGCTGCAACGTGACAGCACCCACCCAGCGCAGCCCCACGCGGCGAGGGCTCCTCTCTGGCACTGGTGGGAAGCGGAGTGACTGAAGCATTTGTTCACCGTGGGCAAAGTCCTTCTTCCACAAGCCAAGGTGCTGCAGTGTAGACAACTAACAGACATTGCGAGAAGTCTTTGCAGGACCCCACAAGAAGGAATGGTGGCTTCATCCAGCTGTAATGTTTGGAGAGAGCCAAGAGGAAATGAGGGATGAGTGACTGAGAAAGGCAATGGGCCTCTGTGTCTTGAAGTCTTTTGGTGCAGAGTCATAACATAAGTAAAGATCTGATTTAATCTAACTCAAGATACTGAGCTCAATAAAAGAGTAATAGAGTGACATTCTAAAGCCTGATTTGCAGCAGCTGAGGCCATGAGATCTCAGGATCCCTCAGGCCCGAAAATCTATGAGGAAATAATAAGTTCAGCACAAAGGTGGCAATGGCAGAGAAAGACTCACAGGAAGTGGTTTTAGCCATGAGAACTGACGCTGGAAACATATTACCTAATGATCTTATGTAGGAAAGAAGTAAAATGGGAAGAGAGACTGGAAGTTGTGGGAAGAGACAACAGAGAAAGATCAACCTGCCATGGGCTTTTTATGTAATTATATTAGATGGGTCAGAAAGGTCTCTAAAAGACAGTTCAGTTCATTTGTCTCAGACAGAATCAAGAATGGCTGATTTACAAATGAGAAACAGTAGGACAGAAACATTTCTGATTTTTTTAAATCACTTTCCAAATTTGCAACACAATTTTTGAATGAACTTTTCTGCTGTAATCAAGGGGATCACTTCTAGGGACTAGGGCCAAATTTGCAAACCTCTGGATACCTAAAGATGAACACACATGTCTAGCTGGGTTTGCAGAAGCTCCTAAGTAAGTCAGGTAGACAGAATGTCAATGAGGAGTTAGTCTGCTAACACACTTTGGCACTCAGCAAATGTCACTCAGTGCCTTATCTGAGCCTTTGGGTGCTTAAACAAGTGGCTACTACAGCCAGAGACGAGCCTGCAGGAGAGGAGAGCCAAACAGACTGTATCCTATGACCTTATATTACACTGTTTGAATTTCACCCACAGCTCTGGATAACTCACGATGGTGAAGTGAGTAGTACGATGACCCTGAAAGGTTGTCAGTAATATAGACCAAAGCAATTCAACATCTAGAACAGCATATACATTTTTGCAACAGACAAGTGAAGTCTTGGTGGAAAAACAGAGAACAGTTGACTGGTGCAACAAAAAAGAGCCCTTATACTTAAATTATAACATTCTATAATCATTGTATTACATAGACTGCATATACATACACACGCACATAAATCAGACAGAAATTACTGTTGTACCAGCTCCATTACGAAGTCCAAATGTTCAGATTAACTTTCTATACTGCAAAAATGTAGTGTCACAAGTGGCACCTCCTAAAAGTTCTGTATTACTCTTAATATTCTACAAAAATCTGTTTGAACACAGGTATGTGGTGATAGTTCCTGACTAGACCTCCAGCCAAAATCATTAAAAACTGTGAATATTTCTATTTTAACTCATAAACTATAACCTCAAAGACATCCTTACAGGCATTAAGATTTTATTATACCTGTACAGAATATGTAAGTTTATCTATGACATACAGTGGTAATTTATAGCAAATTGGGAAGAAGGATAGCAAACATCCTAAAATAACAATTTCTGCAGAAGTACTTCTAATCAACTTCAAAATTCATGCACTTGATGTATCCTTGAGGAATTTAATGTGTTTCTTGTACTAATGATATTTTTTCTGTAAAGTTAATGTAGTAATTTTCACATCATTTTAATGTGTTGCTACTGTTCATTAAAGCAAAGATTAAGCTGCCAGATGATAGCATGCTATTAAGTCTAAAAAAATGAAGAAAAGAAATTAACTATTTTGACACTAACTAGGTATAATTAATGGACATCTGAAGTGGGTTTCTGAATAATAGTACACAGCTTATTGACAGTGGGACCAGAGATTCCATGAGAACAAACGTGTCAAATTGCATTTGAAGCTCGTTAGAGGTTTGTATAAAAAAAAAAACCAAAAAATTGTGACAGAAATTTGAATTTCCAACTCTTGTGTTTGTACCATGATCTATGTATATATGTGTGTATATATATATGTATGTATATCAACTGATGTACCAACCAACTGCTAAAGGCTGCTAAGCAATAGGGAGAGGGGAAAGATAATATCTACAGGTAACCCTTGCCCATCCGAGAAAAGAACACAGTATACACTTCTTTCAAAAGATTTTAAGATGTACTTGTAGAAAACAGTGATGCCTACAGCAATGTCTAATAGGCATTTTTCTCAGCTACTATATTTAGAGGAAAAAAATGTGATATTGTTCTGCAGCCAGAATAAATGTCAAGGGAACTTGTTGGGGGGTGGTTGGATGTGGCAGTGCCAGCACTTGAGACAGGAAAGAAAGAAGTCCTGATTTTGTTTTAGGCTTGAAGCATCTGTGATACCAAAGACTGATTGCGCCTTTGTCATTTTTAGTGCAGTAGACACATGTAGATACATAGATCATGTAAGCAGTTAGCGGGTGCTATGATTTACAATGCAGCTAGGTCTTAATCACACATTCAAATTCAAATATGAAACAAAACATACAAATTGCTACCAATTCCACTGCTTTTTTCCTGGTTAAATTGTATAAATATAGGTAAAAGTGACACCAGTGAAGGTTTCTGTGACTAGCTAATCCTCAGTAGCTAATAAGGAGAGGCCAGAGCCCCTTACTATCAAATGTATCAACAGGAAATTATTGTATCTGTCAAGATGACAGACAATTAGCAATGCTATTACACGCATGGATGATTTTCTTGTAGAAGTTCATTTAGGTAGAGCATTTCTTTATTTCAAGTTTTAATACCGAATGTGTACACAAGGGCAAAGAGCCAATGACAGGATGCAAATGATGAGCCTGTATCTTAGAGCATGGTGCAGTAATAGAGGAAATTGTGGAAGCTATTTGAAGACAATGGCCTTATACATCAACTTAAAAATGACTGTACGGGCCATGGATCTGCATTTTACACCAGCTGCTCCATTCCACCAAAAATCTTCTGCTCTACAGTTGCCAAACTCTGCCAAACTTGCATGGCTGCAGTAATGAAGAGCACATTGTTAATGTATCTGGGCTTTTCAGCTCCACTTCCACGACATAACATTTTAATATTTCTTTGAAGTATTAAATTCCTCTTATACCTTTTTTTGAACAGCAAAATAATCCATCTCAGACCTATTCATCCTTCTGATTATTCTTCTTGTCAGATATTTGTACGTCTTTGCCTTTTGTAGGAGTACTGCATGAAAGAATAAACTTAATAATAGAGAACATTAATAAACACCCTTGCATGCCTGGCTTTTTCAGCTACTCTAATCCACACTTTGTTTGCTCCTTTAAGCAAGAGAGCCCACAACATTAACTCACCAGAAACCATTCAATTTAATATTGTAAAGCATCTATTACATAGAAGCTTTACTCGGCTTCTGCCTGCCTTAACTGAGAGGAAGTTATTTTTTCTCCCTGTAGGAATCCCCTAAAGAGCTCCATCAAATCAAAGGGCCTCTGTGACACTCCCAACCCCCTGCTGCCCCAGAGCCAGCTTCAGGGAAGTGCCTGGAGGACACACAGGGTTACAGTCACACACTACTCCCCACTGTAGGCAATGAAAGTCTCACATCTTAAAGGCTTCACTGGCCTCAGTGGCTTAAGAAAAGTTTAGAGTTGAAAGGAAGATGTTAGAAACCCTCTTTAAATTGCAAATGTTTTCAAAGATTTCTGCACCCTCCTAATGGCACTTTGATTTGGGTGAGTGTAAACGAAATGCCACAGTTGCATGTTGTTGGTTATCCAGGTGTGCAGGTGGTGGTCAGGCTGGAAACCAGAGCCTCACCCCTGTCCCTCTCTGCAAGCAGCCATTGCCCACTCTCCCTGCGATAGCTCACGGCTGTCACTGCCACTCTCTGCAAGACGGAGACATGCTCTAACTTGAATTTAAAGCTAATTAGAGGATGAACTTAAAAGACAGTGAAGAATAAATCACATTGAACTGGGAAGCAGCCAACATCTCTTCCAAAAACCAAAGGTTAAATTTCAGCCCCACTGAAGTTCCTAGCTAAACTCTCCTTGATTTCAGCAGAATTAAACTCATCATGAATTTAAGTCCTTTGTTGCCAATCACTTTTTTTTTGCCATATGGAATGAGACTTCAAGCTGCATGAGAAGAGAAAGCTCCAGCACACACCTACAGAGACCTGTTTTCCCAGCATAAAGAATACTATTATGACCATTCCTCTAAGGATCTTCGGCTTTATTGGTGATTATTTTTAAAATGTGCTTAGAGAACATGAAAATAGGCCTCCTGATCTCCAGTTCACATTGAATTTAATTTCTCCAAGGTGTTCTTAATGGTCTACAAATGTGCTCCTCCCTAAAATGACACAGGAGAGGAAATAAATGCATTGCTTCCTGGATGGGAAGGGATCTTGGGGCTGGGGGGGGGGGGAGGGGCAAATAAGAAAAGAAAAAAAAAAGAAAAATGAAAAAAAAGAAAAATGAAAAAAGAATAAAGAATAAAGAAAAAAACCAAACCCCTCCCCATTAAAAAAAAGATATCACTAGATGTTTCCATGTCTTCCAGTTATAAATGTGATTCAATGGGTCACTAAATTAAAGAAATTATAATTAAAATCAACTTTTTGTGCAAAAAGACGAGATAAAAGAAAGTACAAAGCTCTATGATACATGAGTTTCTTAATCATCTAGAGAAAACACATTTCCAAAACACCTATTGTACCTTATGCGAATAGCAACTCACTTTCTTTTACGTAATTGGGACATGGCTTTAGAGTTATAAAGACTAGCTCCCCTTCACCAGAGGGCCTTGGCTAATTATTTGAAGTATTCAAGCTAGTAATACTAATGAATCCGAATCTGCCTGGCACTGCGATTGCCCCAGGCTATTTGACAACACGCTACAGATGTTTTGTGAATTGCTGGAGGAACCCATTTCTTCGTCTGCTCAGTGTAATGAAGAGATGGGGCTTTTCTTATTGATCTTTGGAAAAAGAGATTTTAATGAAAACAGAACTCTTATTCCATCCTTTTGCGATTGGCATATCCTTCCCTCTCTAGGGGAGAGAAAATTCTGAATTGATTCAGAAAGGAGGACATTTTTATAGGGAAAGAGACACTTTTACCTGTCTTTTAGTACCAACTATTCATATCCAGCTGATCGTTATAGCTTTGGTTTCAAGAGGATGGATTACTACTAAATGATTTATACAGAAGCGCAGTTAAAAATGGATACTTATTCTAAATTAAATTGAAATAGAAGGATAGGCCCATATCGCACCACTACAGGGGATCTGAAATTGCTTCCCCACTCTCCCACATGCTGATCTCACTTCGCTGTGGTACAGGAAGGGAAACAATCCTTCTTTTTCCCAGCTATTTTTTGCTTCTTACATAAGAACTGTAAATGCTTTGGGATGGTGAGGGCACACACAGTTCCTAGCAGAGCTGGCCCCGGTCTTCGCAAAATCTTTGCCATCGTGATATAATAAGTGTGCATCATGCACCAAACCTGGACAGGCTTGGAGAGACCAAGAATACCTCACCAGAAATAAATTTAGATACAGGTTTCCTTTTGGAAACAATGAGAAGAAAATAGTATTACAGCGATTGTAGCTGATGAGCCTTTTTGCCATATGACAAACAAAACCATGTGTGAGCACAGTCCCTAGAAATCTCTATTACATTCAACTGAGCCACTCAGTCTAAACATTAAAAGTCGATCCCCAGAACATGGAAACGCTATGCCTATATTAAAGGTGATTGTTAAAAATTGATATTTTAATCAGTGTGCAATACAGCTGAATTCCAGAAAAGTATCTGCTTTGCATCACTTTATTTGGATCAGCTGAAAGCCCCCATGACTAATGGGGGACTCTTCCACAGAAAAAATGCTTTCCTCTGCCATCAGGAGATGGGAACAGGAAGCTGTGGTAATGTTGACTTACATGAGTACTTGTTAATATTTTACTAGAAACATCACAAACTGAAGGTTTATTTGCATTAAAGTATTATTAGCACTGTATAAAGTTTCATTAAAAAAAAATAAAAATCAGTGTTTGCTTCCCCTGAAAACAAAGGAAAGAAAATATCTCTCAAAGGTGAAGGCTGAAGGAATGAGATGAGAGTCAAAGGAAAAAAATACTGTAATTTTGGAGTATGTAACTTCTGCAGTCAGTATTTAATGAACACAGCATTTAATGAACTTGAAATCCAGGGGAAAAGTGGAATTTCGATCAACTGAGCACATTGCTCTATATAATTATCAGTCAGAATCCATCTCCTCTTGTTCAGAAAAATCGTATTATTGAAAATATCATCTAGTCTAAAGGGTGATAAGGTTCGTTCCCAACAGGTGATTCACAGTCTCTAGAGAAATCTCCAGATGAATTTCTTCGCAGATTTACCATACCCTTTCACCAGAAGACTAATAGTTCTGGTGGTCTCCCAAGGAATTAGAGGCTTCTGTGCAGTCCCACAGCGTCCCTGGTCCCTTCGAGCACACAGTCAGGCCTGGATTTAACCACATTAGTGATCCCGTACAACTCTGTATATGCAGAAGTCTGCAGAGTTGGGATCTACATTTTACTCTTGTTAATCATATAAACTCAAAACAAAAGAGAAAATAGCATCTCACAAAAAACATACCTTTTCATGTAAAGGGGGCTTTTTAGTGTTGTTCTTGTTTTAAATGACACTTCTATTTCTTGTCCTCTCTGGACTTACCAAATCATTTTATTTAAATCCTAACACATCACAAGAGCCTGTGGCTCCAGCTCACTCTGACATTGACTTTATGAGTTCTTAAGCATAAAGTTCTTTATAAATTGAGTTTCATATCTGGGATATGAAAATAGATTACTCAATGTTAGCCCATCTTTTGCTGTAAAAATAAATATACCAACATCACTGGGTACAAAGCAGCTCTATCAAACACACTAACATTCAGGGGAAATAAGGATACTTTAGCAGAACTTACAAATGTCTCAAAATATGGCATATTTTTTAAAAAAAGAAACCCACACTTTACATCCCTGATACATTATACTTATTGAAATTTTTATCTTTTCTGTTTAACCAGTTGTTGAGTCCTGGTAATTACTGTTTATGACAATGAAAAATACAATTTATACTCAATTCACACCTTTTCTATGTGAAAGATCTGCAGTAAGATAAAACATTATCAGCTGGTATGGCAGTGACCTCTGACTCTTCAGAGAACAAGGGCCTCAGCGGGATGTTAAGACAGTCCGTTACTCGTTTAGGGTAATGAATGTTTTCCTGTTGCTGCTGTAACAGCCCACAGCAGGCTGAATGATACAATTCTGTTCTAATCAGCAGAGCTGGGTTTTATACAAGCGTGTGGATGAAGCACACTAATTTGTTCATGTCAGTTTCATTGCTAATTTTTGGTCTATAAATCTGGATAAAGGTCTAGCTTCCTTTGAAATATAGTTTGAGATCTACCCTTAAAATGTCGTTATGAGTTTGACCCAAAGGTAAATGCAAGAATAGCCAGATTCACATTGTGGACTTTGAACCAGAGCTTAAAAGAACTATATATCTTGATAATCATCCTTGTAATATGAATGTAAAAAAAAAAAAAACAGTGATAAAAATACCGTCAGCTCAGAGAGAGACATCCCAGTTAAATCATTAAAAACACAAACATTAAAAATCACACTGAGTGAAACCCAAATGGTAGTTTATACATAAATGCCATTACAATGTGTAATAAAAAAAGTAGAAATGAGCCAAATTCGCATTATCATTTCTCCGGCGCTTTATATGCAGCCTTAGCAGCTAACTGAGCTACTATGACTCCTTTTTACATTTATAAAACTATGTGTGGTGTGCCTTGTTCTTGCCTCCACATGAATTTGTAGATGAGTTACAATTGCTTACTACCTTAAAAAGACATGTTATATGTGGTGTAAACTCAAACCATACAATGTTTTGCTCTCCTTGAGAAGACTGGGCCACATACAGGAGACAAGATGCTCCCATCAGTATCAACTTGGCCAGGACATGTTTTTAAATATTGAGGCCCCAGGTGCAATTGCCATCGCCAGTGAGTTCTGCAGGGGCATGGTGCTGTGTGCAGCTTAAGCTCAAAAAACTGAGTGGGTCTCATGGGAGAGCAGTTGAAAAAAACCCACTAAAACTGGCAGGAGAGAAATTGAAGTCACTGTCTACAGTTGCCAGTCTGATACAAGCTGAACTCTAGACATGCTGGAGCTTGTAACTGAAGGACTGGCAATAGCAATAACTGTATTTTTCAGATGAATGGGATAAGACAAGATTAATGTTTATCTGAAAATTGGGAAGAAAATAACATTATTTATTTCATTGGCTCTGTCTATCCTGTTATAATATTTGCATTTTCTTGTGTTTTCATTTTCTCCAAGAAAATATAAAATCTGCTACAGATGTTAAGGCAATGAGAGGCTGAGACAAGACAATACTGGAAAGAAGACTGTTTTACCATCTGTCCATTGTGGGCTTTTTCCTACCCATCTTGCAGAAGTAGAGGCCAGTTTTGGAGCACAGACACTTTAATCCTGAATTCAAAGTTATCTTTATCCATAGAAAAAAATAGCAGATGTTCTGTTAAGTGACAGAAAGATCCTGGAGAGAATATTCAGAGCAGGAGTCATAAAGATAGTTTAACTAGGATGTCATTCACTCTGGACTGAGATGGCAGCCAAACCAGATTAGTTTCAAATATCACAATTTAAATGGAGACAAACTCAGCCAGTATAGGTTCTGTAGTCCAGGAAATACTGAATTCATTTTCTCCCTCATGTAGCATATGCATCTTTTTTTTGGCTATAAATGACACCTGCAGATTACTCTTCTTAAGGTACTGCATGGCACTACTATGGACAAACCTATTCAGAGTAGGGTTAATCTGGCTAATCAGTAATAAACCATTTTTGTCATAAAACTTGCTTATCTTATCTTAAAAATTTGCCCATTATTATCCTCTTTTTTCTCCAGCAAAGTCAATAGCTCTGATTTTCTAAAAGATCATTCTAAAATGAAGTGTCCATTATGCCTGAAAAATGATGATGCTTCTTCTATGTGATGTTGTTATTATTATAATTGTCTGCCCACTATTAGTGAACTCTTTCATTTTGATTATAAAACTCTATTGGAAATAGCCTTCCAAAAGAAGACAAATGCCTGTCCCTTCATCATGCACTATGTCTGGGATGTACTATAAGTGATGAGTAATGCTTAGCAGCCAGACCCCACTCATTCCCTTGCAGCCTCTCAATTTCAGTCAAGTTCTAAATGTAAGATCACACAAGATGATGAAGGTTTATAGTTGCTAAAATAGTGTAGACTTCACTTCAGTCTTTCTCATGGCAGTTTTCTAAAGCAGTTCAAGAGACAATGATGGCCTTAATTTAAGAAATCTCTTAAATACTCTGGGATGAGTGAGAGAGCTCCCATCACTTTTGTAGCACCTTGATCATGTGAGATATACTGCACTGGTACCACTCCAGCCAAGTCTTTAAGCATGTATCTATTTTTAAGTTCTGTGTAGATTTAAAGTAAGTCTCTCGCATGAGACTGGAAAAAAGGAGGAAAAAAACCCCCAGAGACCCTCTCCTCTAGATGGGCAATTCATCTGTTAGGTAGAAGTGGGCCCCTGTAGTAAGTAGATCTAAGTGACGGAAAAGAGGACACTATAGAGACAGAGAAATGCTGGCATTACCATAGCAACAGCAGAATAGCAATGATGTGAAATACCATAGACAGTTGGGGGAGGGGAGGAATATTACTGGTTTTCACCTGAATTCTCATATGCTATGGCATATTTTCTTTAGCTCTAGATATTACATAAAGCATATGAATCTTTCCCTTTCCCCTACCAATTCAATGAGAGAATTCATCAAATGCTTAGTTGCTTGAATCACACAGTGGAAGATAGAGAAAAAGGTGAGGAAAGGAAAACTTCACATACAAATGGGATGAAAGAATGGGAGACAAGTGAACAAAGAGAGGAAAGCTCCTGTGCTCCATGCGTGACGCATTTCTGGGGAGAGGACCTGGAAGCAGAGAACTCACTGGTCTTCCACCTGCAGCTACTTGAACATAGATGGTTGTGGTATCCATGCAGCAAAAAAGCAAACTTTTCTCACTGTTTGCCTCACAGGCCTTGTTTTCAAAGTCTCTGGTCTTGTCTGAAGGGATTAAAAATCCATTCTTGTCCACAAAGGGAATTCTCTGCGCAGTTCAGTTGGAGGATGCTGTATGCCCAGGTTCTGTTCTGCTGGCATCCATGCAGAATGGGCTAATCCAGACCAACATGCACTTATCTAGTCCAAACCACATGATCATTCCTATGTGGTATTTTCTGAGCCGATTAATTGTCGAAGTCATCACTGGACATCATCTGCCTCAGCCTCCTGAAGCATCTTTACCTGCTCCTTTTCTGTTGCTTTTTTGCAGCACTGGGATGAGGAAGGAGCCTCCAGAATCTCTCTTCATACTGCCAGGTGGCTTCAAGCTAAACAATGTTGGGGGCACTGAGTAACAACAGCTATCTATAAAAATCAGATTTGGAACAATCTCTTAGATAGAGAAACGGGCGGCAAAACAGGTTGGATACACAGGATTTGAGTGGAAGCAAAAAACAAATTTTGAGGACAGTCTGCAAGACAGATAATAGCACATCCAGTAGGATCAGCGAGATGACAACATAACAATGCTGGTTGGGGTGGGTAGTCCCAGTTCAAACAGAATCACAGAATCACAGAATCACAGAATATTAGTGGTTGGAAGGGACCTCTGAGATCATCGAGTCCAACCACAT
>JAOXNO010000006.1:10692812-10742548 GCA_028565335.1 Limnodromus scolopaceus | reverse complement strand
AGATAATGGAGAGAGGCTTGGTGAGCTCTCCTGCCAGCTCCCTGAGAACCTTTGGGTGAATCCCATCTGGCCCCATAGACTTATGTGTATCCAGGTGCATAAGCAGATCATTAACTACTTCCTCCTGGATTACAGGGGAGTCATTCGGTTCTCCATTCTTATCTTCCAGTCTAAGAAGCTGAATACCCTGGGAGTAGCTGGTCTGATTATTAAAGACAGAGGCAAAGAAGGCATTAAGTATCTCTGCCTTCTCCTCGTCCTTGGTTGCTAGGTTTCCCCTCGCATCCAGTAAGGGATACTCAGTCACATTCTCAACATTGGACTAAGAATGAAAGGGAGCAAATTATACCAAGAAATGAGGTAGAAGGACAAGGAAGAGATCCTGGGTCTGATTGTCTTCTCATAGAACAATGACAGTATCTTGGAAAATCTATATACCTATGCAGCAAGAGCTGCTGACAAAAAACCCAAATAAAACTAAAAACCTCCAAAGAAAAAAGAAAAAAAAAAGAAAAAAAGAAAAAAGTTGCCAAAAAAGCTTCAACTAGGAGTCAAAAACCTGGATTTTGCTTCACTATTCTCGACTACTTCTCCATCTCCTCCTTGCTTTGTGTCTCTAACTATGTATGAAAAAAATGGATTAATTTCTAGCAAAGAGTATTTGTGGGTAGTAAATGATGAATTGTGGTGGCTCATGTTGCTGTAAGGATATAGAACTGAGCTTATGCTCATAAACATTACAGTGCAATGGCTAGAAATGCAAGGACAGAATGGCACAAGCATATATTCTGTTTTATTCGGTGCTTTTTCTCATGTTGACATTGGTATTAACATGTTCTTGGAGGCAGGCCATATATTATTGATTATCAATCAAGAAATTTTTTTTGGGTGCATGTACAGACAAAAAAAAAATATGTGCTACTGCATTGCTTTTCAAAGTCCATTTGTGAGTGGGTGCAGTGCTACGGAGCTGGGGACCGTCAGCAAGAGATTCCCAGTCATCAGAAAAAGCACTATATTACCTGTCCCATGGAGAGCCCTGTGGTGGTTCTACCACCATGAGCTGATTGCAATGTATGCAGAGGTGTTTCACACTCTGCACGGTACATACTTTAACTCATGCCAAACCTAGGAGAAGGCCATTTAATTTTGACAATATGAATTAATTCCATGTCACTTATAAAGCAAAAGGAGTTGAGTTTGTTCCATTCTAGATTGATTCTTTACTTAGACTTTTTATTAGAGTTACCAGATTGATTGCACTGGATCTGGCTTTTCACCAACAGCAAGTCAGGTTAAAACTATGCCGGATAGAGCTCCTGGATACCAAAATATAATCACCCATTCTAGCTCTCTTGGCCAACATTTTATGTCATTGTGATAGTTCTGACAGAATGAAGACATGGAGACATGCAATCCACGTTCATCCAGGCTGCACTGTACACCCATGCTCACAAGCAACCCTCTAGAAAAAAATATTAAGTGTGATGACTAAGTATTATCTTTCTGGATTGACACTGGGGGCAAGTCATGGCCACATATGCATCAATGATTTAAAATTGTTGAGGACGACAGTTTTCTCTAGCAAAGACAAGTGGATTTATACTGGAATAAAATATATACGAAACAGTCTAATAAAGAGATTTTTGCAATTGCAAATGCCTCAACTTATCTTCAACACTTATTTAAATGGAAAGAGCCTTTTAGAGCCAGGTAGATTCCAACACATCATCAAAATTGCTGATAACCGCTAGTTTGAGCATGAAAAATGATCTCTGTTATAATTCCATAAATCAGTATATCTTATTGTACTAGAACAAGGTTGCAATCACTATTAATAGAACTGGAGGAATGGCACTTGCTGGGTGGAAGTAAAATTGGGAGGGAAATACCCTAACCGTCATTGTATTTTTATGCATTGTAGCACTGCAGGGGAGGGGAGAAGGTATTTTACTGTCCTGCTGGATTCATTTTTGTCATTGAACCAACTATCCAGCAGATTGACCTACATTTATTACTGTCTTTCCTGGTTGAAGAAAAAAGACTTCCAAGCCTTTGAATAACAACACACGAAGTCTGCATTCCCTTCACATGGAAAATATTACAAACCCTAACCTGTTTAAAACATTCAAACCATTATTATCCACTTCCATCATTCTTTCCATATTCTGTTCTATTTTTCTTGCCAAAACAAAACCTGTTATATAAGTTTTTATGCCTCATTTTGTATGTTCCTTCCAATACACATCTATTAATTGGTTTCCCTCTGCCTTCCAAATGTAGCTGATGCCACTTTCTTTTTTTTTTTTTTAAAACCCAGCACTTTTTGCAGTTTGCTGTTTCTCTGTTTTTAAATTAGCTCCTATTTGACATTTCCAGATCATCTGTTTGGCTAGCAACAATATGCATTTTTAAACAACAGCAGGGAAAATAGCCTCTCCCCAGGGACCCACGAGGGACAGAGAAGGAAATGCTGCAGCCTTCGCAGTGCCCAAGCAGCAGGTTCTCCGTGGCCGCAGTCAGGCTCTGTCCCCTCAGCCAGCCTTTCCAGCCAGTACCACTCACACAATACTACCAGCTCTTCCCAATTGCAAGACTTGTTTTCTGCCCTTTGGGGTGAACACTGAATGCACTAAAAAAAAAAGAAGACATTAACATAAGTGGACACAGTTGAGGAGCAAGGAGAGCATCACCAATACGCTTATAAATGTTTAGAGTTCAGTCTGGCTTATGTAATTTGAAAAATCGAAAACTTCACTGTGAAATTATATAAGCTCGTAAAAAAGATATAGCTTGTGGTTCAGGCAAGAACTGCTTCTGCCACAAGTCAGAGGTCCCAAGAAATCTCTTAGAAAATTTATGCCTTGGGCTGGCACTGTCAACATGTTCTTTCTCAAATACCCACCCCATTTCTGTGAGGCAGGAGGTCAGATGGGTGACTTCAAAGAACATAAAATATTTTGTGTCTACCTCTTTGCACAGGAGTTTGAGACTATACTACTAACAGATAAATGACCTTATGACAAATCTTCCAACTTTGGGCATAACCCAAGTAACTTTTCCCCATATTGCAACAGGAACAGAAAGAAAAGACATGAAGACTTTGAATATTTTCATACCTTCATAGTGCAAAGTCTCGTATTAAGAGAGGGACAGAGGTATTCATCACTGATATGTCTGCGGTTTGGAACTGGGACTAATAGAGATAATCCATCCTGAGGCAGCTTGAGCGCCTCAATTTCAGCAGAGTCCTTATGCAAACAAAAGATTATGTTGACTGAAGTTTTAAAATGGTCAGCCTGAAGGTCTTGCCCTGGCCAGCCGTGCTTCAGTAAGCAGCTACATCACAATCACACACACACAAGTCAACATTTCCTCTCTGCTTCCGTCACTCTTTTTTGTAGTCATTGCTATGCTTGATGGAGAAGTGAAATGTGCTGCAGACAGTATTTTTTTCCCAGTCTGCTGTAGGAAGAGTAGTTATCTCCTCCTATGGTGGAAGACACAAGTCACTACCTGGACCTGAATGATTAATTTCGCCTCCTCATGAGAGGCTGGGGAGGCTGCAACGCCCAGTGAAATAAAGACTTGTGGTAGCCTCTGCCCCGATTAGTCGAGGTTTAAAGTACCATTCAAGACAGATGTGAGAATTTGTTTATAAATGGAAAAGACTTGAGCATTAAGATTTCAATACAAAACTACACTAACACAGCAGTTAAGATAACCTGTAATTGTTCCACTGAACTGAGGCCTCAACAAAAGGCTGTCGCTTTTCCTTGCTAGGCATACTTAAACCCTCTCAAGAGCATTGGTGATCATTCTCGTAATAAGAACTATTAAATCATTAAAATGTACCATCTTTGTTTACAAATACATAGATGTTTCCAGCGGGCTTCACTATCTGTCTATTCATAATTATTCTAAATATTCACTGCCATCTTTGCTTGGACATTTTCTTTTTTACAGTGCCTACTGATTTCAATACTTACCATATACCCTGCTACAGGTGAGAACTGAGAGAAATAAATATATAGTAGACTGGGAAACACTTAAAGGTTTAATCTTTTCTGCCATCAGATTTCTGCTAACTTCTGAAATTAACACATCACTGACTCTTGGTGTTAGCTAAATAGAATGGAATAAGGTTGTCAGATCATGGAAGGGTTAAACTGGGTTAAACAAGATTGATCTGTCATTAGGGATGATGCTATCCATGACAATCAAACACTTTGCAGAGGCTTCATTCTGCCATGGAAGCAAGTTTTTCAGAACTTGCCAGCCCTCCTCAAAGTGCATGAGATCAGCACCTTTCTCAGCACGAAATCAGAGCTGATCCTGTTGTTTCTCTGCATCAGTTACCACTGCAGCACATCCTCTGCCTCTTCTATTTCAAGAACATATATTTCCTCTCACTGGGAATTCACATTAATGAACCCTTTGATTTTGCTGAGTCCCTCCCTTTACGTTTCCCCGGGGTTGCATGTGAGGTTGAGCACCGTAAGGAAGGATCATCCAAGTGAGTCGTGTTCCCTCTTTGTGGGGAAGCACATGCTCTGCTGTCAAGGTCTCTGTACTACCGAGAGAAAGACACAAAGTTTATTGCTATTACTCCTCTGCCTTTTCAAGCCTTTATTTTCTAAGATATTCCATACTTAGTGACTTGCTTTCACATTTATGTAACACAAGATCTAATAAAAGACTATCCAGACAAGAAGATAGGGCTTTTTAACTACTGTCTTGCAGAAAAACACTCTCTACAGAGGAGGCAGCAGTGCTCTCGCTATGTAACACTGCCTCATCAAAATGGTATTAAACAATGTCTCGGATACTAAACTTCCTGACTTACTGACACCTTTAGTTATTGAATGCTGGGCTGGTTTTTTTAACATCTTTCATCTTTGTACAATCATTTTTTTCATCTTCACTATTCTCAAGTGCCTTTCTCTAAATGATCCCTTCCATCCCTCACTATTTTTCATTTGAGATCTTCTGTCACTTGTTTGACAGCAAAGCCACCAATATAGAAAAGTTGTTGTTCTTTTAAACGAAAGCACACTATGAGAGAATTTAGGTTAGTTGATTTTAATATCTTGATTCACAAAAAAAACAGCCTAATTACTTTATGAGAGTCAAAATTCTTTGCAGCCCCCAAACCATCCAGTAAAAGTTTGTCTCCTTAACCAGCTGTAAAAATGACCTGCAATTTCTATCTGTAACTCTTACAATGCCATGTTGAGAAAGAACATATGATTAAAATTGATCAAGTTTGCTACCTCTGATAATTCAACATAACAGCAAATAATATAAACTTAACAACCACTGATCAATAAATATCTGGAAAATATGAGATATTTATCTGTAGATTTTACAAAACTATTTATAAGGGAGAGGAAAATCAGCAAAAAAATTCAAGTGTAACATCAGAAACAACTTCCTAAAACACAAGACTTCTTTAAAGAATAAAGCAGGGCTCAAGCAGCTATATAATGCTTTTCAACCAGGGATCTCAAAGCACTTAAGAAAGGATGTTAATAGTCTCTGTGCAGAGGAGCAAAGTGACTTGCCCTAAGATTGAGGCCAGGCTGCCTTCTCATCTTAATATTTCAAAATATACATATTTTAATAATAAAATAAGACCATGAGTGAAACCTGGGCTCCTTAAAAGCTGCTTAAGGAGGCCATGACCCATGGATAAGTGTCTCATTTTGTTTATAACAGCATTATTGTCTGTAAGACACTGAAACAATATTAATTCACTTAAAACCCGACCTGGACCAATAAATGACTAGTTGTCTAGTAAAAACAGTCCTTCTTCTTTATGTACAAAATGCAAAGAAATAAAGTGTAAAAACAGTGAAAAGACCCTGAGCCATCCTTCTGCTCTTCTCTAAAGCCTGTGCAGCTGAATATCCACCCCATTGTGCCCTCTGACACTTTGAGAAGAACTGAAATGGGAGAATGGGTGGTTCTGACTGGCAAAGACAGTTCAAAGCTGGAAGGGTCTGCTTCCCTCCTGATAGTACCTAATAAATGCTAACCTTGCCTAGGAAGAACCAGTGCCTTTGTTAGTGTGGCACCTCATGGATCTAAGGTCCGCTGTTTTTTCATTCCTTGGATGTGAGATGACATTAGAGATGTTGGAATGAGGTTGGCTCAATAACCCATTAATTATCAAACTGTGCTCTTAAATAAATAAAAGCTAGAGTAAATGTAATATGAAGAATATTCACTATATTAAAAAAACTTCAACCAACCAACAAAAAAAAATAAAAAACCAAACAACCACAAACCCTCCATTTCTTTAAACAAATGAGCACTGAATTGGTACAGGCTTGGATGGTGATTTCAGTGATTATCAGAATGTGGAGCAAATGCCTTATATTGCCAGAAAAGTATCATCATTATATGAATGACAGGATCTTCATTCGTTTTAGCAGATCCATAAGGATAATATTCTACAGTCTCCTGGTGCAGGCAAAGTCTTTTGTACTTGTGATCCCTACCTGCCCAGCATTTGCAGCACTTCGGGAGCTGAAATGTAACATCTACCTGGAGCTGCAGATACGAATGTTATGCACAGTGGAGATTTAAGGATAAAAACTCTTTATTCTATTGAAGACAGCCAACAGATTCCTATCACCACAAGGAAAACCAGATCAGTGCCTACAGTACCAAAGCAACCTTGATCAGAAGAGTAAAATAGCTGAGATTTCGAAGAGCTCATTTCAGATGTGTTGGGTCAGTGGTCAGCAAGAGCTTCAAACCCACAGGCTGTGGGGAGAAGACAAGGGTCAAAAAGAGAAAAAAACCCAGCAGAACCCACAAAGTTGTAATAGAAATATATTTTTGTATAATATATAACTACAACAAAATTATAAGTTAAGATCTGTGTAAACATATGGACATTTTTCCAGAGTAAAGAACCAGTTTTCTATTTCATTCATAGAAAGGAATATATATTTGGGAAGCAAATCATTAGGAATAATTAATTTCTATGAAAATGCATTGTAATTTGTCTAATTTGTCTTTATAGCATTAGCCACTGCAAAATAGCACCCAAAACAAATTAAAATGTTCAATTGTAGCTACAACACTCATTTTTGGAAAGTACATTAAAATGCTCACAAGGTCAAGGGAATCAGAGAAACCTGAATGAGGAAGTGAAGCTTTAAAATACTCAGGAGGTTGAGTAAATTAAATATACATATACTCCTCCCCCCCCAGTATTGTACCTCAAGATGCTTAAGGACTCAATTTTTCTAAACAGCAACTTCAGCTGCCATTATAAGTAGTACTGAAGTCACAGCAAATTCAAAAGCAATTTTGGTTTTCTTTTCTCAATTGACACCATGGAGCTCTCGGATAAATTACTTTCAGATGCTTTAAATGTAATTTAAAACATATCCCTTACAATAACGAAAACATTATTGTTTATGAATGTTTTATAATGATATTATGGAAAAATCCATCTTTGCTCAGATGATGGCAAAGAAAAGAAAGATTGAAAAAAATCTTTGGAGCGATAATACTTGCCAGGTTACTCCCATTAGGTCAGGAGATTGCAATAAGCACTTTTATTTATACCCAGCAGTACGGTTAGGAAGATGACATCAACTTAAAATACCTTTAACAACTTCAAAAATTATTCTTATTGTTTTATTACAATTTTAGTAATTAAAACTTACTTCCAAAAATTGAAGCAAACATAATTTGCATCTCTACTAAACCCTGCAGGAGCTGGGAATACAGACAGAACCAATATGCAAGGAAATTAGACACAATAAATTTTATTCACCTCAGTGGAGATACTAATAACAGAGATTAGTAATTTATGATGATTTAAATTTATTTCCGGACAATCTGATGAAATGGCAGAGGAGGGAAGACATAGCACAAAGGAAAAGTTTGTGTGGGACATGCCCTAGCAGCCTGGCCGGGCTCTGAGAGTGAAGAAGAAGGTGGTTTATTTGTGCACGTGCTAATTGTGTGGCCCTGGGCAGGAGGAGTTCTGGATCCATCCTGCCGGTCTCTCGCTGGGTCCCCAGTGCTGCTGTGGGCAAAACCTCCAGAGGCTCAGGCAGGAGCCTGAGGGCTGTGTGAGGACCCTGCCTGAGCTCCTCTTCCGGGCAGGATTTGTACGGTTTAACCCCAGATGTGCACATACTGACCCCGGCTCAGCAGCACCACGTTTATCACCTGAGAGAAAAGGCCTGAAAGAAGGGGATGGAGCATTAAAGCTTTTCCACACAGTACGATGCCCCGGGTCTCACTGAGATATCCAGCCACCCCTTCCTCCCTGTTCTAACAGCTCTTTCTGAGAAATATTTTTTATTAAATAAGTAAAGGAAATGGCTCTATTATTGATTGAGCTAAGGAAGAACGATGCAATGTGTGTTGCCTTAAATATCCTTAAAACCTTTCCCACCTGCCACACACCTACCTTGTGCAGTGGTGCTTTGGCATCGACAAGTTGTGTGGGAAATGACATTTGTTTTAACTTGGTATGTTAGTGTACACACAGAAATGATAAAGTTCATTTTTTGTATTGTTGGTTAAAAAAACAAAAGAGAAAGATAACTCATTTGCCAGTTCCCCAGAGCACACACAAACACTGCTTCTTTCTGCGGGTTCTAATAGCACAGAGGAATCATTTATAACCCGATTATGAAAATAACTTCTCTTTTCTTGTATTCGTATTCCTAAATTATCATCTGCCTGAAAATCTCTCTCTCAAGAAGCAGTATTTCCCCATCTCTACTCATAACTAGGAAAGTATTGGATCTCAATAGAAAAATCTCATTTTTGAAAGTATTACTAGTGAATAAAAGACCATCAGCAAATGAGATTAAGATTTTAAACATTTTCCTGTGAAAGCAAATTCACTTCATTGGGAGGGAAGCTGCTGTGAAACACAAGTTTGCCCTAAGAAGCAGCACTGTCCCCGGGCAGCTCTGGTGATGATCTACAGAAAAACCACAAGTTTTTTGGTTCCTTTTCCAAAGAGGAAAAGGTGGCCACCAATCCCCTGCTCTGCCCTTGCCCTGGGACAGACAGAGGGGCTGCACTCGGTGCCTCCCCTTTCCCTTCCCAGGCAGGCTGCAACCAGGCAGAGAAGCCAAGGAAACAGGGAAAGATAACAAAACATTGGATCATACCACTTCCCAGAACAACAGCTTTGTTTATGCTAACGGAGAGCACCGGTAGCAGTGCCAAGGAGGATAAAGGCATAACGCAGTGCCATTTATCCTCAATTTACAGGATGATGCAGGACACCCATTTGATTTAAGAGGCAGCTCTGCACTTTATTGCTCTTGATTTCTTTCTTATTCATGAATCTCTGGATAAATTCAACCTACTTTCCAATATCATCAGAACAAGCCCAGGAACGTTTGAGAGCTAAAGGAGTCGCGTGATGTAGCAGAGATACAGCTTTAGCAGCCACAGCTGATAGAGGCTGAGTATAGACATGCCCTTTAAAGCCTGAAGGGAGGAGAAGCATTGATGTTTGTGTTTATGAAATTAATAGGTCCAAAAAGCATAGCGTGCTGAGACACCAGGCTATTAGCAGAAGCCCTGCTGGCAGCCCACTTAGGAAAAAGCCACAAATCTGTGACAGCAGATTAGATTGAGGAGTTGGGCTTTTTCACTTTGTTTTTTTGAAGAAGTACATAGAGAAGTCAGCAACCTATTTCAGTGGCTGCTTCCTCCAAGCCTAAAAATAACACACAGCCCTACACATCTGGGGTCAGTCAACAGCTCAGTCCAAAGACGCAGCAGACATAAATGACACAGCTCCCTACCCATGGGGACAATGTAGGATCTGATCATCAATAACTTGGTGGCAATGGGCAGACAGATGGCTACGTGGATCAGCGATCACTTAATATTTAGTTCTCTGGTAGACGAGGCTAAAATTGTGACATTCACATTCACTTTATGGGATCTACTGAGTTCTTTCTTTTTGAAAAATAATTGGTCTGCTTATTAATAGATTTTTCCACAGTAATTAGCAGAATTTGAGGTAACTGCTTTATGGTGAACTATCAAAAAATAAAATGAATACACATAACTGGTCACCAGATGTCACTGTCTCGTCATACCAACATGGCCAAAGAAATATAAATCCATCAGCACAAAACAAAACCAGAAATACAAACAAGAGGTAGGAGAAAATCTGCAATGTGGACTCTACAAAACAAAAACTGTTTTTCCAAGTAGGGGGTGTCTTTATGCTAAGGGCTTTAGCAACACAGGGTGAAGAGAGTCACTCTGATGAATACCTAGGAATCTGAGCACAAAAGTCATAAAGAAAGGAGTTTTAATCTTTTTAAAAGAATGAAAAAATGCAGCATAGAAAGACTAGTGGTCATGTTTCCAAAAGCGGTCATCAATTAACAATTCTTTCCAGTTTCCAATTATTTTAAAGTGCCTGTACTTTAGCAATTTCACAAAGATCATATTGCAACTCCTTGTTAAAACTGGCAAGTTTTAATGGGAATTTCAAGTCCAATAATATGCCATCTACTTTTAATACAGTCTTTTACATTTGCAAATCTCAGAATGATTTAAAGCAAAGTCAAAGATTTAATGTCCATTTAAAAATGGGGATTGAGTCTTCTGACTGTTTTGCCTACTATGACCTAGAAGACCAAGGGCTGGGGACTGAATCCAGTTTCCATGACTCCCTGTCTAGTGATCTGACGGACTCAGAGTAGAAGAGTCTAAAAAGCTGAGAAGGAGCTTAAACTGTATATTAATTTTGAGTTCTTGTTCTGGAACAAAGTAAAAGCTTTCTAGCTTGTAGCTGTTACAGGAATGCATGCAATTATTATTATTTTTCATGACAGTTTTATCTCCATTAAAGCTCTGGAAAAACCAACAATATCTGCCCAATGGAAATGGCTGAAATGCTAGAGAAAAATGTGTAAAGCAATTTGATAAATTATGAGGGGAGAAAAGCCACCAAGCTTTTCTGATTACAATTTGACTTTCAGATCTCATAGTAACACCTAGAAATTTCAATCAAGTTACAATAGACATTGTCCGATAATATATCAAGCGACAGCTCCTGTCCCAAAGAGATCAGCTTATTAATATCACTTGATTTAGAAGATGCAGTAATTACATTAAGCGTGAAATTTGCCCTTAATGCAGCCAAGACCTACGCATTGATCTCCAAGGAATGAAATTCTGTGCTAGTGTTTAGTTACACATTCTCTGTTGAATGCATTTGCGAACCATGGATATTCATGGTCTATCACTAAATATAATTTCAGATGACCTATCTTATTTTCAGACAAAAAGCAAATGGAGTAAAGTTTATTTAAACAAACTCATTGGTACTGAAAACCTTATTTCCTAGTAGGACCACTCATAAAAAGCCAGTATGCATAGGGTTCTTAAAGTGGTCTTGCACAGTTCAGTGCAAGCTTCATTGAAATCTAATTGCAAGTAATTGGATTGAATTAGATGACATAGAATCTTAACTAAACAACTAAAATGGCTAAAAAAGGGAGTAGCAAAGCAAGGTGTCTGATCACAGAAATGCCTCATTACCCTGTTATTTGGAGTCACAAAGAGAACAATAAGAAAAATTGAGTGGCAAATGCTTTAGATGATGTTGAATTTTTCCAGTGGGGTTTTTAAAAGGGATTACTGTTTGTCTCTTCTTCCACTGCAGCCAACAAAAGTCTCACCACTGTCAATGGAGACAGATGTGTCCCTACTGGGCGTTAGTGGGGACAGATGTGTCATGTCTGTTTCCCCTTCCCAAAAGCAAAAAGAAGTACCAAAACATGTAGAATCCTCTGCAGAAAATGCACGCATCCTTTCCAAGTCTGCAGGTATGGGGAAAGTACTTTGTTCATTTGTGGAATGAGCAGTGATGCCAACCTCAGGTCCCAGGCTGTTCAGGGACCTACGCAATGACTCTTCAGCCTCAGCATTTCCTACCCACCTCTTTGAAAGTTCAGGGAACCACTGGCTCCTAAGCTGTTCATGAGAGTATGGGGATTAAATGGATCAGAGTGGACAGAAAATCATGGCAGCAACTTCAGTTCAGAACAGAATAGTCCTCAATTTAGCAGGACTTTAAAATCTGCTTAGATCCTCTGCTATCCTGGGGAAAAAGGCTGAGAGAGCTGGGACTTGTTAGTCTGGAGAAGAGAAGGCTGAGGGGAGACCTTATTAACACTTATAAGTATCTAAAGGGTGGTTTGAGGGAGGATGGAGCTGGAATCTTTTCAGTGGTTCCCAGTGACAGCATGAGGGGCAACAGGCACAAGCTGGAACATGGGAAGTTCCACTCAAATATGAGTGAGAACTTCTTTCCGGTGAGGGTGCCAGAGCCCTGGAACAGGCTGCCCAAGGAGGTTGTGGAGTCCCCTTCTCTGGAGATTTTCAAGACCCGCCTGGATGCAGTCCTGAGTAATGTGTTCTGGGCAATCCTGCTTTGGCAGGGGAGTTGGACTAGATGATCTCTAGAAGGTCCCTTCCAACTCCAACAATTCCGTGATTCTGTGAAAAAGCAAAACAAGGCAGAAGCAGTAATTCTGCATCAAAAGTTCAAACTCTCTTCTATCACGAGCACCATGGCCATGAGTCCTCTCCATTGGGCTGCTGAGGTCGATCTTAAGAAAAGTTGGGCTCTTTTCCCTTATTCTGATGGAATGAATGGCTGCTGCTGCACATCAGTGCTCTGGTGGATGGGAACCTACTTGTAAATTGCCAGTCTGAAAGTATTAATGGTTTGTCCATATCCACTTATTCTTGTATCACCATTATCCTTCTCTCTCCCTCCATTTTTATTTATACATAGCAATGATGTCCCTGTTCAGACTTCATTCAGCGAGAATGAATGAGACAGCCCCTAGTTTCCTCCTGCATGATCAACTTTCCAGTCTCCTAATTATATTAGTAACCCCTTTTTGTAGCTCCTCTTCTGATTTTAACTCATCTTTCTTGAACATAAATGAATAGAATTGTAAAGATATGCCAAAGGAGGTCATATCAACACTTTGCTGAGTGCCTTAAAACTTCCCCTCTTTATCAGGAATCTGTCTCTGTTGCATATTAAGTTTTAATGTACTTATTCTGAATCATCTGCATGATGCTGCAAAGTACCAAGCTCCTTTTAAAGCAGGAAGGTGGAAGTTAGTACTTACAGGAGGATCCTGCAAGGATATGGAAAACAGATCGAATGTGCTCTAGGGTTCCACTCTAACTCTGCTTCTCTCAAAAGAAACTCCCCCATTAATGAAAAATAGAACACACAAGGAAGGGGAGGGGAAGCATGTGAATTCTAGTGTCATTTAAAAGTGCTTCTGAAGAACACGGGCTAAAATGTCATAATATTTTCTTTAACACCATTAAACATTCTAAGAATTCAATCAACATAGTCATTGCAATTACATAATTAAAACTCAGAACGAAATCCTGTAATTGCTGTTTTATGGCCATCATTACATAATGAGTGGTTTTATAGCAACCACAGCTAACTCTGGATTTGGGTAGTTTTTAAAAGTTGTTGATTTCCACTGTACCACTCATTATTTGATCCAGAATGCTTCAAAAAAGAGGACCTCTCTAACAATGTTGTTTATGCTTCCTTCTTCTAAAAGATCTGAAAGGGGGTTCCTTTTGGAAGGGTTCGATAAAAACTTAAAAACTCAGAAAGTGTAAAGTGAAATTTTATTTTTTTTAGAGATATGAACAGCCAGCTTTGAGCTGATAAAATAACAGAAATGTTAAGCTCAAAGTGATTTTTAATGAAGATGATAAGCCCCAGAAAATAACAATTTATGGGCAATATATAACTTAAGTTAAATCAGTAGCTCAATCATGGAGTCTGCCTCCCACATACCAGATTACGTGCTGTGCATCTCAAGATCTGAAGCACAAGAGACACAGCCTAAGGAAGAGAAGGGAAAAAAATAAAATCTCTGTGTGTTTATTGTGCCTCTCAAATATTGGTTCAGCTTGAGAGGCTTTCTGTCCTACAGTTGCCTCTTATAGCTACTTTAGGAGATGCCCTGTGACCTGGACTCTTTCCTTCTCCTAGTTTCCTCCTGCTCCTGTGCTACACCCACCAAGAGCTGTGAAGGTGGGGGAGCACTGGATAGTATACGCTGGGTCTACCTCATTCCTATTTTGTGGGAGTTGCTATGGGGCCTGTCAATCCCTGCAGTCTTAGGTCTGTTTTTCTCAAGAATAGTATAAAGAGCTCTGAGATGAATGGTAGCAATCAAGCAATGCATTCAAATCCTTACGGCAGCATCTCTGGGCATCACAACAGAAAACAAAACAGGAAACCAACTGCCACTTTTATTAGACCCCATATAATCACAATTCATAAGTATCCCCATGTGATACAGCAATCAATCTGCAATCATTGCTTGTGTAGATGAACTAGAGCTAACAAGACAAATTATTGTAAGCACACACAACACCAAGCACGAGATCTCATTGGAGGCTACACGTCTGAGAAAGTGAGTAAGTTTTGGAGGGGTAAGCTTGCACAGTTTTTATCAGCCCCCTGCCTAGGTGTGGTAAAGCTGGCTAGGATACGTCTACACAAGCTTAAGCCAGACCTTTAACTGATGAGCAAATGTATTTTTTGATCTTTTATTTCCTTATCAATTTCTAAAAAACCATAAGCTAAGGTTGCATGAAAATCTCATCTATTCTCATTCCATATACTAAAGAATATTCTGATGTCAGTGTCTGCTTTTTCTTTAACAAGAAGAACAAAATCGCAGACATGTCAACCAAAAAAAAGGTGTACATTACAGAACGTTACTAATGGAAGGTGAACTCTAAAAGAATATTTATCAGGTAAGAATACTCAATATTGCAGTACTGAGATTGGCATGAATGACCACAGAATCACAGAATCACAGAATGGCTTGGGTTGGAAGGGACCTTAAAGATCATCGAGTTCCAACCCCTCTGCCATGGGCAGGGACACCTGTAAGATACTCGATTCAAAATATTTCTCAACTTTGGTGATAACATAATAATTAGATAAAACAGTTCCCTATATATACTCTAGTAAGATAATACTAATAGGAAGTGTCACACTTGGGCAATAATGGCAAACCAATATTCTCCAGGTAAACTAAACCAAATTCCAGTTTACGGTGTCCAGTTACACTGGGGAGCAGGGGAGATACCTCTTAAACACCACCGGTGTGTCTAGAAGGTTGCACATACTCTGTTCTTCAAATAAACCACAACAGCTTCCTCTAAATAAATTTTCAGTGTTACTAAAGGAAACTTTCCCTGCAGCAGGAGGTGGTAAATGGTTATTTATGACTGTAAGCTAAAGGTACTATCATCTTCAGAGCATGAGACCTTCACAGTTAAAACAAGATGATTAAGGTTAATGAGTCAATTAATTTTGCACCTGTTATCATGACTAGTGGGTAACACTCTGCACTTTTTGTCCTAGGAAGTGCATAACAACCCAAGACCAAAACCAGAGTTACTTGGTTTAGAAAAAGACACTGTCATCCCTGCATCTCTCAAGCCTTGAATGATACCAAAGACAATGAAATATTTAGATAGTTGATTTCTCTCCAGTGCTACACCATAGAATTTATTTTTTTTTCAAAATTATCATCAAGACTTAAGACCACGTGTGTAATATCTGAAGTACTGACTGAATTGATAAAGTCATGTTCATGAATTGTTCATGGTTGGCACCACAGGTGCGCAATGAACATTTTCATTGTGTTGGCACCCACGCAATTCACTCAGTCCTCAGCCTGCATTTGCTACTATAACTACAATTTAAAAATATCAATATGAAAAGATTGCATTCCACAGGACTAACTGAATCAATACAACAGTTTTAATTTGATTCTTATTGAATAAACATTCAATTTCATGGGTAGGGGAAGCCTCAAGTTCTTGCTTCACTCACTCTTTTATTACCTAAAGTCACCATATTTGATGGATATTCATTCATGAATGAACTTTTGGCCCTTTGGCAAAGAAGATGATGAATTTGTACATGCCTCTTGTATTCAGAAGCATCATGTGTTTGCAACTCTGATTTCTAAACACACCCAGAAAAGAGGTCTTAGCAGTTCCTTTATCTAAAATCTGATTCCAACCTATTTAATGACATCAGGAGCTTTCATGTTCAGCCTGAAATGGAATTCTAGTCAAATGTGCCTAATCTCATTGACAGTAACATATATTCAATCTGGGCTCTCATATTTAAGCTTGGCTTTCACTATCTTATCTGTTATAGGCAATTGCCTCTTGTTTGCAAGTTATTTTAAAAGGGTATTAAAAGAGATTGCATCTCAGCTTTAGATTCGTATTTAAAAGATGACACTGCTGATGTGAAGACGTAACCTTTATATTTCATCCTGTGTTTGGTCAAACTGTGCATCAGCCTTCAGAGAAGACTAGTTCTTCCCATGCTAATGCTGCTTACCTACCAAGAGATTTGACAAACAGAAATACTCATCTATCGACAAACAATTACTTCATTAAGAAGTTTGTCTTTTCCTTACCCCGTAAGTGTGTTATGGAGGCTCCCTGATTTCTTTGCCTTGGACTCTCCTTCTACATTTATAGTGCATTTCTCCCTTTTTACAGTTTGTTTTGCATCACAATGTATAATATAGGAGCTCTTTGTTCCTTTTCTAAAGAAAGTTGGAGGTGGGGAAGAAAAGGGAACCCCACAACTCAAAGCCAATATGCTTCTTGGAAAGAACCCAGATTCTTTAATTATCATATTGACTGCACATTTCAGTTTTTCCATTCCAGTTGCATTGTAAGCTATTTACAACACCAAGTTCATAGCCACTGAGAGAAGGGTAGAGCTCAGATGTTACTATTCCAGCCCACAAGACCAGGCCAAGATCTGCAGCTGAAGACAGGAGAGAGATAAGGCAAAAACTAAAGTATCATATTCCACATTTGAACTCCTTACCAAGAGGCTTTTCTCAACTCTGATGGTTATGAACACAGATTTAAAATAAGAGCCCCACAGATCCTGCATTTTCATCCAACATGATGTAGTTTCAGCGCAATGAGCTATTTTGGCTGATTTGGCTCATGAAGAGATGCAGCAGCAGAAAGCAATAAAGACTAACTGTTGTTCATAACCTGAGTGTTTAGTACATGAGGAGCAGCTGTAAGGATCTGTACTCAGCATATTTTCCTGTTCCTTTTCTGGACTGTGAACAGTGACTTAATTTATGCTAAAACAATCTGGCTGGAACCATTCATTCCTCAGGTCCATAAACATCCACTCCTCCTCTGGATTTGATATTCTGCTTTTTGTTTTCTTTCCTGCCTGTATATGAGGTAGAAACAAAGACTTTTGCATAGTAAGCAGCAGGAGATTTCTGCAGGAAAGTTATCATTCAATGCCTTAATGTGCTCCTATTCAAATGTGAACACAAGTGTGTCTTTCCACAAATCTTCCTACCTTTTCCAGCATTTAATCGCTTTCTTTTGAAGCAGGGGTACTCTACATAGAGCCAAAAAGTACATTAGTGAATTCATCTAAGAGAAGTGTGCTGTTAAATAATAATACGTAGGCTAATTAATGTAAATGCAATGGTGTGAATATGCTGACATTGTTGAAGTTAATGATCCAGCTGCATTATCATTTCCATCACTGTAATATCGAGAAAATCAAAGAACTTGGCTTTCTGTATCCTGGAACAGCCTTTTCACTGCATCTTGCAGAGACAGTTAAACAGTCTTTCTATACTTTAGTAAAGACCACCGTGTGATTTTTATCATGGAATTTGGGACAACAGTTTAGCTTTACCTACAGCCTTGAGCAAAATGTGACACAAAGGTTGCGTTCTGCCAAAAATAGTCTCCAAACCCTTGTGATTCAATGACAGAGCTCCCAGAGTCCCAGTTCTCAGTCCCAGTTTTCCTGTTGCTCGCTTCTTTGTCAGCACAGCTGATCTGCGCTGCTGGTTCTAGAAAATTTTAACATCTGATCTGATGGGTCAGGGGTAGTAGGTACCTCATTGAGATGGTGAAACCAGCACCTGACCCATTTCCACGCCTCATCACCTCTATGTATGCAGTAACTATTTGCTAGGAACGAGATTTTAAGAAATGCAGAGCTTTGACCAAAGGTCTGCCTGCTCAAATGTTTGAAATACAAGTATTTGACAAAAATGGAGCTGAATTCAGACTGCACTTTAACCAAGTACAAGTTTGGTAATTTCAATGGAGTGTTGCTGTTTTACAGAGGTAAAGAAGGCTGTGTATGACAGATGTTTCTTGATATAAATAACTTTCAAAAGCACCGAGGCATCTTCACTTGCAACTAAGAGATGCTGATGGCATCTAACACGTCCTTCAATATAGGCATTGAATTCAATAGGAAGTCAACACACAAAAAATTTTAAAGCCTAACAGAAATGTAGAGACATTTGGAGTCTGAATTCCTAAAGATCTTTGATAACTATCCTATAACAACCTATGTCCTTTTGAATCTGAATTAAATTTGGGTCAGAAGTGGAAAACTCTCAAAAAAGGACCCTGACTTGAAAAACCTTTGGGGCAATGGAGTGCAGCCAAGAGACACCAAGTCACTAGACAACCTGCCGGCTCTGGTAGTGACACAGCAGATGAGCTGCCTTTGCTCAGCACTGTGCCTAAAGTGATCAACTCAGAAGAAACAATTAGTTTAGGCACAGCACCACATTGACCTCCAGCAATAATTTGGAACAACCAATATCCCAAACAGGCAGTGTACGTAGCATGAGGACACAGTAGCCTGAGATGGCTACCTTTAACATCTCTGCCCTCTCTTCTGCTACTGCACAACACAAACTGCCCACACATCCTTTTGAAAGGCTTATCCTCGTTCTCTTTCAGTTATGCCACAGTTTCCTGACCAATCCCCTCACGATAGTAGGGCAAAAATCTTTATCAAAAGACTTCTTGTGAGAAAAATAAATGTTGCTACTTTAACGTTAGTACCTGTAGCCTTTTCTTATCATTATGCTTTAAGATAAAGAAAACTAAAAAAACCCATATTTGCAGTCCTAGAAATGTTGACAAATCAAGCATAAAACCTAATATATTTTGGAGTTTAGAAGAGATACTGAGTGAAACCAGTATTTGATGCACAATTTTATGAAGAAAGACAGCCCTTTTTCAGGAGTGACCTGGAGCATCTAAAACCAAGCTATCTACTTTTTGCCTAAGAATATTCTATAGTCAAAACATCACTGACAGTTCTGATGATGACGGACAGAGTAGAGGGGAATGCACATGCCCTATATTAGTTCTTTTTTGATAACAGCAGAGGGAAAAAAGGACACATTTTGCCTGTTAGGCAAAATAAGCAGATGCACTTCAAAGTTTACCAGGGAGCTGTTCTGTTGAATAAATGCTCATCATTTATATATAATTACTTTTTGACTGAAACCTCTCCAAACATGGCATAAGATCTCAAGCACAGGCACTTCTAGACCTTTTGTGTCTATGTGTTGCAATGAAGGAGGCTTTTGAAAAATCAAAACTTCGCATCAGCAACACACAATACTCTCAAAGAAAATTAATAAAAGAATATGGTGCTCTAAATGGCCTAAAGAACAGAGCAGCCGGTGATGATCTTTTGGTTCGTTTCAGCAGGACTATTGTTTCCGCTAATTTTCATGGTTCAGAATGAGGGGCAGTAATTTATAAGCAGTACAGAACTGCAGTGCAAACAATGCAAAATCATGCTGTTGGTTCGTATTTCACAAGTCAGAAAACACTACCATCTGATTTAAGAAGGGCTAGGATTTGTCTACAACCCTGATTCACAAATGCATTTAGCCACTAAGGGACTTTTTTTACTCTGGAAGTGAAGCTCATATGTTCCAGCCCCTGTCTCAAGCAGTGCCAGCATATATTCCTTTTCTACTCAAGTATGATTCATTTTACAATTTTAAAATTTCCTTCCAGCTACAAGTCCTGCAAAGGGACTGCTACTTAGAAAGAATAAAAAATGGCAAGCACAGCTGGCCATCTTGCCTAAAGCCACTGAGTCACAACATTTCTTTGATTGCACTGGCTGAGTGAGAGATGTGGCAAGGCCCCAGGCAGGGAGACAGACCTTTTCCTCTCCATGGCTTTTTCAATGACCAAACAATTATTGTGAAGATTATACTATAGAGAGAGATTTTCTAGAGATCTCAGCTCCCCTCTAAATTCCAAAATACATGTACAGATTCTAAAAAAGTGCCCAGTGATGGAAAAACACCAAATACAAGATAAAGCACTACAATAAAAACACTTTTTAGGAGAAATTCTTCTTTTTCTCTTTTTCCCTTCCTGTTACTTGTGTTTTCATTGTCAAAGTGTGGCGGTCAAATAGACACAGGTCTATCTGTGATTGACCTTCATGGACAGCCCTTCTTTTGTTGTTGAAAAACACTGTCAGAAATGGAGGGATCAAGAGTTCACCTTATGAAATCTAGACTTTCAAGACAGTGTATTTGGTTTCAGAAAAATAGCAACTTCAAAGTTTCTGATAAAAAACCATCCCACCAACACTTGGAAATGGGGTTGTGTCACGTTCATGCCTCGTGAGCTGGCTGGAATTCCCAGCCATGCCCTTTTCACATGGGGCATCACACCCAAGGAGAACTCTTGTGATACATCACAGTAATTCAGTAAAAGAAAATAATGACCTGGAATATAAAGCCCAGCTGCTGGAATGCTTTGGAAATACACAGCACTCAGAATGTTATATCTGCAGATGGGATTTATATTTATTCATCTTTTCAGCTGAAAGGTTAAAAAGAAAAAAAAGAAAAAAAGAAAAAACTTTTTATCTGCTAGCCAACTCAGCTACACATATGCATTATGTATATGAACAGATGATAAATGGCAAATATATTTACCCTAGGGAATTACTCTACATAACAAAGCAAACACAGACCCTAGTCTCTGTTTCTTGTAACCTTCACAAAGATAGAGAAAAAATGACTGAATTTCTTAGAACATATAAAAAAAAGGTGCGGGAGAGGGGGGAAGGGGAGGAGGAAAGAATTCAGAGTATGTACAAACACTTTTACAGATATAGGTAATTTTCTACACAGTGCTCAGTTACCATGGTGATGGGCATGAATTAGATTAGATAATTTCTCTATACAATAAAACCTTCTACTGAAGCCATTGGCAGGTTTTCCAGTTGATCTACAATGTTAGGACCATGTTTATTATTTTTTCCTCTGAAAAACAGATCGTATGAAAGATGAAATGGTAACATGTGTACACGGTAATATTATCTAAGGGAAAGACAAGGAGGAGGCTTAGACATTAGTTACAGACTGGCTCAAAAGCTTACTATAACCAAAAAAACCCCATCTATTAATCTTGGTCCCAGACAGAGATCAGGCCCAAACAGAGCCCCATGAAAACACAGAAAACCTACATAGAGAAAAAACCCCAAATGCAGAGAATTGAGTGTAGATGAAACCTTTGATATATCAGTATAACTAGATAATTGCAGATCTTGATAATGGCCATCCTGAGTCCTTGGAGTGCTTTTCCTAAAGTAGCAGCTGCCACCTTCACTATGCCTATACAGGATGGGATTAAGGGGGAGCCACCTCAGTGTATCCTGACCAGAAACTGTCCTTTAAATGAGAAGCAGAAGGAAAAGGTTGGCAAAGCTTGCAGGGAACAAACTTCAGTGATCCCCTCTCCTGAAACATGCCATTCAACAATATGCATAAATCCTTTGTTTTCCCAGCGGAAGATGCTACGACAGTGTGGCATAACGGGGTAGGGCTACGTGGGTTATGGGGGTGGAAGGAGCCCGGGACCTGCATTTACTCCCTGTTCCCTTGTCTAGATACGATGTTGAATCTAACCGTGTAAGGAATTCCTTATGTCAGCATGGTAGTTAGTGTGTCAGCCCCCTCAAACCATAAGGTAAAATATATTGGCTTAAATTTCAATTATTATGCTATGAAGAAATAAAAGGATTTGCCCAAAATCATACAAAATAGTAGGAGCTATATGCTGCTCTGAGGCCAACATCTACATCATTTCAACATGGTAAGCTTCATGTAAGGTGCTTGAGCCATCTGTCCAACTTCTCAGTTCACAGTTACCTACAGAAATCTGAACAATTGTGGATCTTACTGAAATGATATCTCAATTCTTAGCTACCAAACCATCCTCCTTTTCTGAAGGCAACTGAGAACTTTTCCAGAGAGATGAACAGAAGATTCAGAAGATCAGGAAGATTTTATTTCAATTTGAAGTCTACAATGAAAGTTATAAAATGATAGTTCTACTTCATTCCAGAAACAAGGGTTCACCATAGCTTCGATGCTCTTAGTGGAGTATGTGAGCAAAGAACCTTTGGTTGACTATACAGCAGCTAATTGGAGGATACCAGCATATCACAGCATTTCTCCAGGGATTTTTTAAGCTGACCCTTTCTTGCCTCTTTGGATCTCTTAAAAGCTAGTGTCATTACAGCCCTGGCAGAAGTGTCACTGTATAATGCTTCTAGCACTCAACAGCCTTTGGAAGTGCATTCCCATGGTAACACTTCAAACCCTGATGGCTACATCATTTCAGCACAGTAAGCTTAATATCAGATGCTTGAGCCATCTGTCCAGCTCCTCAATTAACATAGTTAGCTACTGAAACTTAAGCAATTATGGATATTATTGAAATCACATTGCAATCAAGGAACAAATCCACAACACAAAAGCAGGACAGAGGAAACCCTAAAGCAACACTGAAACAGAGCCAGTAGGAGTAAAAGGAGGAGGAGGGACACTTCATCCAGAATTAAATGCAAATTAGAGCTTAATCTGGCCCATAATTTCTGTCTTGAGTCCTCATTTTGACTGTGGACCAGTTGGAATCCTGTTCTCATTAGTGTAAATGACTGTGTGGTGCAAGGAAACAGAAAACCAAGCTCAGCACTTGTTCCCTCCATAAATTAAGAGAAACACCTTGGGACTGTGATGGAAACAGAGTAGCCTAAGGCTAGGCCCAGAGAGGGAAGATGTCCTCTTCTGCTAGGTGTGGATTTGAGCCTAACACCGTGCAGTCACCTGAATTTATTAAAAAGCCTGGTAGATAAAAGTATACTGAGCACAACCAAATCCTGAAAGTTGGATCACACCCCATGGATGCTCCCTTATGCATGGTCTGTGGATATGGGGTACAGATTCTTGGCTTAAAGCAGGTAAACAGGGGCTCTGAAGAAATAGCAAGAAATTTCCCTACACACAGGCTCTCTGAGGGAGAGGGAAAGCTGTGCCACATGCTATGTGAGGGGCAGCAGGGCCAGAGGTAGTGACCTGCAGGGAAGCCGAAACAGAAACAGCAGGAAAGGACCCTGCAGGAAGGGGCAGTGTGGAGATGGCAGCAGCTGGGCAGATGTGGCTGAGATGCTGCCTGCAGCACCAGTGCCTCTCAGCAGTTGTCTCGCTGTTTCGATTGAGGGCTGGGGAAAGGGTTTCATCTCACCTGCCTACAGATGGGTAAATTCAGAAGTCTTCAACTAGTTATCTACAACATCTTAATAGTCCTCGGAGAGACATAGGTGTTTCTAAAGCATGACTTATATGGCACTTTAGACATTTACTGTAGAATAAGACAAATCATTCCCTATTTCTCTCCATGGACTATAAAGAACTCTGTATGCCCAGCTCAGCTAGAGATGTCTATACTGAGAATGTCTAAATTAAGGCAGCAGAGTCCTACCTTGGAGTGCTCTGATGATTGTGGTATGAGGAAGAATTGTTTTCTTAGTTTATAGGGGTCCACTATTGATAGCCATCCATCACAGTATTGAGAAAACAAATGATGTTTCCTACTACAGCCGCAAGGTCTGCCCTGCTAAGTCCTTGCTAAAGCAGTTACAAAAAGACGCTCAAGATTTTGCCCGATCAGAAACAACAGCCTGTTATCACACCTGAGCTCAACACAGCATTCTTTCTGTTTGCAGAGAGAGAAATTCTGTTCCCAGTGATAAAATAAAGATATCAAACAAAAAAGTATATGTCAAAAGTCATTATGGTCACTCATGTCAGCAAAAGAAAGGTAGGGCACAAATGAAGACACTTGTAGTAGTTTGTCCCTTCACAGCAAGCCACTGCTGCGCAGCATTTCATCTTCCAGTTCATGCTGGTTTTGATATTTAAGTGTTACTGTCAGCCCTGAGTACTTCAGGAAGCATTTCTGCTTCTTGGATTGAATCTATTAAGGGAAGAGGTGACGCTCAGTCTTCTCATATGGTTCTTTGTTTTGCACTCTCACATTCCCAGAGCCTCCACCTGCAAGTAAAGAAAACTTCACTTTGCAGGAGAGCTCTCCTCTATCAGCAACCACTTCCCAGGTTTTGCATCCAGGTCACCTCTCAGACTGCTGCACAAATAGCTTCTCCTGTCCTCACGGTCCCTCTCTCTGTCATGTAGCTTGTACCTACATCCCCTCCACCTGGACAAAGAAGCCCATAAATCACAAATACCACTTGTGCTTAAAGAAATTGGCCAGGATTAGTGCTTTCCACAGAAACTGAGAGCTTTGCCAGCCTTTGGCAAGCTCCCTGCAATCAGACATCAATGCCCTCGACTGCGGGCAGCTTGCCTCCCTTCTTGCTTTTCCCCGTCAGGCTTAGTTCCCATCCAGGAGGCAGAGAGATGATTACAAAAAGGCTGACTGCAACCCAGATTTTGTTGCTTGGCTGGTTCTCCCCTAGATGTTTATCTATTTATAGGTGTTATTCTATTTCCTTAAGAAGAGCATATAATGGAGTAGATCCAGTTTCTCCTTAGAGGGATATGGGGGATTTTGATAGCACACCAGAGCTCCCTTATGTTCCTTACAGTGTCACGATGCTCTTTAGTCTGTGTTTTTGCTGCAGACTATTAAGTCTGCTCCTTCTTACAAGAGACATTTTTCTGACTAGAGCTATTCACAGCACAACATTAATTTTATCCTCATTTTGTATGAATGTATTGATTTGACCACAGCTACAACGCATGATGTGTTTTGCTGTTGCTACATTCAGGTACTCAAAATAATATTGCCATGTAATGCAAAGCTATTAACTGCAGCCTAATATCTACCAGCCAGTGATGTGTGATAGAAAACCAGGGAACTATCCCAACGGGAAAACTCAAAACATGTAAATATAGTTTAGTGATTTAAATAATTATAATTGTTTTCAATAACATTCAAATGCAACATTCAAATAATGAAGTTAATTCTCTGCACTCACTCATACACTGGTTTTTCAGTTATTATAAAACCCAGCTATTACAAGGTTCTTTGTATGGCTTAACAGTAAATGAGCCATATGTGCCAGACTGACCTATAGTCCCATTCTATTTATGAACCCAAGCCTAAAAATAGTACACATTGCCTCTAAAATCCATTTATTGCTGATACAAGACTGTCCACCTTCTTGTAATCAGAAAGATTTCCCATATTTTAATCCTGAGTATCAACAATACTGAGGACTCTGCTATTAAAAAATACAAACTAGCTATTGCACATTTTTGCAGATCTTGTGGAAGTGACTTGGCTGGAGCTACTCTTCATTTTGGCTGGCTGAAACTGCAATATTGCAGTGCCTTTAACTCCTGCCAGCAACACCAGGCACATATGTTTCTAACTCAGAGAAATCGTTTGTAACGAAAACCTGATTGTGGTATGGGTTCACTCGTCTGCTTACAGGATTAACTTTGCCTCTGAGGGCTTTTTGTGATTGCATCTTTCCCAGGGAGAAACCTGTTGTGCTCCCCAAGGAGGCAAAAGGCCCGAGTTGCTGTATCCTGCAAATCAGTTATGATTCTCCTGGGTCTGGTGAGGCATAGACAGATGAATAATTAATGCACTGTCTTTTAAATCCAAATATATTTACCAGGGAATGGAGGACTTCTGTTGTTGATGTTGGGTTTTGGGGGTCTTTTTTTGAATAATCAATCCATGATTTAGAGTATATTTTCCCTTGCATTTTCACTGAATGACAGTCACACAATCATCAACTGCAACTAAACTAAGAACAGTAATTTGTTAATCCATCAGTACTTCCCTGTGAGGGTCTTTAACCATCCAGGATCTCACCTTCTTATTTATTTCTCAGCAGACTGTTATTAAATCAGACAAACATATGCATACATTAAACACTTCAGTGGCCCAGTATAGCCTTAGGAACTATACCATAAACCAGCACATGCATAAGCTTTATAATTCATTATGAAGAAGCCTACAGGCTTTCAGCAGCAGCACAGTACCAGAGGACAAAGTTCTGTCTGACCCTTCCTTCGTCCCACAGCACAAGCGTATAGTTAGGCCAATAATTTCAGGTTTCAAACCAGCTCATTTTGCAGCATTAAACTGTAGAAATACTTATTTTGATTGATATTACTTTACAACACAAGTTCTCCTGTTAAAAATTTTTAAGACTTTTTTAATTTTTGCACAGTTTTGTCACTTAAGAGGAAGGCCTTTGTAATTTATTAAGTCTCCAAATGGGGTATTTTGTGAAAATATTAACTTTACTTTTTAAAGAAGTGAAAGAAAAGATGAAAGTTTTCATGATGTTAGAGAAAATATTTAAAATTATCAAAATGTGTGTCCCAAAGGTTCAAGTAAAAGAGAATTATTCATTTAAAAATTTTCTGATTTTAATCCAGTTTTATGATCTGTAGACATTAATCATAAACTTAGAACTCTTGGGGTTGCCATTCCTACTCCAATGTCTGTCTTTTATGAAAATTGGAAGCCTTTCCAGAGAGGCTGGAAAGCCATGACCAAGCCATGACCTGAAAAACAATTTTATGCTACTCAACTGATACAACAGGGTGCAGCAAAAATGTCATTCCAAATGCTCCTAACCAGACAGGGCCTTTAAGTATGATGGCAAGTGTGGAAAACAGCAGCCCACTGAAGATCAGCAAATCCATGATACACTGCCGCTTCATATACCTCTTTTAGTACCTCCTCACATGTATAGTATGCATTACTGTCCTTTTCTATTTCACACTCTCACCTTTTACCTACCCATCTGATCCTTGTTATCTTTTTCAAAACCTCCCTATTTGGGCCAAAAGAGGAAAAAAAAAAAATAAAGACTGAAAACCAGAAGCCATTATAAATATGCTGACACCACTGGCCATACATGTCAGGACCATCTATCATATTCATTGCCTCAGTAAAATTGCTGGTGTGTACAGAATGCAAATTCTGTTACAGCAGAAGAGCTATCGGAGCACCTGTTTGCGTACCAGACATCTAGGGGTCATAATCAGAGAATAAATAAGACCATTTTAAATGTAATGCTGATTGTACTCTACCAAATTTGCTAATAAAACCCCTCCATGCCTGAAAGCCACAGAGCCAAAGAAAATGTGCTTCCAAGAAGAGCTGTAGTGGGAGCTGATTTATAATGAGTGTGCAGTCATGAAGTGAAAATGGCAAGGCAAGTTAACACAAGACTGGGTGAAGTCATTAGGAGCCCTACTAAGCTGTATGCAAAATGACAAAATAAGGGAGTCTAAATTCCACTGCAAATCCAACAGACTGCATGGTGGAAGCAAAGAAATTAGATGAACAAGGGCTCATCTACATTAGAAAGTTTTACTGCTTTAATTAACCCAAAACCATAATTAAAGCTGTGAAATCTTTCTAGTGTGAATGCAATTTTACTGGTTAAATGAACAAGCACTTGGAGTTTACTATGGTTCAGATATATCATTTGCCCATCTGACTGTACCGTACCCTGGCATATTCTAATATACCCAGCTTTCTTCCACAGATGGTTCTGGTTACCAATCTAAACTTCATAGAGACGTATTTATCTTCTCGACCTCCATGGAGGCAGAACTAGACCAAGGAGGTGTTCTGGAGATGGCTAGATTAGATCAGATAGGTCCACTAAAGACATGTACTGTGTACTCCTGTTCCTGCCTTGAAGGGGTTGTCCTATGGTTCAAGCATTAAGTTGTAGTTAAATGCTTTTCCCAGTTCTGCTAGAGGCAGTACACGAATACCAATCTATACTGGTGACTCTCTGTCTATAAGGAGGAAAAAAATGTCTTTCTTCTCTTAGGTTGATTATCTCTTACTGAGAGAGTTGCTAATAGTTCCTTTACTGCAGCTAAATAACTAAATGAATCTGGCAAGTCATAAATAAACATAAGGGGCTTACATTTTCATATAGTGTGTGCTTTTTATGACACAGTATAAATTCAATTATTCTGACTGCATGGTTTTTTGGTCTACCCAAGCAACCAGCCCAATGTGGTGTTCTGACATTAGAGATCCTCACACAATATTTGCAAACATAGCTTAAACTTTACTGCAATATGTAATAACAAAATGACCAGAAAAATAAAATCATAGAATATAAACACCACAGCAACAACCATACATTTCGGATTCAATGTGAAATACTGTTTTCTAGTAGAACTGGAAGAACATCAGACATTAAAAAGGTTAAAAATTTTAAGTGGAAGTGTCCAGAATACTTTTCAGAAATTGTTTTCATGGCATCTTTTCAGAGGTTGTCATTCCCTAATGTATAACACACAGCTCGAGCTTGCATATCAGGTATCATCTCAGACAGCAAAGACATTGAAAAATTTTTCACTTAAGCTTGCTCCTTTGATGTATGTATCACCTTTTTCTATGGCACAGAAATTTCTCTCTCTCTAGTTTGTATATAAAAAGGGAAAGGTTAAAGTGTTGGACATGTTTAGAATTATTATCTAATGCACAGATAACTCTCACATGGAATGTACAAAAAGCAGTCATGTTATTGCTGCAGAACCTTTCAAAGTACATTTTGAAGCAATAAGACTTAAATGAATTAAATGAAATATTACTTCTCTACTAAATTTCATTTAGACTCTGCTGAAAGAGAATGCACAAGTCAAAACTAAAATATATATAATTCCAATTCTGTGCTGCTAGTGACTTTTTTTTTAATGAGAAATGTTTTTTACCTTTATGTCATTATGCTCTCACTTACATTTTCTCATGAACAACCTTTCACATGATTTGACAGCTCTGTCTGCAGGCAGATAAACCACTGTGGCTGCAAAGTGTGGATCTGCTTGCTGGCCACTGGGCACCAGGACACCAAGGTACTTCACTTTTTTTGCCTGCCTCTGTCTTTCTCCTATTTTTTATCTCCATAGATAACAAGCTCTTAATGACAGGGCTACTCTCACCCTCTCTGTGCTGAAGGACTCAAACTAGCTCTCAAAATGTAATTCTTCTTACTCATATTGCAATCACAGTTTGTTCATCTCTTTTCCTAAACATCCCATCACCATTCTGCTGAGAGCACAGGAGAAATTGGAGACAGGAAGTAAACCTGCACTACTTGGCATTTTTTCCACCTGCAGATTAAAAACAATTTCTCAATAAATAATTAATTGATTGAAAATTACTGTATTAATTACCATATATTATGCAGTCTGAAATCACTGCAACAGTTACCAAGAGATGGTCACTACGGCTTGTTATGATACAAGTATGGATGTGCCATATCTCACTCTATGTTTTAATCCACTCTATGAATCAAGACTACTCCAAAACTGAGAAGTCCAAGACAAAAGAAAATGCAGAACAGTGCTGAGATCATACAAGTCCTTTAAATGATCAAGAAGAAAACATTTTACAATATTTTTTACAATTGTCACAGTTGTGCTAAGGTTACAGTAACTTTTAAGGGTCATTTCCTCTTACTCAACATGTAAATATTCTGATTGCTTTTTTCCTCTGAGTGCTGAGGTACTAAACAAAGCAGTGAATGTCATTTTGAGACTAACAAGACAACTGGCATATGCACAAAAGTCACAGGGCATTTTATATTGCTGGTAAATTCAGTGGAGATTCTTTCTGTTGCTATGCATTCACTTTCTAACTGATCTATTTCAAATTATACGTCCACCTCCATCCACAATAAATATACATTTATCCCTGCCTTTTCTCTCCTTGTCACCACCCATTTATGTTTTAGTTGGGATCACAATAACAGCATCTACAGGATCCAAATGCCCCCAGAACTTGGAAACCCAGATTTCCTGAAAGGACTCTTGGGCATTCAGCTGACTATGGCTGTAACTACTTTTGCCTGATGTTCGCATAACAGCTTCCCCAAGTGAAAACCCTCAAGGGAGTTTCAATGAAATAGCATCAATCAGGACTCCCAGCTGACATTCAGGAAATGGAATAGGATGTTACTTAGGCACGTACTCAGCATATCCAATGACTGGAGAGTAGTTTGGGCTGCATTCCGTATTGGTGCATTATGACTCGGCTGTCAAGGTAGAATGCACCTGTTACACCAGTGTGATTTTGCAGACTTACAGTTAATAGGAAGAAATTGTCAAATAACAGGCAAATTGCGTTTTCTATCTCTGAGTTAGGGCTAGGTGACCTTCCCTCTTTTAGAGCTGAATACATAAGCAGCTCCAGCATTTGGTATCTCTTCCCTCCCAAGACCCTATGGCATATGGGACCCTATTAGATAAAAACATTCAGCTTTCATGTTCTGCTGGAAGAAAAGCAGTCTCCTTGCTATGCAGGTAGCAAGCAGTATGGAGGGATGTCAATCAGTTCCCACAAGACAGCAACATGGCTAAGGATAATGATACTATCGCATTCATGTTCACATGGGAAGATGAAAGTTGCCAGTACTCTGGTGAAACTCATCTGCAGAACCAAACGTTAATTCTACCATCATCCCCCCTTAGCTGGGGGAGAAAACAGGGCTCAAACTCTCATGAAAACTGACTCAGGAAGGAAATGAGTAAATCTAGGTCTTCTCCATCCTGTTTTAAAGAAGCAAATAATCTCTGGATCCTTCACTAGAAAGCTATAATCACTCTGCACCTTCATAACTTCCCACCTGAAAGATACAGTGCTGTTCCAGAGAAGAGGTATCCATTTATTATATTAGGAATAAGAGTAATGGGACACTCTGTTATTAGGAAACCACCAGTGGGCCTTTAGGCTACAAGAACCCATGCCCATTCTTGGATGCTGAAAAAAGAAAAGAAAACTGGCAAAACACACAAGGCATGTGTCCTACTGCTTGGACTGGGTATGGCACTCCAGTAACGCTCTAAAGCAACAGATAGAGCTACTCTTGAGAAATGTCAAGAAATGGCAAACTATTTAGAAAAGACAAGATAGAGGGCATTTACACCTCTTCATTTGTAAAGGTTACCTACATTCTGGTGAGGATAGGGTATAACAAATGGAAGAGTTAGTATTTTAAAAGCCAAAGAAAAGTAATAGTGTAGCTGATGACAGCAGAGCTGACAGCAGGAAGCGTACAAAAAAATCCAACAAAACAACACCTCAAACACCCCAAATCAACAAACCCCCACAAATCAGTTTCATATTGCTGTGTTGGTTTTTTTAAACCCAGGTAACAACCATACATAGGGGGTACATAGCCTTTATTGAGAACCTTTTATTTCTAGAGTAAGGAAGGAAAAGAATGATATGTATCCCAATTTCATTCAGATAGGAAGAGAAGCATTAAATAATTTTGACTACACATAACAGATTAAGCACTATGAAAAGCTGCCTCAGTTTTACAGAAAAGCAGAACAAGGAGATGGAGTTGTTTGCCCAAGGCCTCACAGCAAGTCAGCAGACCAAGAGTTCAGGCTCCAACTGAGCATAGCTCTCAAGCAGGTACTCACATCAACCAAGAACTGCAGGATTGTTTCCTTCTCAATCCTGAGCTTAATCCTAGGGGTAGCCCTGTCTCCTTTTCTTCTCTTAAGAAACTACAGATATTTCTATCAGTCTTTTTTCTGTTTCCTTCTAAGGAACCTGAAATAGAGAGCTAGATGTATCCTTGCCATAGCTTACCTTCTCCATTTAGTGCTCCCGTTTCAAGCAAGAGAGACCTCAACTCAATTGGGAGACAGTGGGAGCCCAAAAACTCAGTGCCCCAAAGGCAGAGGCAGTTTTTGGCAAACAGCTCGCCCGCTCCTCAGAGGTGTCATCTGTAGACAGCTTCTGTCCTATTGAATAAGTATTTCAGTGCTGAAACTCAAAGGAAAGCGTAACTTCTTAGGACATTTTAGGTTAGATTTGGCTGGTTTGGAACTGCTCTAACATGCTGGCCATTCACTCACATTTCTGTTATTCTCTTTTAGTTCTTCCAGCATTAACTGAAGTGGACACTGAAGATCAAGAGTTTACTTTGAGCATGAAAAATAAGAAGTCCACAATTTCTCCTATTTCTTTGATCTTTTACTGAATACTTGGTTCTGGGCAAGATAAAAGGTGTTCAAATCCAGATTACTTGTACACTCTGAAGAAAACAGAGATGGCAATTTCACCCCAACCCCCGCCCTCTTAAAATCTTCACCCTCCAATATTTAAATTAGTCAAAGAGAAAGTCATTTGACTTTCAATTAAAATCAAGTTTCCTTTGAGCTAACTGAAAAAAATATCTCCTGGTTCAAACTCTCCTTTCCTAGTTTCAAGAGATAGAAATTTTGATAAATTACATACTTCTAATACAAAAGATAATCATAATCTTTAAAGTCCTTAATTGTTTTAGAAGCAGCAGCTCTTTTTCCATTCCTGTTTTCAGGTCCTATTTTACCCAAATCTTTATTCAGAAGTGATAGTACATAAAGGTTGCTTCTTTACGGAGTTGTTTTAATTTGGTGCAACATGCTGGGCCCGTGATTTCTAACCCTGAAATAGTCAACTGCAATTAAGCTCAGGTTCTGCTTTACTCAGAAAAAGCATGCGAACTTGACAAAATATCCAAACTATTTCAGATCTGCAATGAAGCCAGAAAACCTTTGTCTTTTCTTCAAAGACATTACACCATCTGGGTTCACACATTTTGCTTGGTAGCACATCAAAATTCAGTTCCAAGTGATTTGCTTTTTTACTATTGTTAAATTAAGAACCTTTTAAAAGAGGTGTGCCTATATATATATATCTCAATATATAGACAAATAGATGAACACACACAATCCTGCTGATATGCTCTTGAAAACAGAGCACAAAGCAATCCCTTTGTAAATTGTCACCCACAATTTATAATCAATGAGAGGGTATGTCACTAAGTGGAGAGCATTAACTGCTTCGTTCTGAATGTCCCTAATGAAATACAAAGATTTTTCATCTAAGAAAACTTTAGCAAGGCAGAGAACATTCAGTAGTCTAAGAAGGCTAATTTAAAAAACAAAGGACAAATCATTTCTCACTTCTAGTATAATTTTGAAGCCTGTATATGCTGCCTAATATATATTGAGCTGTAATGAGAAGCTTTGTTTGAGCTTTTCGCTACGGCACAGTGTATTTAGAAATAGGAATTTATAAACAGCATATATTAAGAATCAATGCATACATGGTCACCAACAGCCACATAGAGACAGCAATACATCTAAGGATTTGAGTAGCACCCTGCCAGGATTCGATGTACATCCTGCCCAAGCCCAGAATATAATTACGAGTCACTTAGTTGTATATAAATCTGTCAGCAGTCCAAATAAAGCCCCTGTCAAACAGAAGAAAATGAAACAGAACTTTGTGTATGTGAACTTTTGTTCAGAATTGGTTTTATGTTCACCTAATGCAATGACAGAGTCTTGGAATAACTTTGCTATTGTAAGCAATATTCCTAAAAGATGTGGTCACTCCACTCATTTCTGAAAATAACATCAACTTGTAGAGCTATGCTAGAGTGTAGATACACCACCAAATTATAGGTGCTATGCTGAGCTTTTTTTAAATTTATGCAAACCTGATCAAAAAAGTTACTGAAGATTGATGATTCGTAGTGAGACCAGAAGCTGCCCTCCCCTCCAAAAAAAAGGAGAGCTATGATAAAGTTCTTTTAGTGGAGAACGTGGAGATTACAAAAATGCTTAACTCAAATCAATACTTGTTATCAAGATACTGGAATTTTCTTTTGAAAAACTCAAATGTATATTCAATTTGAAATATACTTTATTTTGCAACAATCTATGTATTTCATTCTGAACGAAGAAAATAAGATACTCTTGAAACTTGGGTTTGAAAGAAATATGTCTCTGCTATTTTACTACTTATTTCAACTTGATAGATGAATTTTCCTCACAAAACCCAGCCCTATCAAGATTTAGTTGTTTAGCCTAGCTTTAATAAACCCACTCCAAATAGTGCCAAAAATGAAACATATCCACTTTGTGACAGTTATAACTCACACAAAACTACTTGAGAGTGTAAACAGATGCTTTTCATGGTTACAGGCAGATAAGTCAAAATAGACAAAAAACTTTCTCAAAATTAATCCCCCTCCCCCTTTATTCTTCAATGTATTTTCCAGTCTGGTTCCAAAAATCTTTTCCCAAGTTCGAATAGGTCAAAGTGATTATCTTCAATTATTCTGTGTGCCTAAAAATGTGAAACAGCAAAGCAATTAAGTATGACTGCAGAGAGAACCATATTAATAGCACTACTACCTTCAGTGAGGACATAAGCAAAGGCTTGAAGTTGAGCATCACACACATGCTCCATTTCTTACCATGGGCCCAATTATAGTGCCTTCTCATCACTGAGCAGGACTTCACCTCAGCCTTCAGTAAAGTCCTCATTATTTAGCATGAGCAAAGTTAATTGGCAAATGGTTCCATTCTCACAAAATGAAGATTTTAAAAAGCCTTCTTTTGCACATTACAGCAAAGCCAAGGTCTTTCAAAGGTTTTTGTGGATGGGTAGATGAAAGAATAGACAGAAGGAAAAGCCACCCTGAGAAATGAGTGCTCAAGATTAAAGTTTATGCTGTCTCTGATTCAGAATGGTTTCCTCAAATAGAGGCTCCCTACATCAGCCTCCAATTTTCTATCAATTTGGCACACATCTCTCCGGTTTCCACCAGAAATCCCATCCTTGAACAGAGATGCCTCTTTGAATGTAAACTTTAAGAATATATGTATGTTCCCACAACTGAGAAAATAAAAGCCTCCCAATCAACCTTTCGGAGTGAAGGCTGCAAGAAACACTAGAGAAGTGGACAGCTAAGCTGCAAATTAATACAGGATGGTAAATAAGGATGGTATGAACTCACTTAAATTATGTGTGGCACTGTCATAAATCAGCACATGCTGATTTAAGGAACCTAATCATTAGGATGAAGCCTGGAATAATTCTGAAGTAGAGCATCCCTGTTTTATGCACAGCTAGTGACATTTGGTGCACCAGAAATGACAAAAAAAATGACAGAAAAACAAAAATTAACATCACTATCTTCTACGGGGAATTTTTTGTTGCGTGGCTGATTAACACAAGTTTGATAAACTCAGAGACTTTGTACAAAGGCCATTGAGGGTGTTTAATTAAATACAGCAATCAAATGGCCTTTGCTTGTGTTAAAAAAAAAATCAAATTCCAGTATTAGTACACTAATATTGTCAAGCCTAGGAAAAAAACTTGCAGCAATTTTAAAAAAAGAATTTTTTTCTCCTTGGCTTCCCTGTCAATTGCAATTAAAAAACCCACACTACTAACCTATATTGATTAGTTTCTCTGTGGATGTTAAGACAAACCATAACTCGTTCTATAAAAACTTCCATAAATAATTGAACTAGATACCAGAATTTCTTCCATAAACCCCAGAACTGGGCACATTTCCATCATAAGTATTACTGTCAAAACTGAGGAAGGTTATTGGCGAACTTGAAGATCGCAGGGCCATTAAGAGTGGATTTTTCTCATCTAATTAATCCTCCTCTGTAGTCAAAACCAGATAGAGACTGCCATCCCACAACATTAGACAGTTATCTCAGAAATAAGTTCACTCTGGTGTCAGCTTTCTCCCCAGATTTCAACTGCAGGAATTAATGTGTTTACATTAATGCATTACAGTTAGAAATTGAAATATTATAAAATATAATAATAAAATATGTTAGAAAAAAGTCTGGAAATGCCGCCAAGTCACACAGTCTATCCTTTCCCCAAAGAAGCTTGCGCTATTCCTTGACATAGGTTTTCCAAAGAATTGTTTTAGAAGATGCTGTGATGGAAATTCTACTTTCTTCCTAAACCATGTGGTCTCATACATCTATTTAACTGACAAGGCAAGAGAGACAGCTAAAGCAGCTAATACCATTTAATTGACTTAGGGCTGGCAATTCTCCAAAACAATGAAAAAAAGCTTGGAAAGAATGAAACCCTCTTACTCTCTCCCTCCTCCTTTGCACAGAAATCTGAGACAAAACTTAGCAAGGATTTGTTATGTGTACACAAGGAAGTTAGGTGCCCTATTATCTTAAAAGCACTGTTGAAATTTAGTATGTTAATCCCTCAAAACTACTTTGAAAATCCTAATCTAAAAGAATGAGTTATCCATTCATTAAAGGAGCATCCATTATAACAATATTCTCTGTGTATTAATTTAATCTATATACTTACATTCAACTGGAATTTGTTAAATACCTGGCTACCTGCTAAGTATGAACAACTCCGTAAGCATCAATGACTTTCAAGTGAGAGTCACAGGCAAAGCTGCTTGGGTAGAACAACTATATTTTGCCATGGAGAGCATTCCAGACAAAAGGCTAATCACATCAATTACTTTATCACATAAGTTCAATAAAGCAATGAGTTCTAACAAGCGTAAGAAGTTGCTCAAGGAGAGTTTAAACAGGAAAGCAAGGTGGAATTGCACACCTGAGGATTAATCACTTCTGCAATGTATTATAAAAATTGCTATTTAATATTAAATTAGCTCCATCATTTAAGCATTTCTTGTAAAACATATTCTAGTATAAGGGTGAGTTTCAACTCCCTCTGCAGTCCTGATCCTGCAGGGTTTGTTTGGATCTAAGTCTTATATGTTGACTTACTTAAATCAGGGCATTGTGTTTTCCAAGCTTTTTCTTTTATTTAGCACATCTTTGCAGATATATCCTTTCTGCAACATTTTTCTATAATGTCATGAGCTTGTGCATTGAATTGCTTTTAGGAGTAATATGAATTAAGCATAAAGCTAACATAATTGGAATTTCAATCGTTATTTAGCTGTTTTTCCCCTCTGCCCCAGAGTCTGAAACCCAATGCACAAATTTGCATTGGCAATGCAACAGCGGAAAAAGAGAAATAGTTTTAATAAATTATTCTGAAAGATATTAGATAGAGGTCAATTCCCAATTCTTTTGAACTCCACTACAGAACTTTCATTTAATTTTCTGGGAATAGAATTTGGCCCCAATCACTTACAAAATGGGATTAAGTTTCTGGCTTTCTTCCCAGAACCTGGAATGAAAGTACACCGATGAAAATCTGCAGAATCATATAACATAGCTTCCCAAAGAAGGGAAAGCCTTTCATGCTGCTTTATGAAATGGAATTTTTAGTTCCACAGATTGCTACCTTCAATATGAACCATCTTATTCTGTCATTCATAAATTAATTAAAATGCCTGAAGTCAGAACCAATTTCTTGAACTTGCCTTGAATCTGAGGGCTTTCCACATTTAAACGGTTTTCAGTATGCATTTAAAATTGAAGAGTGAGTATGAGCACCTATCATTTCTGTAAGACCATAATAAAGGTCAAACATTTGTTAGATTGAAAGCGACATTAATACCTTCTGAATTCTTATTAGAGAAGGTCCATCATGGTATCATTTTCTTGGAGAGTAATAGGTCAGCTGTCAAATCTATCACCATGTCTGTCTTTATTTTCCTACTTTCAAGCCAGGACCAAAGAGAATAGAAGGAAATCGAAGAAATACACTTTTCAACAGCACTGATTTGACAACTTTAATCAAAGTCAGAAGTTCAAGCATATGGCAATCCATTACATGTAAATCCTAGAGTTGATTCTTCATGGTACACTAAATTTGAATATAGGGCCACACAAAGCCTTTGTATTCTTAGATAACCACCAACACAAGAAATCTGAATGGCTTAACACAAAAGGCATGAAAGACTCATTTTCAGCTGGGGCTGACTTCTTACTCAAGAGAATTAAAGAATCACCTTCATGCTAGACCTTAGACTCACATAGGTTACAGAGAGGAGTTATGCTTTAAGCTCCCAGTCTGAAATAGCTGAGCATGGAAGTCCAACTAATAGCCAGAAATTTGGCTCCATTTCACCTTGACATTTACTAATTAAAGTGAGGTAGTTGGATGAGAGGCCACGTACCTTGTCCCCATACCGTGCATGCAGTGGAATACTTCTATAGACCTGACTTTCACTATTTGCATAATAAATACTCAGTAAATGCTGAGGCAAGGATGAAGTAAAATCACTGTATACCATTCAAAGGCAGGAGCTATCCCCCCAAAAACCAGACCTGTAGCTTGCATAAATTGGTATAACTCCTTATAGGAGACATGGATGTACTATGCCTACTATGATGGTTGGGTATCTCAAAGCATCGTTCTATTTGGTCAATAGACTGGTATATACTTTTAAAAAAGTATTTACAGTAAGAGAAAAGGAATACAATGAAAAATGCAGTGAAAAGAAAGACATATTTTACCTAATGCAGTCACGGTTCTGGTTTTAAATGTCAGTGAGAGCTAGCCAAGTTACTTGTGCTTTATGTATTTGTGTATGTTGGTTTAAGAAGAAAATAAAATTATGTAAGTGAAGAATATATTATCTTAACTGCAAAAGGCAAGTCAAGTGAGGAAAAAAAGAAAATGGAGGAAACTATTCCTGCATTACTTGTCATCCAGAAGTAACTGCACCTTTTTTTAAATCAGCCCAAGATGCAGAAAACCTTACAAGAAGAAAATCCATTACTAAAAGCAAAGAGGGGAGGGAGACAGAGAGAGGAGGCACCAAAATTTATAAGAATTGATAAAGAATGAAAATCTGATGTCAGTGTAGCCAGGGAAAACCAGGAATAATTTCCATTTACATCAAAAGAAACTTCTCCAGTTTTACACCCTTTCAGTGAAAGTCTGAGCCACAGACATGAAAGTTAAGAGATACGAAAGTAATGAAAACAGTCAGGATTCACAGATGAAAAACATGTTGTTTAAACGAGGCTCTCTCTTCCATTAGGCTGTTTGATAAGAGAAGTATACGGCCAAAAAATCAATGTTGTTCTAATGGCTGCAGCAGAACAATACTGATTTTTACCGAGTGAGATAGAGACAACCTTCCTCTCTGTAACTGAAGTGAACAAAGCACCTTACTCTACATTCTCACATCCAAATATAGATACCAATTTTTATACCTCAGATGTCACTATGAATACAGACATTTTTAGTAGAGAGTATTCCAAATTCCTTTACATAAAGTTATTTGACAAAATATGATATTATGTTTTACTGTGAATATACAGTATACCACACCTCTTCGCAGTACCCAGCCTCCAAAGTGTTGGTACTGTTAAATCTTACAAAAGAACTTTCTAAAGCTGTGGTAAAAATAAAGGTTCTTATTAAGTGAATTTTGTTTGAAAAGGGAGGAAGAGATAAAATTTATCTGTATTTTAGCCACTTGATAAAAAAGATTCTACCCAAAATAGGACAATGCTGAACTGAGATCACATAAGCTATTTGAAGTGATTTATAGTCATGATTCACAGAACGAACAGCTGAATACATGATGACATAAATTGCTGGAATGAAGAAAAGCTTTAATGAAATGAATGAAAGTTCTGAAGATGTAGAGAAAAATACTTTCTGTATTATTTAAGTATGAACACGTAGGAATTTTTTTTACCTGAATAACTTCTCATACTGGACTAAAATACATTTGTCACGGGTTTCAGGCTCCACAGGTGTTGCCTTTCACATCAGTTTCTACAAATATAAGAAGCAAAATGGACATGATGGGAGTAAAACCGATACAAGACTAATAAAGTGGCACAATTAAAGAGGGAGAACAGGCAATCCTAGCAGTACGCATGTAATTGCAGAAGTATTTCCTTCTCTGAAGCACTCTCTTTGCTAGTACCCACATATAGACCGAGAATAGAAGTAATTATTTTTTTAGCTGTTGGATATAGTAGGTTTGGCATCCTCCAGGTTTTATCCAATTCTGTAAGGCCACTACAAAACTTCTGTATGTGGTAAATATTAATATGGATTTAGGAAGAGTTTTCCTGGTTTTAGTTGCCTACTAGAAGATTGTAGAAGACTGTATCGTGTATTTAAAAATCCATTATTAATACCATATTAGCATTTTGAGTCTCTGGAGGTAGATGTTCTTGCAGGCTACCCACAAAGAATCTACTTTCAGTAATGAGGAGAGGAACTCTGACATCTGTCAACTGAGTAAATTCTACTGTTTTGTAAATATTGATCAAACAATCATGGTTAATGATACAACTCTGTAAGTGAATTAGACAAATGTTCCCACATGGCTATCAATTTAATTTCCCAGACTAAATTAGCTTCTTTTGTAAAGCAAAACCCTTTTAAGGAAGATAAATTGTTCAGTGACATCAATGTCCATTTCAATTATGGCTTTATTCTGGTAGAGGCTGTTCTGCATAATACACCTGCTGTTCGCCTGGTGGTACTATGAGTGTATACAGTGGGAACCACATGACACTAACCTTGAATATTTATATCCCATTTCTCTAAAATATGAGATAGCTGATGTAAATAATACCCAAGCAAGTAATTATCTTTTTGTACCAGCCTATACAGTCAGCTGAGCTGAAACTACCAATGTTAGAAAATACACTGATTGAATCCACCTTAGCACAACTGTGTCTCAGAGCAGCGCTAGAGATAACAGCTATCAGCTGAGCAGGAGCCAGGTGTGAGAACAGGGAGCCAGAAGACACCAAAAGGATACCTGCAAATGGGTAGTGAACATATCTTAAAAGCAGACTGATTACCTCTCAGGAGCTATTCACACATCACTCTACAGCCTGCTTCAGCAGAGACAAAACTGCTCGGGGTTTAGCTCCACTGGCCTCTCTAAAGCAAGAAGGGAGGAGCAGGGAAGGGTTTCAATTAGTCCCATTTAAAGAAGCAGGTAACTCCTTTTCTCAAATCCATTCTCCCTTCAGATCTGAAATACTGCTCACTCATGGGGGGCAGCAGCTCCCCACTGACTCTGGTGGACTTTGGAAAGTCTCATATGGAATATACAATGCTTTTTTATTTCTGCGTGTTAGTAATTACTGGCAACAATCCATTAGTTTTGAAAGACTAGAAAGGCTTCTTAAATGAATCTCAACCAAAGCAACATTTATTTGTATGCAGTTTATTTCAAGGTGTTTATGTTAAACTTTTTCTGTAAACATCACCAAATTTTAAACTTGATTTTGTAACAAAATGGCTATTAATTCTTTCTCCCAAGAGAATCTTTTACTTGATACATTCTAATTGCATATAGTGGGTGAAAGGAAGAAATCTGAGTAGGTTTTTATTCAAAATTATAACTACTCTGCCTTTTCCCCTCAAAAGAAAGACAGCTGCTGCTTAAACGATCTGGTCTTACACAAGGAAAGAAAAAGCTTTATCACTGCTCTGCAATGTGAGTACATCCACGGATTGCCCAGCAGAAACAGAGCACAGCATGAACCTCAAAGCCCTGTTGTTACATTATGCAAAAGCAGACAGTAAAAAGGAAGAGGTTATAGAGGCAATTTGCATATTGCACTTAGAGCTTAATGAAACTCTTTTTTGAAGAGAGGGTCAGCTTTTTTAGGATATTCAGGTGGCTAACTCAATAGGATTAAGTGCCTAAGTGCCTTTAAATCTCCCTTATGGTCCTCGCTGACAATTTCATTTCAAGAACTGTGATCCTTTCAGAACAATGAAACAAGTCATATTTAGACTATGAGCAAACTCTAATGTTTATTTTTCTCTAATTGCTATGCCTCTTTCTGTATATTTGACCCCATTATGTAAAGGCACAGTCCAAGGGTCCATGTAATAAGCAAGAAGAGAGTTTGCTCTATAAGCACAGCAAACTCTGCTGAACAAAATCTTTTAGGAATTCAGTTGGGGACTGCAACGACATCATGGATAAGAGCTGCCTGAAACATCTCTCAGCTTAAAATACTGCAGTAGTGTCCAAGCTAAGAAAATGCTCAGCTCTTACAAATGCCACCACAATCACACGATTTTGCAGAAGGAAACACACCTCTTCCCTAAAAAATCCATGATGACCTGTTGAACCTGCCTGCTCCATGAATACTTAGCAACAGACCAGTTAAAGGCCTTGGACTACAATTTTATGCTAGTCCAGTGTTAGATGGTCTGGGAGACCATTCCTGACTGTCCTGTCCTATAGGCACTTGGTTCTAAACTATGTGTGTTATGTATATGCCAGCACATACTGGATCGCTTCCCCTCCCAGTCCATTGATGACTGTAAAACTTCATAAGTTTTAACAGAAAAACCCAGCTAGCCACTTGGAGTGATCAAGACTTATTCTTTTAATAAGAAATCTCCTATTAACTGTCATCTCTCAGCTGAGGTCTCGTCATGAGTCAACAAAGCCCATGGCTGCTCTGTTTGCAGCAGTTCTTCTGTTGTTCCTGAACAAATCACATAACGTGTCTGCTTTCCCCTTCTATTTACTACAGATACCTCCATCAGATTTGCACTGTTGTTTCAAGGAAAAATTTACTAGAAGTTACAAAGCGTTGTTGTGAAAAATTGATGGCAACCCCAGGGCTGGCCAGAAAATGGAACATCTCCACAACTCATTCCAACATTTATTTTCATTCTGAATCTGAATGAAAGTCAATGAATCAAAATGAATTGTACAAATTCATGTAAACTTTTCCTCATAATAAACATGATCCTGTGAATCATTTAAATGAAAGTATTTCCAGCAAAAGATTGATCTCTCTGTAACTAGTTGTTATCTGGGAAAAAGGTGATGACGGGAAGGCTGATTTATGATCACACACAATCAGATCACGGAGAGTTGGATGAAACAGTTGCTTCTCCAGAGTGCCAGTATCAGAACTAATTATTTAAATGTAAAATTATGCAATGTGGCTTTTACAAAGTTTATTTTTCATCTCTGCCAACCATTACTGCAGAAATCCCCATCTCCTCTGCATGCCTACATACATCACCCCACACACAGATCCCAACGCCCCAAATAATCAATATGGCTTTTTGACCAATTAGAGGTTTGAGACATACAACACCAATGAAGTTTTTCTTTCATATAATGTAGAAATTAATTGTTAATTGCTAATTTTTCTTTTCAATTTTCTACACCTCCAATCTACCAAAATACCTTGAAAATATGGACTTGTTTATATCTCTAACGTAGAGATACTGCTGTACATTACTAATGGCACTGTTAGAAGCCAATTTAATCTTTAAACTGAGTGAAGGATTATTTAATAGTTTGCATAAGAATAAGAAAGTTTTACTTCTAATACTGACTTGAATGGTGTACTGGAGAATGTTCTCTTTTGGATGGCTTCTTTGGGTCCCATTATTTTTTTTGTTTGTTTCTTTCCCACTGAACTGGGTCAATATCTGCCTCATTCAGCGTCTTCTGAGATTTGACCCATTTTTCTCTGAGTACTCCTCTAAGACCTCTCAAAAAAAGGCATGAAAGCAGTCCAAATTGCTTTATATATATATATATATATGTATGTATTTTTAGGTTATCTGAGTAATCTGAACAGTTATCTGAATAATCAGAAAGAACTGAATCCAGTCTCACTGTATGAAAGCCCGCAGAAAACGAAAGGCAAAGCTTGGCTTTCAGGGGAAGCTGGAAAGACACATAGCTGGGATAGGGACAGTCAGCTTTCTACAGCTCTGCCCAGGCTCAACATGGAAAAGGTGGCATAGAAGAACACCTTGATGCATTTTACTATGTGTAGATATAGGCAACAACTCTATTTTTTTGATATAAAGTTGTAATAGCACTGTCATTCGTCAGAGTACAAGGAATAACATGAGAAACAGCAGCCTGGTATTCACTACACCACAACTCTGATTAAAAAAATAAACACACTAATACTCTTAATGCTGAAAATGGAATGCCGCAGTTCACATATGTAGTTTCTTTTTAATGTCATCAGTGAATCGTAGGCTAAACAGCAAATTTTAAAAGGGGCAATTTTCTTTGATTAATTGAATTGTCAAAACTGAATCAGGATAATTGAAGAAATTGAAAAGACAAGATAACATCACCAATTTGGTAACATGGGCGATACTTTGCAGTTTCCTTTCTTGGGGCCTTTTGCACTTATTATGGATTAACTGCCCTCTGGATAAATTATATGTCTGAGTTTATCCAAATTTTCTGACACCCATAAATTTCATCACTAAAACAAATTATATATGGACATCTATTACAAGCATATCAAGATCTCATAGAATGTATTTTATGTGACTTTTTTACCACTGACTTTGTTGAACAGAGATAGCTGAGTGCTTCTGCTTAGCTGACACAAGTAAACATCACTTTCTAAATTCCACAGTGATATTTGCAAGGGAACATATCTGCACTTTCAAGAATGAAGCTTCATGTCCTGAGACAGCTGGATAGATGTAGATATAAACAAGGAATCTGAGCCACCGAGAAACAGAAAAGACTAATCAATACCTGAAAAAGTCTCTATTTGTGGGAGAAGAAAACGCTGGTTTGAGATACGCAAAATGATGCAGCCATAAATTCTCAGGGTGATTGTTTAGAATATTAAGCCTAGAAGATTCAAGATCCAATTCAGCATCTTTTATCTTTCATCTTTCTTTTCTAAAAAGCTCACATTTCCTGCAACAATTTCAGTTTACAGGTATTTGTCTCATCGTCATAAAATAAAATTTTCCACATACTCTTTCTCCTCTTTTTTTTTTTGAACAAACATGTGATTGTTTCAGTACCAGGCTCAATTCTACTGTAAATTCAAGTAACATCAGCTGGATGAGTCAAGAGCAGCCAAATGAGGTAAGCAGCTTCTACCAGACACTCCTTTCCCCAGAGACAATGTAATAAACAATGGTCTTTTCTGACTCCAGACATTTTATGATCTGATTGAATTTGGAAAAATACAGATGATTATACAGATTGAATATTTCACAAGTATGCTAAAACAAAACTGAAAACCATTGCTCATTGTAGTCATTTTTTCTCAAATATATCAAATTCACATCTCTAAGTCTTCAAAGGCCCCTTCTGAAAATTGAAACACTTTAAGTTACACTTCAAGTTAACACTTACTTATCCAAGAAAAGCTTCTGCATTTCCCACAGGCTACTGCTAAACTCACTGGAATCAGAGTTTAAACTGCACAACTTCTGGGGTTTGGCTTAGCAACAGATATTAATTTCAGCAATGCTTTTGTGTTAATTAGTATTAGAATTAAACACATTGCTATTAAATACTGCACTACGATTTGTTTTCTGATTGTCCCTGAGAATGATGCTTATGGCTGTGGGCATTTTATAAATGGCTAGCAGAAAAGATATCATGATATTAATGCTTTCAGTGGCAGTTGCAACTGACAGTGTAGAAGACAACAATCCCAAATATCCAAATATGTATCATTTAATAATTTTAGCACTGATGGAACTGTAACATTTTCAGAATTTAGATATGGATCCAGATCATAGTTTCATAGCTGGCCTAAATTACTATAATGGATCAAATTAAAACTCCATGTCCAAACATCTGCAGCTCCTCAAACCATGACCTAATGAACCATGACGAATTCAGCAGGTCATGGCAGAATCACAAGCTCTGAATATCTATGAGTGCTCTGCAGAGATAGAGCTGTTATTTTGTTCTTTAAAATAGATGACTAAAAATATTTTCACAGCAGTTAATTGCGTAAAAGTACAGATTGATTGGTATGAACTACTTCAATTTTTCAGAAGCATAAGGAAAATTAAAGAGAAACTGTGCTGTGATATTAAAAATAAACTATATAAATTGCTGTTGTGATTAATCAAAGAAATTCAGTATTAGCTTGGAGTATAGCATTTGCGTAACATGTGAAGGGTGAAGAAAGGGTGGGACCAAGGTCAAAGGAAGTATGGACTGTCTTACATCTTACTCAATCTTTGTCCATAGCAGAAAGTACGTATAAGATATTTTAATTTTGTTTCACTAATGCAGTAGAAAGCAAAAGAAAACAAAGGCCACAGACACTACAAAGTACCCAGGAAATGTATCTGAATGCTTTTCTATGAATCTGTCCAAGAAGAAATCACAAAAAAGAAAAAGAAAAAAACACCAAAAAACCCCAGATAAAGCAGAACGACAGATCTCACCTTAAATAAGCTATACCAGAAAGGAAGCCCAAATATACCTCACAGAAAATCCATCTGGGTTAAGTATGATGGGTCCACATCAGGGCTAATCAAGGAAGCGAATTTATAACAGGACAAAGAAATAAAGTCAAAATGTCTCCTGACAAGTTAGTCTAGCAAAATTGTTCAAGTCTGTGAGATACTTGTTCAACATGCATAACAAAAAGCACATAGCACTGAGTTTTGTAGGATCCTGGGATTTAGGAATGGGGAATATCCAGACTGACCAGAATGACTGTCTGGCTCTGGAGCTGAACAAGGGAAGCAATAATTATGAAATCATAGCTGGAATTTTTTTTTGTGGTAAAACGTATTTCATTGACTTAGTGAAGCAATTACAGTGGCAGCTGCTGCATTTGCCTCTAAGAAATATTAGAAATGCCACCATAATCATTAAGAGAAGTTCAGGAACAAATGATATATCACTTTATAGCAACATCTGTTTTGGGGAGGAGTTGTGGGAGCAATGGAGGGGTAAAACCGAGAGAGCTACATCACATATATGCAATAAATTGCTGCTTGCAAAAGCAATTTATACAGTCACTGGGAAAGCACAATGAATGTCACAGTATAAAATATCACTCCAAGGTGACACTACATGATTTGCAAGTTCAGTGTTCAGAAGAACTCTGTGTTCTACAGACTAATACTTTTAAAACAAACTCCCGAAAATGTAACTTTTCTGGGGTGTCGGCTCCAGAGCAGTCCCATTTGGCAGGTGTTTGGAAAAATCCATCCCCTTCCTTCTCCTTTCAAACAAAACCAATGACAGTAATTCCAGTGCAAGCAATTGGCCATGCTTTTTGGCAGATTTCCCAAATGAACAAGGATGAGATTATCAGAGATACCTACAAATTCACAGATTTACATCCCATTAAAAATAAATGGGCATTGGGTGTCAAAATTCCTTTCTAAAAAGTTTGTGTCTTTAGAGGTGTTTCCTGCTTTACAGTCAGACTGTTCCCAGCAGTTACCACGCTTGTCCATTGGCAAAACAGTGCGGCGTGAACAGTGCGTTAGGACAGGCAGCTCCCATGGGTCTGAACATCATGGATTTAAACTCTCAATAAAATGGCCACTTGAGCCTGAATTTCATGATTTTAATGTGCCGCAAAATACTGTAAAAATCAACATCGATGAAAGAAAGCATAATGTTTAATTAAGAAAGGATCCTGATTCCAGTGCTGTGATGCTTATAATGCATGCAGAGCTGTGATACGTATTCTCTGGATCCTTCATATATACAGTCAGCTCGGTAAAACTTTCCATGTTATCTGTTTATTGATTAAACAGAAGCACATTTCTTTAGCTACTCTTGGTATACTGTTATCTTCTAAAAACACACAGACATGTCCCTGAAAATTTTCCCATTGCTTTGGTAGATAACTCATACCAATTCAGGGAATAAATGAAATGGCAGCAGCACATGGGTCCCGCTCTCTCAGCCACAGCATCTCAGCACGTGGAAAATGTGTTTGATGTAGGCTGAAGCGCAGCACAAACATGCCATCTAGTCTGCCTGCATATTGGTCATTAATAATCTTAATAAATAAAACAAAACAATGCATGCTGCCTATCTGCTGACTTCACTCAGGAACGATTTCACATACTGTAAGTTACTGACTAAGGTAAGCTTGTGCTGCTCAGTTTCTTAGTTTTGCAAATTTAGTGAGAAAAAAATGACTTAGTAAACAAGCCCAGAAACTTTGCAGTGCAAGATTATACCTCATTCTCCAATGCTCAAAATTACACAAGCATCAGGATTTCTTAACTGTGCTTGGAAAATATGGACTTGATGTTTTCCTTGCTAATACCATGGCCAAGCTTTCCTGCCTTTACTGCAAATTCATTTTCCAGAGATTTTCTAAATACAGTAAGTTCTAATTTCTGTTCTGCAAAATAAAAAAATACTAAATTTAATATTTTCAAACAATTTATCTCACTAGCCATACTTTCTGTGCTATGGTGCACTGCCAAATCTTCAAGCCTAATTCTACAGGAGAGAGCTCAAGTGCTTGAGAAAGGGCTCAGGAGCCCAGGTGTCTCAAGAACTCATATCCACAAAAGGGAGATTTTCTGCTTCATTTCAAAGAGAAATAAAATGCAAACTCTTTGCCGCAAGCTTCTTTATCTCACTAGTGCAGGCTGCAGAGTGAGGTCAGAGTGAGTCCTCACCAAAGGCAGAATTTGGATGTCTGTATTTAAGAGAACATGAACATTTTGTTCATGTTTTGATAGATTGATCCCAACTAAAAAAATGAACTTTGTTTCATTCACTTTGATCTGCTTTTTTAAACTGAAATATCTTCGGAGAACAGGAAAAACATAAGAAAATTCAGCTTAGTTGAGGCAGCACTTTTCATTCTCCACCTGGACTCTGGGCTTTTCTTTTCCTTATTCACTGAGTGATGGGACCGAAGAGCTCTCCACAGTTCTCAGGCTTCACCCACCCAAAACAGTGGGGACCAGTGATTCCCCTGCCGTTGGCTGCATTGCCTCAGGTGAGGGTCTCAAAGGCTGTGTGCCAGGATCCTGGGAAAGATGGTGGTTAGGAGAAGCCTCTACTGCAGTTGAAGCAAATGAGCCGCTCTCTACTGTATAGATTCTAGCAGACAAGAATTTTGTTTTAATTTTAAGACGACAGTTCTGGTTTTCTTTTGAAAGTTTCTGGTACAAAAACAATATTCTTCATCCCCCTCTCAAAACAATGACAGATTCATTATCTCAGGAGGATCTTTAATCTGTGAGCCTTAAAATAGTATCTAAACTATCTAGTCTCCTTTTCATCTCATTTTGAAATGCTGAAATGAGCTGGCCTGTTTCTCTTGAGGTTGAAATAACGTGTGTGTCTAATCTCAGATAAATAAGATAAGGGAGAGAAGCAAGTGTAAGGAAGAGCATAGCTCCTAAAAATCCTGAGCACATCATTCACAGCAATTCTCCTGAGCTTCTGAGAGCTGAAAACATGGAGCTGACAAAAACCGTTGCACTTACAAAACAGGAGCATTTATCAGCAGATGTATTCTTTTTCTATAGCTGTTATGAGAAAATTCATTTTGCATTCCAAGTTTCTTCCATTCCTTTTGCACCTGGGCAGTAAATTCCAAAGGTATATTCTCTCTCGTCCTTCCCCCCAGAAGCTGCTGTACCCATTCCCAGGTACAAACAGGAGAACAGACCTCCCATCTCCTCTCAGATGTGCGTGAGACTTTTTCTCCTGCAGTGCTGGAAGCCTGTTCCATAGGAAGGGAGTGATGGGGCCACCAGTGTCTCAGCTGCCAGAGAATCCTCACAGCAGCATTAGTTGCAACATCACCTCTCTGCCTTCGGTGAGACGTCACAGTAATGAAAAATGGAAAAAACACTATTGTGCAACTGCAGAGGGAAGCGTAAGGGAGGAGATCTTAAAACAAAAGTTAGTTCTAGCAACACCTGCAACCACTGTCAGTCACCTGCTGCAGTGATCTGCTGCTGTGTTTTGGAAAGTAGCCAGAGAAAAACAGCTTTCTGAGATCCAAACTCCAGGCACA